>JAQFVV010000460.1:0-550313 GCA_028023455.1 Epiperipatus broadwayi
TATTGTTATAGTCCATTAACCACAAAGTGTAACCACTAAATTCATTTATATGTGTTTACCCTAATATTATTCATTGTATGTTAAATTTCAAAATTTTCTAGATGTAAACTTATGTAAACCATTGAGATCAATAAAGCCTTTATTGAAACGTAATAATAATAATAATAATAATAATAATAATAATAATAATAATAATAATAATAATAATAATAATAATAATAATAATAATAATAATAATAATAATAATAATAATAATAATAATAATAATAATAATAATAATAATAATAATAATAATAATAATAATAATAATAATAATAATAATAATAATAATAATAATAATAATAATAATAATAATAATAATAATAATAATAATAATAATAATAATAATAATAATAATAATAAGCTCCTCAAACTTTAGAACTCTGATGATTTTTGCTTGTTTAATTTTTATATTGTTATAGTCCATTAACCACAAAGTGTAACCACTAAATTCATTTATATGTGTTTACCCTAATATTATTCATTGTATGTTAAATTTCAAATTTTTCTAGATGTAAACTTATGTAAACCATTGAGATCAATAAAGCCTTTATTGAAATGTAATAATAATAATAATAATAATAATAATAATAATAATAATAATAATAATAATAATAATAATAATAATAATAATAATAATAATAATAATAATAATAATAATAATAATAATAATAATAATAATAATAATAATAATAATAATAATAATAATAATAATAATAATAATAATAATAATAATAATAATAATAATAATAATAATAATAATAATAATAATAATAATAATAATAATAATAATAATAATAATAATAATAATAATAATAATAATAATAATAATAATAATAATAATAATAATAATAATAATAATAATAATAATAATAATAATAATAATAATAATAATAATAATAATAATAATAATAATCATCTTTATTTTATTACCTAATTTCTACATAACTTTTCATCCACTATATTTCTTCTTTGCCATAATAATAATAAAGAAAAATACAATATAATATTTTATCTTTTATATAATAACATAATAAATATGTGGTAGCATCTTATAATCTGCAAAATATATGTGTGGCAACAGATAGCATTTATAATTTAACGTACTATTATAATAACCAACTTATGACCATAAAATAATGTAAAATGTAATTTCTTAAATAAATAAATTCCAAGAAAAATATTAAAATTTTTAAAATAATACTTTATTTATTTTGTGCAAATGTTATGTTTGATTGAAATCTTCTGTGTCTATTATGCATTGTAATGGGAAAGAAAACAATCTGAACACACAAATCTTGAACAACAAATTTAAGAAAGTTTTTATTATAACAAATAAAAATAAAACAACAATCTATGTATACTATTTACACTTATTATAATAAATTTGCACTATTATACATCTCTTATTCATTGTAATTACAAATACAATAGAGAATCAATTTATCCTCCAACAATTTACTATTCAATTTCATTCTCTCTCTGTAATTATCTATTTTATCTAACTTCATTGTTTAAATACTTTTTCCATTTAGCATTAATATCTTTTTCACTTTCCTTATTCTTAAAAACACACTTATATTCTCTACATGCTTCTTTCCTCTCTTTTACACTTTTACTAATTCTCATTTTTATTACTTTTATTCTTCTTAATATTCTTACCTAAAACCCTATTTGCCACTTTTTCTACTTCTTTATACCAATCCTTATACTCATCCACAACCCACTCTTCCATGATTTTTTCAACTTGTATTTTATACTCTTCCAACTTATTCTTATCATTCACTCTCCATCTACAACTTTCACTATTATTTCTACTTTTACTTCTATTCTCCATAACATTATTAACCATTTCAATTACAATGAAATTATGATCACTAGTCCATACTTTTTCTTCATTATCAAACACCTTAATTTTTGCTATTTTATTTATTCCCTCTTTCTCTACCAATACATAATCTATTGTATGAAATATATTATTTCTAGACCATGTGTATTGTCTCTCATAAATATTTAATAAATTTCCAATACTCAAATTCACTTTCTGACAAAATTCCTTCAAAAGCTGTCCATTTTTATTATCTATATCATCAATTTCTTCAATATGTCCATTCATATTCCCTATCACCATTATTCTCTTTCCCTTTTCTTTAAAACTTTGTATATCTTTAACTAGACATTCATATATGCTACTATTCAATTCCATTATAATTTGACTATCTCCAGTGGCTTTATAAACTATAGCCACCATCCATTCTTGACTACCCAACCTTATTTCAAACCACAAGTGAGTGTTCTTGACATTTAACAATATTTAAATATTTTTTGATATAACACCTATACCACCACCCCTTTTTTCTTTTTCTTTTCTATTTATACCCTGCCATATCAACTGTTTTAAAATAGATTCTTTTTCTTCTCTTAGGTGTGTTTCCAATACTGCTAATACATCAAGCTTTTCATTTTCAATTGTTTTATTTAATTCATCCACTTTTCTGGTCTCCTACCACCTGACATAATCAAGAATCCAATTTTAACAATTTCTTCTTTTCTAACTACTCTTTCATAAATTCTTTTAATTCTTTCTTCTCCATTACATTTATAAATTACTTTCTTACCATTAATTTTACAAACCCATTCTTTCTCCATATCTATATTTATATTTAAATCAAATTCCTTTTGCATATTTCTTATATTCTATCCATTCTTTCTCTCTTTAATAATATTACAATTTAAAATCCCCCCCCCCTTTATATATTTCCTGACAAAAAATCTTTATAAATAAAACTCCCTAAAACTTCACTTCCTTGTTTTCCTAAATGCAACCCATCTTTACTATATAACTCCCTCCTTCCAATAAAATAATCCCACACATCCACAAACATAACATTATTTTTCTCACATAATTTTTTCAATCTCTCATTTATAGAACATTTTCTATCTAACAAATATCTCTTGTCAAATCTTGGTAATAATCCAACTACTCCTCCTCTTCCTTTAATCATAGTCAAGTTCCAAATTAAATCTACATACTCATCCATTATTCTCTCTGATGGTTCTGATAAATTATTAGTCTTCACCATAACATACACATCTCTAATACCTTGCTTTTTTACTTTATGTTATATCCCTAATTCTAGCTCCAGGTAAACATACTCTTACATACCAACTTCTATTTTCCCTTGCAATTATATCCCCACATTCTCTAATTAGTGAATCTCCTATCAATACTGTTTCATAATCTACTTTTTCTGCTCCATCCATAACATTTTCTAATACCTTCTGATCCCCTTATCTATTTCTTCCTTATCATTACTATTCAATAATTCCATTATCTCCTCATATTTTATCTCTAATGATTTTAATTTTACTTCTACATCCTTCAGTTCTTCCTCTATCTTATTTATTCTTTGACTATCTCCATTACACTATTACTTTCTCCATCCATATTCCCTAATACTCCACTAAAACCATACTCTAACGTATCTTCCTTAACTACACTTTACTCTCTTTCCCCTGTCCTGTGACTATGTACACTTTGAAAATACTTTCTTATCTCTTTTATCATATTAACACACTGACTACATATCCATAAACATATTACATCCTTTCTAGTCTTATTTAAACATTTCAAGTAATAAACCTCATCACATATAGTACATTCTACCACAGCATTCCTAATTTCTTTTTTCCTATTATATAAACATTGTGAAATACAAATGCAATCCATATTATTTATTTTATGTATTTTTCGAACATTATATTTTTCTTAAAAGTAAATAATTTTTAATAATAAATTTACTAAAAACTAATCAACAAAATAACTTTTTTAAAAAATAAAAATTCTATATATAAAACAACAATATAAATAATAAAACTTAAAAAAAAAAACATTTTTAAAATTCATATATATATAACAAACTAAAAAAATTTTAAAAACAATAAATAACAAATTGAAAAAACTTTAAAAAACAAATAAAAACACAATTTTCAATCTTTCAAATACTCTTAACGATTAATTAAACTTTCATACACAATAATAATTAATATTAATAAATGTTAATGCTCTCAGACTAAACAAATTTAAAGCACAATCTTAATAAAGCAGCATAGATAATACATAGTTATCTATTTTTAGGAAAGATGCTAAGTGTATTAAAAATTCAATCTAGTATCAACAGGAAGTGTACCATTAAATTAGCTGATTTTAATACCCAATAAATGAAGAATTATATTGTCATTTGTTTTCTTCAAGCACACTGATTGGAGCTGATAAATTTTCAACTTTGTTTAAATATATTTAAATTTAAATAAATCAATAGTTTTATATGCACACACAATACATAATATAGCTTTTAAATTCAACACATTTCTAAAAATATATAAAGATGTATGTAACAGCAAGTAATCCCTAAATTCAGTTCTAGCAGAGCCTGTTTTTATATGACACAGATCCTTCCCCACATCATCTAATAAACAAATATTAAAACTCTTATTCCAAAAAGAGAATGATTATGAGTAAAACATAAATATAACCTCCATAATGACTTTACAAATTAATATGAACTATAAACATGTTCACATTTACTTTATATTGGTGACTTATGCTGTTCACCACATATCCCACTATGCATTATTCAGTCTTTCAAAGGGATATTTTTATTTTAATATATGGTATTAATCAATTTCTATTCCATTCTAACTTATCCTCAGTTGCATTCTTATCTCCTCACAGTATTCCTGAAATGATCTCTATAATATTAATCCTATCATGTCTCCCATTAAAACTGTGCTTATGTTTACTGCAAAACACTTTTGAGAAAATTTACTACTTTTTAAATACACCATGTGCCCAATCTCATATAGATTTATAATTTTGTCTTAATCATAAGGTCTTTTGCGCCACTGAACATGTGACACTTGTTGTCAATGTCACAACCATTCCATTCTATCTATGTAACTGTTTTTTTTTTAAATGGAAAATCTTTCATAAATATTTAATTCCTAACCATAAACACTAAATAAGTATATCATTAAAACGAATATATATATATATCATTTAATGATAATTTTTTAATTAAAAGTCAATTTGCCGATAATGATCTTAAGAATATTATATTGTGATAATTATCCGTGATATAAAGTTTTATCGTGTAAATTATCTTTATAATGAGAATTTTTACATTTAATAAGAATGACTTTATGACATTGTAGACAAGAATCAATTTAAATTGATTAAATTGAAATAGAAATGTCTCCTGGCGAAGGAATTAATGAAGGAAAGCATTTAAATTAACATTTTATATATATATTGGCAATAATAATATGTGATGTAAGTAGACTTTTACGGCAAACAATTCTCTGAGGATGATGTTATCTTTGCCAAAGAAATGTATTTGTTTTATGGCTTTATTATTACATTCTATTTATCTAAAAATGTAATTATTCCTAAATGATCTGAAATAAAAGAACCTTTAATAAAAATATTTTGCAGAACATAATGGGAACACTTGTGAACGTTTTATCGCATTAAAGATATATCACAAAGTTGCTAAGGCAAAATATATTTGTTTCTAATAACATTTAAAACAATTTCTCCTATTATTGCAGTTTAAATAATAAAACAAATTTCAAAATAAATGAAGTCAAAGTAATTAATAAATGCTCTACTGATTTCAAACTTTTCTATTTTTTTTGCTGTTTTTATAGAAAACAATCTTTTAAATGAAAGATACTATACATTAATTTAAACAGATTTAAATAAAATATGTGTTCTTCTCATACAACGATAAAGATGAATTTCAAAAATAATATTTTTTTCTCAGTATGTCTCTGATGAAAAAATCAATAATTTTCAAACCTTGGCTAAATTATTAAAGTTTATTAAAATTATTATCTGAAATGAAATTACCCTGCCTTTAATTGGCATTGCTATTCACTGAAGATATCATTTCTTACGTATACAACACCAGACCTTAAAGTTAGATATAACACAGTTAATACTTTACTCTCTCTATATATAATATATTAAAACAATTCACTAGAATAAAACTACAAAATTTTTAAAAATGCCTATATAAAAAATTAAAGATTAAAATTCTTTGCTATAACCAGCTTCGGCGTATTCCGCAATCTTAAGTAGCAATACGTTAATATTTAAATATTATCAAACTCTCACACCAGTAACGTTCCTCGTGAATTACCTACTTTCCATAAATGACACTGTTTATTCAATACATTATCCGTACTATTTATAAAACAGGACTACTTAATTTATACATAATTGCCTTTTTAGCTGTATAATTATCTATTAATCTATCTATAATAGATATACAAACCTATAGATAGATAGATAGATAGATAGATAGATAGATAGATAGATAGATAGATAGATAGATAGATAGATAGATAGATAGATAGATAGATAGATAGATAGATAGATAGATAGATAGACAGACAGACAGACAGATAGATAGATAGATAGATAGATAGATAGATAGATAGATAGATAGATAGATAGATAGATAGATAGATAGATAGATTGATAGATAGATAGTATATTAATTGCATATTTTAATATAACATTTTCATTAGGTAGACAGATAGATAGATAGATAGATAGATAGATAGATAGATAGATAGATAGATAGATAGATAGATAGATAGATAGATAGATAGATAGATAGATAGATAGATAGATAGATAGATAGATAGATAGATAGATAGATAGATAGATTGATAGATAGATAGTATATTAATTGCATATTTTAATATAACATTTTCATTAGGTAGACAGATAGATAGATAGATAGATAGATAGATAGATAGATAGATAGATAGATAGATAGATAGATAGATAGATAGATAGATAGATAGATAGATAGATAGATAGATAGATAGATAGATAGATAGATAGATAGATAGATAGATAGATAGATAGATAGATAGATAGATAGATAGATAGATAGATAGATAGATAGATAGATAGATAGATAGATAGATAGATAGATAGATAGATAGATAGATAGATAGATAGATAGTATATTAATTGCATATTTTAATATAACATTTTCATTAATAAAATTATTTTATATAATTATTTTTTGATTGTATTATATTATATTGAAATTGGATGATTTATAGAAAAATCTTAGCATTAATTACTTTAGCAAATTAATTTATTTTCAGACTAGATAGATAATAAGAGAAATTTTATGCAATTGCATACATACTGCAAAGCATTTATTGTGTCTTTATGTAATGGTATATTGACTAAACAATGAATTTATCATAAATAATAATTACAAATTACTTTCTTCCACATTTACTTGCACATATTTTGAGGTGCATTATTTTATTATATGTACAATACCTCTCTTTTTTTTGCTTACTTTTTTATATATTACTGAAACCTTTTTAAAAATGAAAAAAAGCAGTCTTACAAAAAGAAATGGAGAGATTATATAATGTAATGCATTAGCCTAAATCATTGTTGATACTTAATGTATATCATATGTTAGTTTTTTTTTCATGTGCATATAACGTACATGTATTTCTTATTTCTTTATTTAGTAAGTATACTATCAATTTTAATCTTTTCCTTCTTCGCTATCCTTATGTTTTTCTTTGTTTCATATGTCAATGTAAAATATATCATAAAATGATTATTATATATCAGAAAGTGATAAACTTGACTTCATTTGATAGATATTTTTATTTACTACTGAAATAAATTTTAAATGTTCACATTTTGTTTCTGTAAATATTTAAAAATGTGCCTCTAATCAAAACAAAGATGTTACACATCATTGTTTCTAGAAAGATTATTTTCAGTTTATAGAATCAATGAACTCTTCTTTATTTCTGAATATTTTTAAAAACTTGAGTGAATAAATTTTTATTTCTCTTATATCTAACAAATTATACTTTAAAAGTTTAAGTTTTTTAAATATTTATTGCAAATTTGTGATTTATTCTTACTTGTAAATATCTTGTAGATTGTTTAAGTCATAGCTGGTCTTCAAATTTGCTTCTGGCCATATTTATGTTAGGTGCTAATATAACATTATATTTTTAAAAATAAAGTATTTCAAGTCAAAATAAGTTATTAATAATTTATATTTCTTGGTATCTAATAAATATAGTGCAAATTATTTTTAAAAAATAACATGTTTTTGCATCATTGGAAATTTCAATGTCATAAAACACCAAAAATTTTACAGCCTTGGCAACACATAATGGCTGATCATGTCAGGATGGGGCTTATGTCTATTATAAGAGCAGGAATTTTCAATTGTGTGCCTTTTTGCATGAAATTTTTGGCAAAAAAATAATAAAATATATCATTTTACACACATTTTAACATATAATACTTATGAAAAAATTTACCAGGGGGAAAATTGGCCAAAAGACGTTTCTCTGTCATTCAAAGTATAAGTGGGTTAATAAACCATGAGGATTGGCTGTTATGATTTTAATAATAAAATAAAGTGACTTTATTATTAAATGAAATTAAATAAGACAACGTTTAAAAAACATACATATTTTCTAATAATAAAACTGAGATAATTTTTCTAAATTGACTCTGAAAACTAACCTTGGAATATAGTAAAATATTTACATGAAACTTTTATGATCAGCAATAAAAGCATCATGTTTACAGATTTCAAAATTATCCATTTAAAAAAATGATTTTTTTTCTTTTGTTACACCTATTGGAAGATTTTGAAAATGTTTAAGCTTTCATTTCTATATAAAATCTTTATTTATACTAAAATTCATTTTTACAAATGAAAAATATTTTTAAAATGTTTCAAATTTGAAAATAAGAATTTGAAATAAGAAGGATGTAATATGTCATACAATGATGTGAATAAATAATCAATCAAAACAAGATTAAAATAAACAATTACTAATAATCATATTGTAGTATTTATTGAACCAACTTTCATCTTCATTGAGACCTTCTCAAGGTAGTATAATATCTTGAGAAGGTCTCAATGGAGATGAAAGCTGGTTCTATAAATATTATAATATAGTTGTTAGTAGTTATTTATTTCAATCTTTATTTGAATGATTATTTATTTATGTGTTTGTGACATCATTGTGGATAAATAGTAATATTTTATATTTGTCCATGATAGTAATAATGTGAAAGAATACATTTCAGAAAATAAACAAATTCCTTTTTATTTTAATTATATTTTTTTAATGTAAACAAAAAATGTGGTTTTATAATACACCTGTCAAATTCTGCTTTAAATCTGATATTTACTTTTAATGTTTACAGTTTTTGAAAATATTTTAATGCTGTTTCAATTTTAACTCTTTAACAGAGTTCTCCTGTCTAAACCATTGCCGGCTTCAACTTTCTCAAATTCCATCATTTTTAACGCTACTGTAAAGATTTCATTCTGTTTTTAAAGGGTAAAAAAAGTTCTGTAAGATTCTGCCCTTTCTTGAATTATTTTACAAGTAAAAAATCAATAATATTCAAATTTTAGGCTATCAAAACCACATGTCAACAATTTTACCACTACAATTTCTTTTCTTTCAATTCGAAAGTGATAAATGAATGTTTTAGACCATTTTAAAAGTATTTTTTGACATATTATAAATTATTTTGATAAAATATGCTAAAAATAAAATTATTATAAAAAAATAGTACAAATTTTAGTAAAAATTATTTACTTTTCCACAACATAAAATTGAGAAAGAAATCACTGATGTCAGAAACACTTTTTAGTTGGTTACTAATGTTTATTTTAGATTTGTTGCTATCGAATAGTTTTATAATTATAAATAAAAAATTATTTTTGGAAAAACTTCCATTCACCTTTATAACCTGACAAATTTTTAATCTACTTTTTACAAATGAATTTAAAGTGAATATAATATTAAAAGATGAATATATTTTTATGGTTGTGTTTGTGAATTGACCAATTACAACTAGAGTTTTACCTCACTCGGCCAATAAAATTAATCAGCAGTGCAAAGGTTAACAGATGATAATATGTGATCACTTTCACAAAAGTCAAATCTAAACTCAGATTTTTTTTGTTAATATTATAGTCAACTTTATTAACTTTTATTTTTAGAAATAAAAGTTATATAAATAAAATCAAAGTGTTAATGTCTATTACTTTTGTTTTAAATAGTTATAAGTCAAAATAATCAAAAATATTTAATAAACAAGCAAAAAGTCAAATTTTTGTATTACAAAAATTTTGTTTAAAAATGAGACACAAAAAAGACAATTGCCAAAACTTTGAATGACATTCTTTTTTACCATTGACAGTAGAGGAAAAATTTTTGATATTTTCTAACTGTCAGTAAAATACTGATCTCCTCAGAATTTTTTAAAACTAATAAATCAATAAAAGAACAACTTTGGAAATAGCATTATTAATCATCCCCTGCCTTAATATCAGTTAATATAACATGGATACTATGTTATTTCTGAAGTAAACATGCCTTAATAATTAATGGAAAAGATTACTGAAGAATTGAACAAAATTATTTTATTATTGATCATAAGAAATTCTCAACATAGAAGACTGATATATGTCTTTAACAAGGTTTCATTTTTTAATTGTGGAAAAATTTCATTATATATATGCTATAATAGTCGACAAAACCTCCCTAACTTAATCTGCCATACAAGGCGCCACCAGACCATTCAAACCTGAAAAATTTATATAGTAGGCAGATACACATGGAAGAGGTTACTTTTTATCGAATCAAAAGCACCAGTCACTAGTTCGGGGAGAAGCTGACCTTAAAATATCACACTGTATATTCAAATTAATTCTTAAATTTAAATATTAATAAAATAAATTGCTGCCAAAATTTAATTAAACAAAACAATTATTATTACGCCCACACACATTAAAAAAGAAAATTCTGAAAACTTAAATTAACTAGTGAATATAGTTGATTTGAACTATAAGCACAGATGGAAGTATTTAATTGATTTAATGCAATATTAATACTTTAATAATCATGAATATGCTACATAGATTTTATATATATATATATATATATATATATATATATATATATATATATATATATATATATATATAACCAATCACTTTTAGCCTTAAGCCAAAATCTCATATTTAAACCAATGCTAGCATACAGATGAACCAATGTTACCAATGCAAAATGAGATTATTAGCATAACACAACCATGCTAACAGAAATTTATGTCTGTAGCATAAGAGCATTTGAGAAATAAATAATCATGGTGGGAAGGAATGAGCATCTTACCCATGATACAAGAATGGAATTATTTGAAATATATGTATAGCAGCTGCTCTAAAAAAATGGGGACAACAGTCTTTGCTGGCTTACTGCCCCAGCCAGAGAATAAAAACATCAATGGGATAGGAAATATGTCTACAACCATTGACAACATGATTACTCTTTTGGGTCATATATTCAGATGAGTATTGTGCCTTGTATGCTAACATGGGAGTATCCAATGCACCTACTCAAATTACATTGACATCAAACATCCATACATCTATCCACTAGCACTGACCTAACTGTGAATTATCCCAAAAGTAACATACTTAAACTAACAATCTTACAAATCTATGTGGCCATTTACACTTATCTTTTTAAATTATTAATTTAACCAAAATTTATGAGAATGGAAATGGTATCAAACACATATATAAAATATAATAAATAATTTAAAATTTTATTCAGATAAAAGACTTGTTTTAAAATTAAATGACATTTAAAATTACTACTTGAAAAAATTTGTATTAAATAATGTTCATCTTTCATTTAAAACAAAAGTTTGTACTTTCGAAAGCCGTAGGTAAAGACCATTGTTGCAGTCCTTAATACAATTCAAAGTTCTTTCCATTACATCCTATCCTAGGTGGAGACAAATCCATTGCTGGCCAGTTTCGTGGAACCATCATTTTCTGGAACCCACCTCAACTACTGCAAACTTGGGAATTGTAAATTATTGCTGACCCCTACATTTTGGAGATCCACAACACACTTATAATATATTTAAATAACATGCAATCAGCAAGAGCAATCCAAATCTGAATCTCAACTTCAAGTTTTCTTTTTATAACCTTGTGAAATCTTCTCAGAAAATTCCAGGATCAAATTTACCTGGCTTGAATTTTTTCTGTGGACCGAGTGCTTATTTCCCTTGTAATTGATCAACTTTATTTAGAGTGGGAACTCAAAATTTTTATCCCTAGTATTTTTTTAATTTATCCCGTATCTGATTTTATGCCCAAGAGCCTGTTTGCTATTATGTCAATATAAAAAATTAATCATTTCCATTCTAAGATTAAACTAACAAATTAACAGCATTTTTTAA
This sequence comes from Epiperipatus broadwayi, assembly GCA_028023455.1. NCBI lineage: Eukaryota > Metazoa > Onychophora > Udeonychophora > Euonychophora > Peripatidae > Epiperipatus > Epiperipatus broadwayi. The sequence goes on from JAQFVV010000460.1 coordinate 12,392, forward strand.
AATTTATTTAGAAAAACAGTTTATTATTATGAGGGAAAAAAATTATTTAGAAGAAAGACCTGAATTTAAATTTATTACTAAATGGTTCCAAACAGTTAATTGATTGCAAATCTATTCCTGAAATAGTTTATAAGATTCCTAGTAGTTGTCATAAAATTTATATAGGTCAGAGTAGTTTAAATCTTAATAAAAGTTTTAGAGTTCATAAGAGTAGAGTTAAAAATATCATATTTGCAACTTGTCTATTAATAACATTATCTTTATATTTATTTATTAAAATTGCCTCTTTAATTTCCTCTTTTTATGATTCCTTTCTTTCATTAATATTTTTATTTCATTAATATTAAATGTAAACCTATAATTACAAGTTTTTTCATGGTCAAAAAGTACTAAAGTTGTATTAGATTGACTATTTACATTATGTTTAATCCAATTATATAATAATTAATGCTCCTTTAATCTTTTTTTCACAGAACATCTTGATTCATTGATATTTAATCTTTAACAATAAAATCTAATAAAGTATGTTACTTCTTTGCAATTTAGGAATTATACCCTTAGAACTATTAATCAATTAATTAAAATTCAGAGGAATACAAAATGAAATATTATACTTTTCTTTAAATATATTCTTAATTAATTTAGATTGCATGTTATTTACAAATGGCATAAATGTCCATTTTTTATTATCTAAGGTAACATTGCAAATCCTTTATTTATTATTAAATAAATTTGCTGTACATAAGATTTAGTTTTTATCATAAGCAACCTTTCAAAGTTCATTAGCAAAGAGTTCAATATTTAAATTTTTTTCACTACTATATTTACATAATTTATCATTGTGATGCAAAAATGATTTTAGACTTGGCATTTTATGTATCATTGAAACACATGATTTCAAATGAATATATCCCCTTTCTCCAATAGGTTTAAAAATTAATTTATAATTTAAATCAATAGCATCTCTAAATATTTGTAAATTCAAAAATTTTGTTGATCCACATAAGTTTAATTGAAATTGTACTAATTAATATATCTGTAAATAAACATTTGATAGACTTTTTTATTGAATCACTAAAATTTATAAGTGGTAATATTATTGCTATATATAATAATAAATTTTATAAAATGGGTAAAGGATGATCAATAAGATTACCTATGGTTGCACGAATTTGTAATTTTACATTATCAAAATATGAAGATATTATATTTAATTCTTACAATTTTGAAAATATTAAAATTTATAATAGATATGTTGATGATGTTTTTGTTTGTGGTCCTCAAGACATTATCAATGTTCTTTTATATAAACTGAATAATTTAAACAATATAAAATGGACTATTGAGAATGAACAAAGTGGAAAAATATTTTTTTTGGATTTACAAATATTTAAAGATGCTACTGATTTAAATTATAAATTAATTTTTAAACTTATTGAAGAAAAAGGATATATTTATTTTAAATCCCTTGTTTCAATGATACATAAAAAGGCAAGTCTGAAATTGTTTCTGCATCACAATGATAAATTATGCAAATATAGAAGTGATAAAATTTTAAATATTGAACTCTTTGCTAATGTCCTTTTAAAGGTTGGTTATGATAAAAACCAAATTTTGTGTACAGTAAATTAATTAAGAATATATTTAAGGAAAACTATACTTTATTATGTATTCCTCCAAATGTTAATTGATTGATTAATAATTTTAAAGGTATAATTCATAAATTGCAAAGAAGTAGTATAATTTATCAGATTTCATGTAGATGTAAAAAATATATATTGGTGAATCAAGATGGTCTGGGGAAAAAAAATTAAAGGAACGTCATCTATTATATAATCAGATTAAAAGCAATGTAAATAGTCAATTTAATACAGCTTCAGTATTCTTTGATCATGAAAAATAATATTAATGAAAGAAAGGAATTATAAAAAGAGGAAAATTAAAGAGTCAATTTTAATAGACAAATATAAATATAATGTTATTAATAGGCAAGTTGCAAATATGGCCATACACAGCTTATAGGAATTTACATAACATTAAAATTTGCAATTCAGTTAAAGCTGACATAATTGAAAGTGCTACTAAAGAATTTAAAATATGTTTCTTTTACCATTAAATTGTTTGTTTGAATTTAAAATATAATGTTTCTTTTAGCGTTAAATTGTTTGTTTATATATATGTAATAAATAAAGTTTGATATCTGTATTCGTTTCACAATATATATATCAAAATCCAGTACAATTTATATAAATTATATTATTTTAGAAGTACTTTCGACTATACACTTTGTAGTCTTTATCAACTATATAACGTTGAATAATCAAAACGAGACAACCCTTAACAATACCCATAGTTCAATTCAGATTTCCCACAATTCTGTTATCTTAACATTTGATGACTGGCGATTCATTAACATTTGACGATTTCTTGAAATCAACATAGCCTCTTTTATTTTACGTTTATTATGACAACGTTCAATTTGAATGATTTTCATATTTTTATAATCAAATTTAAATCCATATTGACAAGATTTATTATGATCATAATAAATCTTGTCAATATGGATTTAAATTTGATCATAATAAATCTTGTCAATATGGATTTAAATTTGATTATAAAAATATGAAAATCATTCAAATTGAACATTGTCATAATAAACGTAAAATAAAAGAGGCCATGTTGATTTCAAGAAATCGTCAAATGTTAATGAATTACCAGTCATCAAATGTTAAGATAACAGAATTGTGGGAAATCGGAATTGAACTATGGGTATTGTTAAGGGTTGTCTCGTTTTGATTATTCAACATTATATAGTTGATAAAGACTACAAAGTGTATAGTCGAAAGTACTTCTAAAATAATATAATTTATATAAATTGTACTGTATTTTGATATATATATATTGATTTGTATATTACATATATATATATATATATATATATATATATATATATACAAATGTATATATACATATTCACAATATATATATATATATATATATATATAATTGTGAAACTAGTTATTTACTATTTCAATTAATGATTGGTTTTCTTCATAACCTAAACTGTAATGGGGGATATGTTCTAAAAAAGAAAAAAAATCTCTTATAGAATTCTAAGAAAAATTTCCGAATTTTGCTTGATTAAGAGAAAGATATAGTCAGTTATTTTTCCATTTATTTTACTAGCTGTTCAATTTGTTTAATTTATATCATTTCCCAGTCACATTACTCCTAATACATATATTACTTTACAATTGTACTTTTAAAAAAAAATGTATTTTTAGATGTTCATTTAAAGAAGCATTATGTATTTTTAACTTAGCTCATATGATGTCTCATAGATAATATTGCTGCTTATTGCTGAAATGATGTAGTATTTCTGCCATTTAAGATCACTCATTTGCTATCTGTAATGATATTTTTGTAGGTTATTTTTTAAAAAATACTAAAACTGCAAACTAACAAATATTGATTTATTAATTTGGAAATGATAATATGAAAATGTGAGTATTATCAGTCAGTTCAGTAAAATTTAGTCCATCTCCACATACTTAATACTGCCTCCACTTTTTGATATGATTTTGTTATTTCTAATGTGTTTGGCACAGCATTTGTGTGACTATCTCGAGAAGTTTTTTTAATAACAAAAAGTATTAATTTTGTGTAATTGATTAAATATTTTTGATCATTTTTACACAATTATTATATAATAATTATTCAAAAATCAAAAGAATACAGGTACATACTTTTATTTTATTCATATGTGTTTCATTTTTAAAAATAAAAATTAATAATTATGATAATAATGTTAACAAAAAAAAAACTACAACTGATAAGATGACCATGCCATGGGACACTGATTATGTTATAATTTTACTTGTCAGTACGAATACTGTGCTAGGAACTTTTCAGACATTCAAAAAATTATAAAACAATTTTTATATTTTAAAGCAAATTTTATAGATTTTTATAATTAACATTTATTTTTTACCTTTTCAAAATGAATTTTAATCAAAGAATATTTTGTTGATTTTCTAGAATTATTTATTTAGATTGTTTTCCTGACTACCATTGAATGATGAAATTTTTATTTATTCTTATTACAAATGCATGTTTCTATATTTGCAAAATGCAAATATGGTTTTTCAAAATACTATCATTTATAAATGCTGAATTTTTTATGAAGTCAAACCAATTTATTGGGTTTTAATATAAAATAAAGATTGTATATAAAAATCAAAAATTGAGCATTGACAAAAATTACTATCAGCGCTAACAATAAAAAATATGAACTATTAAAGTGTTAATAAATCTCAAGGGAATTGGAGTAATACATTAATTAAATATTTAGATATTAATTTTACTTGTCTTCACAACTGAAACTTCAATATATATATATATTAACTACTCTGACGTTTATGTAAACAAAACACTGATTGGCAGTCTTGGTAGGACGCCATCTGTGGACATAAATACAAGCGTTAGCAAGTTTTTTAACTTGCATTTTTGTTTATCATATATATATATATATATATTAATATATAACAAACTAACCAAAGGAAATACATATAAAACAAAAAAAGACTTATAAATCCAATAAATAATATTATATTTCAACCAGAGGACTGGTTTTCATCAGAAAGAAAAAATACACAGTAAAATGGCGATAATCAAAAATTACAGATTTGGTAAAAGATTAAAAATTTAACAAAACCTCCCTGATTGGTCACAAAATCTAACACAGAATATCTACCCAATCAATGACAAAATTCAAACAAAAAAAAAAAAACTACATTCCCTCCTAATCAAGCTTAAATTCTATTTAAATTAAAATAAATATAAAAATAAAAAATCCAAAATTAAAAATTAAAATATACATATGTGCATACATAGAAAAATTAGATTATGCTCACATACAAAAAATAGCTGTGCTCACATTAACATTCATTAAAAACTAAAATACTTATACATTTTAATCAAAAATTATAGTTAATGCAAAGTACAATAATTTATAATAACTAATTATTTATCTATAAACCAATTAAACACAGATATTAAACATCCATAAAACCAATCTTTACATAAAAAACCTCATATAAGAAAATTTTCACATAAAAAAGACACATATAGAAATTATTTAGGAGACCAGGTAACCCAGAGATGTAATAGTTCCAGTGTTCAAACGTCAATCCATGTGGTTCTAAGGTCTTGAATTTAAAAATAAAAAAACTCTCCTTTTGTTTCCTCTCCCTTGTAGAAGAAAAACCTTCCTGAAGAATCACTACTTTTAAATCATCAATTGAATGATTTGGTAAGTTAAAATGTTTTGAAACCGGTCTATCTTTATTCTTATGCAAAATGTCAAATCTATGATTAGTCATTCTGACATGTAAACTATATGCTGACTCACCTATATACTGGTTTAAACATCTACTACACTCTATCAAATATATCAAATTAACACTTTTACATGTAACATAATTAGGAATATACCATTTAAAATTACGATTCTTAGTACTAAAGACCACTTTTGTCACAACAATATGTTTACCTGTAAAACATCTTTTATCCTCACATGGAGAACATCCTTTTCCCTGTACAGAACTACTAATAAAATTTGTTTTGACAAGTATATCTCTAAGTGATTTATGTTTTCGATATACAACCTTAGGTGGATCAGAAAAAATAGATTTTAAATAATCTGTGGACTGTAATATGTTAAAATGTTTTGCCAATATCCGGTTAATATTAGGTAAATCTTTATTAAAAGTATGAACCAATGGTGGAACATCTAATTGTTTTTTACTCTTTTTAGATAAAAGAAGTTTTTTTCTATCAATTAAAGAAGATCTCCTTACTGCATTATCTAACAATGTCTTAGGATACCTCATATTGAGCAATCTATTATATAAAATAATATTATTTTATTGAAGAAATTTCTCATCATTACAAATCCTCTTCATCCTTAAAAATTGACTATAAGGAATATTAGCCTTTAAATGTTTAGGATGGTTACTATAAAAATGTAGATAGTGGTTATTATCAGTTGGTTTCCTATATACAGTAGTAGTAAGAACTTCTCTATTAGTGTAAATAACTTCATCTTCAAGAAAATGAGCAATTGATGTTGAAAAATTCATTGTGAAATTAATATGTTTATTAAAATTATTTAAATAACTTAAAAAATTATGAAGTTCAACTTCACTATGTGGCCATATCATGAAAATGTCATCTATATATCTAAGCCAAGTGTGAGGTTTCAGCTTAGCATTATCAAGTATAGAGGACTCTAGTTTTGACATAAAAATATTCACATAACTTGGTGCCATCTTTGTACCCATTGCAGTACCATGTTTCTGTAAATAGTATCTAGAATCAAAAGTAAAAAAAATTATTTCTTAAAACCAAATATATTAATTCAACCATAGTAGTAATAAGACCATGACCATACTCTCTATCTTGTAAAGCACATTTAATAGCCTCAACTCCATCATCATGAGGTATATTTGTGTATATTGATACAATATCCAAAGTAACCAAAAAACAATCAATTGGTAATTCAGATTTAATATTTTCTAACACACAAAGAAAATGAATTTTGTCATTGATTGGGTAGATATTCTGTGTTAGATTTTGTGACCAATCAGGGGGGGTTTGTTAAATTTTTAATCTTTTACTAAATCTGTAATTTTTGATTATCGCCATGTTACTGTGTATTTTTTCTTTCTGATGAAAACCCGTTCTCTGGTTAAAATATATTATTTATTGGATTTATAAGTCTTTTTTTGTTATACATATTAATATATATGTGTGTGTGTTTGTTTGTGTGTGTGTCTTTGTATGTATAGAACTTAAATGTTTACATATATTCATTTATTCATAAATATACTTATATATATAATATTATTATTCGATGTCTGTATTTTTTAAAACAATATACTTAATTATATAATTAAATATTTATAAATACAGTAATTTGATAATTAATAATTTTATCCCCTTAGGGGCACTTTCGATTATCCTAGTAATCTTTGTCAACTAATAATTTGAAAGGCTAACCTTCCCACAATTCCATGCTCTTAATGTTTGTTGCCTGCCTATTAATTAATCATGTTTGAATTTGTAATTAGCAGGCAAGCAGAAAACATTAAGATCATAGAATTGTGGGAAGGTTAGACTTTCAAAGTGTTAGGTGACAAAGATTACTAGGATAATTGAAAATGCTCCTAAGTAGATAAAATTTTTAATTATCTAATTAGTATATATATATATATTAAATCATTCGACATGGTTAAGAAATCAACACTGCCCTCTATGAAATAACTTTATTAATGTCTGCAATTCAAAATAACCACTGGGATTATATATATATGTTAAAACGAAGATTTGCATGGGTTAAATATATAAAATACATATTTTGCGGGTTCATCCGTGTTAAAAACTTTTAATATTAATATACTGACATTTCGACTTGGTCACACAAGCCATCCACAGAGTTATAAAAGGTAGAAAGATGTGTGTAGAGGCGCTACAATCACTTATTTGAATAAAATGTTAAATTCCACCAATAGCAAAAATTAGACAAACCATTGAAATACTTAAAAGGCCAGATTGTATCAATAAGCGAGATGATACATGCAAACTTCCTCCTATTTGGAAAGATTTTTTTAAAAAACATTCCTAAATTTAACTTTTTTGCTATTGGTAGAATTTTAACATTTTATTCAAATCAGTGATTGTAGCACCTCTACAACTGTCTTTCTACCTTTTATAACTCTGTGGATGACTTGTGTGACCAAGTCGAAATGTCAGTATATTAATATTTAAAGTTTTTTAACACGGATGAATACGCAAAATATGTATTATATATATATATATATAAGTCAATATATATATATATATAAATCATATATATAAATCAATATATATATATATTATAATGATCCAAATGAAAGTGAAGATTGAATCTAACTGCAAACTACAATATCTGCTCTACAGAGCACCATCTAGGCATTTAAACCTAGAAAAATTTATAGATTAGGCAGATACGCACTGTTAAGATTCGACTTTATTTAAATATTCAGATCGTTAGCCCAAGTCACTACCTCAGTGGAGTAGCAGAGATAATAAAATATAAATTTTATATCTTAAATATAAAAGAATAAAAGCCACTGCCAGAAATTAACACATAAAAATATTTATTTACGCACATATAAAATAACATTTAAATTTTGAGGAATAAATTCAACATTTTAGATTTTCCTATTAATCTTTAGTTTTACATTTAAGTAAATTACAACCATGAGTTTAATATTTATTTAGTGAGTTGAGTATGAATAGATTACCTAGATCTGCATTTGAAAAGAAAATATTCTTCCCTGATTTAACCTTAGGCAACAAATTTCGCAATCAAACCGGCGCCAATCCATCTGATACATTTATGTATTCAATGTAGCATGAAAATACGACAACACAAAATACTATACTGTCAGGAATGTACATCTGAATAGCAAGTAGAATTAGAGAAGACATTGTCTCTCCACCAACAGGAATGTCACATCTGTTGGCGAGTAGAACAATAAACATAAAACTCCATAGGAATGGACTGTGGTCCTTTGCCATCTTACAAACCCATCCATAGGCAAACAGAAGGTGTATGTGGTGTATATCTATAATCCTGCCCGTAGCGGATCTCATACTACATCTACAATTACACAAATATATCCAATCCATTGAACAAATTCAACTACGAAATAAATAACCTAAGATTACCCTCCCTTAATATAACTTTACAAAACTATATAGCCATTCATGCCCAATTTAAATTTAACATTTAAATACGTTCACACCGATTATTTTTATACAATTTGTTTTATAATGTTGAGTATAGATCGGCTGCACAGATTCCACAGTCAAAAACATTCCAAATTAAACACAGCTGATAAAAATACAAAGTCAATCGATAACGTCAATTGCTGAGGGAATACAGGAGACGCTTTGGTGTTCATCATAAGACACTGCAGTGATATCGTTGACTTATATATTCCAATCGACTGTGAAAACCACAACATAATCCACCGCTAACGAATCTATGCAACGTCTATACCCAACTTAAATGTAATGCATTTAATAATTTCTACAATAAATATTACTACAAATGAAAATAATAAAATGGAATTGATTTTAGCAAAACTTAACTATATAAATTTAAACAATCAAATATTAATTTGAAAATCAAATAAGAGTTCATTTTAAAATTTAAATTAGCTGAATCTTTAAAAAAAACAATGACAAAAGTTTTTAATTACTTTTTTTTGTTGTTGTTAATTTGTAAAGTTCATAGCTCACGGTTGAAGAGTCCAGGTTTCTGCTTTTAATTCCTGCGACACCTCCATTGGAAGATAATGTTCTGGATATGGCAATAGCTAGTTCAAGGTATCACAGTCTTTTCATTTTTCTTTTTTAAATAGAGAGTGTGGTATGTGTGTCCTACCACATCTCTCAAACACACAACGCTGGAACTGTCCAAAAAAACTATATTTCTCTTTTTATATTATCCACATGGATTCAATCAACAAAACGTCACTAATCCATTACTTTCATTAGGGTCCGAGCCAAGGTTTGGTGCTTCCATTGGTCAAGCTAATTTCTCTTTATTTTCTTATCTATCTTTCATCAGATCATTTTAATTATACAAGAGCCCAAGGTTAGCTTGCTTTTCAAACAATTTATAAACAATCATTTCCATTTACAGATTACAAGAATTAATTAATACCTGTTTTTATTTTTAACTCTTGTACTTTACTTTTTTTTTTATAAAAAGTACGTTCAAATACTTATTTATTTGTTTTTAAAAAAAAAAAATTTTAAAGTTTGGCATCTGTGCGAATGTATATACGTTTAACAAACATTTCAATTTTAGCGTTTAGTTTTTTACTTTTATTTGCGAACTTTTAAGTTTTTATTTTAAATTAATGTAACAACATATTTATATATCATTACAATATATATATATATATGTCATTCTTATTTTGAAATGAAATATTATGCAAATATTCTAGTGATAAAATAAAAAATGTACATTTATTCGTTAATGATTTGTTGAAAATTGGTTATAATAAAAATGCTATTACTAATATTATTAAAAAATTTAAAATGAATTAACAGTATAATATAATTAAAATAAAAATAATATCAAAATGAAATGGATTTCAATGTCATTTATATAGGATGAGCAGGTCAAGTTTGTTAGGAGAATTTATGTTGGTTTGTGTCATATCGCTTTTTCTCAACAAATAATATAAATAGATTACTTAACAATTCTAAAATTCAAAACTCAAACTTTAATCAAAATTGTATTATATATAAATTGATATATAAGTGTGGCTAACAGTATATCGGTGAATCTATGTGTACATTGGAGAAAAGATTAAAAGAGCATACGCTTTTATATAATAGAATTCAAAAAGAGAAACAATCAGGAATAGATATAAATAACCCTTCATCAACTGTTATATTTGATCATAATAAATCTTATCAATATGGATTTAAATTTGATTATCAAAATATAAAAATTGTGCAAATTGAATGTTGCTACAATAAATGTAAAATAAAAGAAGATATGTTGATTTCAAGAAATCACCAAACATTATAAAATCATCAATCATCAAATGTTAAAATAACAGAATTGTAGAAAATCTGAATTAAATTATGTGTATTGTAAAAGGCTGTCTTGTTTATTCACTGATAAATTATTGATAACGATAATACGATGTATAGTTGAAAGTACTTCTAAAATTACATAATTTACGTGAATTTTACTGTATTTTGATATATATATTGATTTGAATATTACATATATTGTGGAATGAATACAGACATCAAACTTAACTTATATACATGCATTTGTTTTTAGTACATCAAAAAATTAAGCAATGCAAATATTTAAATTTGTTATGTTTCAATGTATTCTGTATAAATATAAAATTTTAAACTAAAATATGAAAAAACCATCTGCTTTCTCACATTTTTTGGATGAAAAAATATTTTAATTACATGTATATTCATAAATTATTGATTATGTGCTTTGGAAAATAAAATATTTAGAGGGTGTTCTATTTTTAATTTTGTGTAAAAAATCAAATAAATAAATAAATTATTGACAATATGTTCAATTTGGCTAAAAAATCAAATTTTTGACTGTTGAAATTAGGATTATTAAAGATGTAACCTTTAAAATTATTGTTTTTTTTTTTATCTTAGACCATTTTCTTGACTGAATTTTTTTTTTAATCTTTCATGGTAAACATCTTTTTTTCAGATGATAATCAATTAATTTTGAATTCTGATAAAACTTTAAATGATATGTTGTTTTAATAGATGAACTTAAGTTTAATAAAAGTGTAATTTTTGTGAATTATAGTATGTTAATATGTTTTTTTTTTGTAATATTTGCATATAATTTGTTAAATTATTATTACAAATACTGAAATAAGAGTGAAGTTTTCAATTGAAACTTTTATTTCTTTTCTTATAAGTTTTCAATATTTCAAGATTGCATTATCCTACAATGTAGTGAAATATTCTGTACTACGAGTTTCTTTGTGTACAAATTTATTATTTTATTGGAGAAGCTCTTGTCATACAAATTCTTTTAAATTTAGCAATTAACAAATGCAATAATTGTCTTGGAAGCTTTACATAATTATTTTAAAAAGCAAAGACTATATTCTTACACTAAATTGTTTTATACATTATTTTTTAAATCTTTGCTGCATTTAAACAATTTTGAAATCTTTAAAATAAGCTTCTGTCTAGAAAATACCATCATAAGATATGGGTTTCATTAAAATACTAATTATAAATTCAAAGAAAAACTGCAGTTTATCTCTATTTTAATGTTGATATAAATGTTTCTTCTACAGTTGTGATTTTAAGTTATGGTATTTCTAAATGTAAATGTTCCTAATTGTGCCATAAAAGTCTGAGCAAAATTTGATATCATTTTATGCAATGTCTCTAAAAATCTGTAAACAAGCTGCATTATTCCAATAGTTTACATATTTTATTATGTAAACAAATTATATAATAATTTTAAGTCTATGATTTTGGGAGTTGTTAATATAAAGTAGTGTGATATCTCAAACAACAGAAAAACATTTTTGGGAGTCAAAATTTAGCAATTTTTATAACGTGATAAAAATATGGGGTATAATTATAATAAAAATTGCATCATAGTGGAATACTATACAAAGTATCTTCTATATATGAATTAATATTTTCTGTACAACAGCCATTATTAGCAAAGTTAAATTTAAATAATCAGCAGAATTTATGAATATTTAATAGAATGCCACCTATACTGAGGTATATTTAATTCAAAAAATAATTATGCGATTAATATTCACTAAAATATGCCAAACCAACTTCATATTACAATCACATTATTTTTACCATAAAATTAGTTTGTTTTTGGATCTTCACTTTTTAAAAGAAAATTAAAATAATCAAAAATCATTTTCCAAAAAATTTTGTTTACTATTCTAAAGTTGTTACTTATATCTTTAAATAAATCTTTTGTGGATATATGTTTTAAATACTTACTGCTTCTTGGGTAATTTTTGTATCTTAAATTTAGAGCTTTATTTAAGTAATCTTTTTAATTTATAGTTAATATTTATTTTTTCTTTATCAGATGCTTTAATCAAAAAAAATTTAATTATTTAAAAATACATATTATTGTTGATTTTTCTTATTGTTTATAATTGTCGTTATAATAATATTTTGACAAGTGTTATTTGTGTGTGTCTGTTTATTTTTTTTTTTGGTAGTAACAAATCTGAAATGTGAAAAAAATATCTGATAAGATCTCATCTGTTTTCAGTTATGGGAAGAGGTATTCAAATCTTGGTTCATTTTAAATTTATTTCAGCTTGTAATATTAATCATTTTTAAAACTATAGTGAACTGTATGTCCTTTTTTTCGATTAACATAAGCAAAGAAATTGTATATATTTATGATAGTAGATCAATAAAAATAAATTATATATTTATAAAAAAAGATTTACCTTGAATAGAAGATCTTAAGATAAAAAGAAAACTATTTTTTTTAATTATTAGAATGTTTTGAATATCAGTAATTATTGGCGGCAGAAACTGTCTAGTCTTTATTGTTGTTATTAATTAAGGAAAACAATTTTATATCAAATTAAAGTACAAAATGTAAAACTGCATAACAAAGTAATGTCAGACATAAACAGCTGTGACTTCTTAGAATAATGTTTTTGAAGTAATATAATGAAATAATTTATTATTTATGAATAAATCAAAAAGCTAATAATTCCAAAGAACGAATAAATAAAAAAATAAAATTGTAAATGAATATTTTTTATTTTTAAAAACAAAGTCTAGCAAAAAAGTAATGCAAATTATCAATTTAAAAATTAATTCTTTTTCATATATATTTATAATTAATTATTAATATATATTCATAAGTAATTAATTTTCTTTACTTAAACTTTTTTGTTTATGAAAACTTTATACACTAAGTTTATTACTGAATTTATTGTTTTAATAAATCATGTTTCTATTCTTTTTTTAATAATTATTTAATAATTTTGCTTTTTAGCAATGTTATTTTAGTATACGTTATTTTGTTAGATTTTTTTTAAAATTTACACATAATGCATTCTTTCTGAAAAAAACTTCATAGTTTTAACTGATTACTTATAACACTCTATAGTTTTTGAAGAAGATGTTTGTAAATAAGTCAATTATTTTATATAGCGCAATGTTTTTACAAACTGTAATATTTAAACAGCATTAAACTGTTGCACATGCGCTTTGGATTTTAACTATAAAATGAATGAATACAAACACTTCAAACACATGATAGAGTCTTTGGAAAAGATAGAATGGCCATCTATCTTATCAAACCCAAATGCTTTTGTATGGGCGAATCTTAAGTGCTTAAAAGTGAAAGTGTGAAGGTATTAAATAATCACTTTAAATTACGTTTACATGCTTGAATGAATGACGCTGGTGAAACTTACTAGAGTTTACGATACGTCATTCTTATTTGAAATTAAATGTATATAAATAAGTCAATTATTTTATATAGAGTGATGTTTTTACAAACTGTAATATTTAAACAGCATTAAACTGTTGCACATGTGCTTTGGATTTAACTATAAAATGAATGAATACAAACACTTCAAACACATGATAAAGTCTTTGGAAAAGGTAGAATGGCCATTTATCTTATCGAACCCAAACGCATACATTTAATTTCAAATAAGAATGACGTATCATAAATTCTAGTAAATTTAACCAGCATCATTCATTCAAGCATGTAAAAGTAATTTAAAGTGATTATTTAATATCTTCACGCTTTCACTTTCAAACACTTAAGATTCACCCATACAAAAGCATTTGGGTTCAAAAAGATAGATGGCCATTCTATCTTTTCCAAAGACTTTATCATATGTTTGAAGTGTTTGTATTCATTCATTTTATAGTTAAAATCCAAAGCGCATGTGCAACAGTTTAATGCTGTTTAAATATTAAAGAAGAGGTTTTATAAAATATGCATAAGCCACAAAAACTTTCACATTACTTTTTATTCTTTTCAAAAAATGTAAGCAGTTATTAAAATTATTGAGAAGATATATATTTTAATATTTCAATTGTAGCTTATTTTGCTATTTAAAGAAATTAAAACTGAATTTCAATCAAACTAATGGTAGAATAGAAATGGTAAGTTTTTAACAAAAATTCAGTAACATTTTTTTTTCTAATAACAAAATATGAATTCCATAAGTTTTTTTTTTTTTTGTAGTTTTTTTTAAAAAATTGATAATCATTAAAATATTATATCACCAATTAAAATGCTAAAAATATTATAGGTTTGTTTTTGTTAATAAAAAAAAAAACCCATCAAGTTACTGAATTCATTTTTTTAGATATTTTGTTTGTTTGTTTTTTAGATATCAAATTCATTATATAATTTTTAAATTTTTTTAACAATTTATTTTTTATACATTTTCATCTTTAAAATGTACTTTAAAGTTTTATTTCTAACATTTCTATTTTTTTTTCTCTCTCTCTTTTCGTTTTTGTAATTTTAGACCCAGTGAAAAACGAAACAGGTATTAAAATTATTTCACTTTTTTGTAAATATTATTTACATTTTAGCTTAAAAATGCTTTATTGTATTTAAGTGCAGAGGTTGGACAAAATAATAAGGAAACCTATAATATATATATATGTTGAAATGAAGATTTTCACGGGTTGTATTTATAAAATATATTTTGCGGGTTCATCCGTGTTAAAAATTTTAAATTGTGATATTCCGACGTTTCGACTTGGTCACACATATATATTATTTACATTTATAATTGCTTATATATTATGTTGAATTGAATTATATAACATTTCAACAGTTTTAAGAAAAATATTACTTTATAAAAAAACAGCAGATTAAACTATTTGTAAAATACTCAATAATATTTAAAACAGCTGGATAAAAAGGTATAAATGTAGTATTTCTTTCTAACTAATATTTATTCTACTGCACGAATGAATTAAAGTATTATTATTTTAAAAATATTGCATAAAAACAAACAATGCAATGCAAGTGAACATTTCAGAATGTAAAAAATATTTGCCTGAAATTTATTTATGCAGAATATGACAATGCCCTATTTATGACAATTCTATTATAATTATTTAAAGTTGAAAAAAGTAGGCGGGATAATATGAGTGGCATTGCTAATTATTAGGACGTAACTCAAACAATGATCATCAAATCAAAATAATGATGTCCACTATATTTTTTATAGCATTCATATACTGATATAAAAATGGCAACTCATTTATAACTGTTCTGATTATGAAGATCAGAATAAATTGTTTTGGTAGGCACTAGCTTTCAGAAAGATGCAATGAGATAGTAAATTATTTATATAATAGTTTGTTTGTTTTTTTAAAAAAAGAATCACAATCGATTTTTAATTTCAATTATGTAAACATTTTATATTTATTTCTAATAAATATCTTAATTTTTTTAAGAAAATTTAAAACATGATATAATTAATCAAATTTTGAACTTTAATGCAAAAAATATTTTAAGCTCTTTCAAATGGGGATTAGTCTAACTTCATATTTTACAGACGTATGATACTGAAGTAATCTTTCTTCAAATACTTTTTTATATTTTTCTACGATAAAAAAAAAAAGTACTTTTTTATATTTCATTGGGATTGTATCTATAATAAGTATGATTTAATTTATTAATCTTTTTTAGGTACATAGTGCTAAAGTCGGTGTGCTAATGTAATAAATAGCTGTTCCATTTAATTTGTTCAACCTCTTTATATACATAACAATTTTCAAATGCTTTTATTATCTTATACATATGCATGCTAATTTAAAAGTAACAAAATTGATTTCAAAATATATAATTTTGCTTGTAAAGCAATTTTTCTGAACTTTTTTCTGTTAAGCTTTATTCATAGACGACTTAAAAAATCAAAACAATCTAGTCAAGCGTTGGTAGCCTAGTGGTTAGCATAGCTGCCTTTCAAGCAGCTGGCCCGGGTTCGCTTCCCGGTCACCGCATTTGACATATTAAAAAAAAATCAACACAAGCAACACGGGTATGCATCGTAAATATTTAAAACTCACCTGTAAGCCTTAAGTGATACTCATGACAAGAATTTTAAATATTTTTTTTAAAAAAATTGTTTAACGTAATTTAAAATTAACAGTAAAATTAATATAAAAAAAACCTTGCATGTAAACGTTACCAACTTTTAATTTATTAATGATACTTTATTTATTAACTAAAATTTGCTTTGATTATTTACGTTTTGCAAATAATTTAATCTATTCTTTCTTATAAATTTATTTTTACTTGTGTTCATATACTAGCCTTTTTTTAAAAAAAAATGTCATTAATTAAAATTTATAAGATATCTAAAATAAACAATAATAAAAGAATTGTTTCAAAAATATACCATTAAAGTTATATATTTTTTGATTGTCTAAATTCGAGTCATAACACCTAGATATTTAAAAAAAATCTAAGGAAATATACCAGTAAAATTTGATAAAATAAATAAAATGAGGAACATTAATGATATGGTATTCCAGGTTTAAAATGAGTTAAACACAAAAAAAGTTATATAAAATTAAATGAATATAAATTATTTTTTTATTTTATACCAGCATATATTTTTTCAATGAATATTTACTGATATAGATTTTTCCAATCACCTGCACATTAATTTATAGTAATCAAAATATTAGATTTACACAAAAATGAGAGTAAAGAATGGCTATGTCACATTTTATTTTTTTAAAGATATGTTCATATATAACAGCAAAACAAAAATATAATAAATTTAGTATGAAGGAATGGTAATGCATTATTTTCCAGTATCGAGAGACTGATTATGTAAAATATAACTTGTTTGTGTAATATGTTTTCAAACAAAAACGTCAAAAGTTGTAGTTATAGCAATATTCCTTTCCCCCAAAACCTTCCAATTATTAAACTTTTCAGAAAATAATTAAAATGTATATTTTTGTATAAACGATTGTCAAGCACACACAAAAAAAAATATTTCATATAAGAGAAATAATGAAATAACTCGTTTTATAAATCACTTTTAAATGTTTATTATCAATAAGGCTAATTGCATTTTTTTAAAAAAAAAAAAAAACATGCTTTATGATCAACAAGGATTTGTTTATAAAAGCAGAAGGAAAATAATTTCCAAATACTAATATTTGTCATTGCTATAAGAATGTTATTATTTATTTTTATTAGGTAATATTTATTACAGAGAGATATACATGAACCATGATACATAATTTTGATTGAAGACAAATTGCAGACACCTGTAATTACACTCATCCCTAATATTGCATAGTTTAACAATGGTAATCAACAATCCAATATGAAACACATTGCACTTGACATTTGTTAGTCATTACCATTTGAGATTATTACATCACTACTTTCTCAACTTTTAGTCAGCATGTATTATCATTTACAATGTCAAAAGATTCTTGCAAATTGCTGTCCTCATTTTATGTGAATCAAGAAACCACTACTATGCCTAACTTGAAATCTGCACCGGTGTTTCCCAATTTTCATCCATTAAGATCAACATATTATCCTTGCTTCGCTCCCATGATTCCATTCTCACAAATCTTTTACATGCATTACCAATCTTTTCATCACTTTCTTCCTCATTTATTCCGCTCTTTGCTATAGACCCTCCCTCTGCTTCTCATAGCCTCCCCACCAGCTGATGATACTTTAGAAATCTAGATTTATATTTAGCATTGAAATATATGCTTCTTCTAGTCTTAGTTTTGAATTTTATGTTTGACCACAAATCCTTTACATCTCTCTCAATCTTCTCATTTACTATACAAACATGTCCCATTGTTCACATGCATGTCCATTTAGAGTTTATGAAACACTTATATTCATTCCATCCAACCATTACCAGACAGTGTACAATAATTAATTCTTGGCTTTATTCCATCAACTAGTGGCTTACCACCTTTCTTCAATTTATCTATTTTGGGATTTTTTCCACTCTTTTTCTTTATTACCTTTGTACTTTCCAACCCTGACTCCTGAAATTGAAATTTAGTTCTTTATCTTCTCCTCCATCAGTTTGTAAGTCTGTGTTTTTTTTTAAATCTTCTTTTCTGCCAAACAAGGCAGAATTCCATACATTGCTAACACGGATTTATCAGTAGCTATATAAGCTAGTTTTACTGAATGTGTTGTTTTCCTAGATTCAACTTCCAATGTGGTAGAGATCTTTTTATCTTCATCTTCTTCCAGTGCACTCAGAACTCTTTGTTGTTTTATAGAGAATTGTAATTTGTTTACTTTTCCTTCATTATTGTTCATCAAAGAAATCACTATTTGATTACTTTCTAACTGCAGAACCTCTGATGGTGGGAGAATTTGCATAATTACACATTTATGATAATGAATTTCACTTTTTCCACATGTTTTACATATTTTTGTGGGGCAGGTCCTAATCAAGTGAGACCTATTCCCACAACCAGAATGTCATTATTGTTGCCATTTAATTTGCAAAAAAATTGTTGCCTAGCATTGATTAAGCCAAGTCCTTGAGCTAAAATTCAATTAGAATATGTAGGAACCAGTAACTGATTCTTATGCTGAACATCAATCAGAATGATAAGTCATAAGCTTATCTTATAAAAGTATTTTTAATATATTCTTTATTGAGTGAGACTAGTAGTTTTTGGAATGATGCTGACTATCAATCTTATTCTATTATTTAAAATGTGCAATAATAATAGTATCTCTTATTTACAGGTGCAAACTTAACTAATATTCAATTACAGAATACATGTTAAAATGATAAATATATAAATTACCACTTAATAATATTCTTATTAAAAAGAGTAGAAGAAAAAATAATAAATGATAAATATGCAGTTAATAAAATTGAAGGATGAAAAGCAATAATAAGTTTATGATTTTATAGTTAAAAATTAGAGCTTTAAGTAATTGATTAAAACTGAGATGGAAAAAATTATTATTTATAAAATTGTTACTATAAATAATGAGTATGTGAAATATTGGGAAAAAATCAGAGAAAGTCTATCGATAGAAAATTAGATTTAAAAAATTATTTCATTTGGTATTGCATTAAATGATATAGAATGGCACGTGTGAGAAACAACCAGAGGTAACTGTAAACTGAAACGTCATCTTGTATAAAAATTTACATATATGATTTTATCTTTGAGTAAAAAAAAAATGCTAAATAGTCATTAAAACGTTTATATTTGAAGGATCTAATAAATAAATGTAAATATCTCTCGTTATGTGGATTCAAGATAACTGAACCTGGACATCTAAGATGGAGGGGGGAGAGAAAGAGAGTAACAATTTGCACTTAATAGATTGGTTAAATATTCTATATCTCAGGATGGTCTTCCCTCCTTAGAAACATTATTTACTATAGTATAAATATGATAAAGAATTACTAAAAAAGTATTTATAATCTTTTTGACCACTTTTATTATTATTAAAACAAATTATTAAGAAATATTTTATTTATAGATGAGAAAATAGACAAACAAATGCTGTTGTTTTTTAATTTGAGATCATAAAAAATTATTAAAGTATTACAAGCAAATCTATAAAAAAAGATTACTGATAATATTAAAGAAAAAACTTAAAAAAACATTTTGATAAAGCAAACGGTGAATAAAATTAAAGAAGAACAACTAATAATAATATGTAAACAGTATAAGATTTTGGGATATGAAAAAAAATTGGCTATAATAAAACTATAATATAATACATAATTCTACAAAAATATACAAAAAAAATAAAGATCCTAGAATTATGATTAAAATATAAAATTTTGTTTAACTATATGAAAAAGAATCAATTAGTTAATGAAAAAAATATAAACTTTTATATTTCACAGCATTTGAACATCTATATATGTATGATAAACTTAAATGCATAAATATAATGTGTTTATCATAATAGTTTTGGATTTTAATAATAACATATAGTAATATCACATGCTATCCAATAAAAAATTTAAACAAACAAATAAAAATGTAAATAAACAAACAAAAAAACATTAAATTTCTTAAATTTATTACAATTTACAATGTCTGAGCACCATATATAAAAATTTGTAAATAATTTTTACAATATGTCTCAAAGCACTATCACAAACTCATATCTATTAATAATATTTTTTTTCATTTTATTTTTCTTATTGCATAACCAAATCCATATAATATTAATATTATCTATGGTCTTCATTACCTTTTAAAATACTTTCTTACATCCCACTATTAACAGCTTTGATTGCCCCAGGAATTTTGTATTTGTATTGTGTTTGTTATAGTTTTTAAGAAGATTGCTGGAGCAATTGAAACTGTCAATAATGAATTGTAAAAAGGCATTGTAAAAAGTAATAAAAAACATACATAATATTAGTATTAATATTTCTTACAGTTATGTTGAAACCACATGCATGTTATCCTTCTTTTATTATTTCTTCTGAATTTGATCTGAAGTATTATGTTTAATAAAATATTTTCTAAACCTAATGTTAAAATTTTCATAAGGTTATAGCAAATGCTAAAATTGACTTTTTAGAGAGATGCTAATTTTTTGATAACAAGACCATTATACTCCTTCTATAAAATAAAAAAAGGTATTGAAAAAAACAATATCATGCAAAGCATATTTAATAGGGAGGAAATTATATTTATTTAAAAATGTAAAAAAAAATCATATATATATATTTTTTTAGTTTTCTTATTGTTTTGGTGAAAATATGATTGAACACACACTTAATAAAATATATATTTTATATGACTCTTCTATTTATTATTCACAATAATTATTTTAAAATTTTGTCTTTAACTATAATTTTAGTTTCTATATGCATAACATGCATATATATATATATATATATATATGTATGTTGAAAAATATTGTATACTTACAGTACTTTAAATAATACATATTCTGTTCTAATTAATGTTTATCATCAAAACGTTAGCTATTATTTGTAATGTATGTTTGCATTTGTACATAAAGAAGCTTGGAACAAAATATATCATGGCTCATGACTCTGCTATATATAAAAAAAAATTGTTTCCAGTAATCTATAATAGAAGTTTAAAGGCCATAGTTATGGTAAATATAGTATTAAACATTCAGAAAAAAAATGTGCTTAATGCAAGATTAAATACAAATGAGATTATTGCTTTATTTGGTATAAAAGAGAGATATCAAAATATACTCTGAAAAAAAATGATAAAATCGTATTGAATAAAATATGATCAAATAATAAAATAGAAAATAAAGTTGTGCATTAAAAGAATTTCTATGTTACAATTGACTATTTATAAGTCTGCATTACACTGCCATGTTTATTTCATGTTTAAAGAGGTTTATTTAAATTTAATTATATCAATATTCCATTATCTGTGGTCAAGTTGCAATATTTAAGTGCCCATATATATTCAATGGATCATTAGTAAGAGTGGATTTCCATTCTTGCTATTAAAAGGTGAGAAGGTTGCCTTGACAGCAGTGAAAAATATTGATTACTATCCTTATTGTGAATGTTGATGAGGTAACTAGTGTTTTCTAATGGTTACTAATTATCTCAATTAGCTTTAAGCATTATTTCATATATATATATAATATTTGAAATAATAAATTTAATTAACGGACATTTTATTTATTATATATATATACGTAATATACAAATCAATATATATATATATATTAAATAAAATGAAAGAGAAATGATCAATTATAGAGCGTTAGGTTTTGAATCGATCAATAACATGATTTATTTTGTTCAGTGTTATTGAATACATATTAAAAAAATATAGTAATTAAAAGAAAAATTATAAAATACTATAGATGATACCATTGTAACTATAAATTCCAGAATGGATAATTAATGCATTTATTAAATTAAATGATAACTAATTTAAAATAGCATTTATAATGTGGGGAGAAAATAATAAAATATTTAAAATTGTTTAACACTATATTAAAGAAAAAGATAAAAACGGATAATTTTTATTCATATCAGTAACTTAACTTTTAAAGAAGGAAAAATTATGAAATGAGTATGTTAAATAGACAAATAATTATGAAAATAGAACGAACAATGATATACAAAATAAAAAAAGAGAAGTGGTTAATAATATATTAAAAAATAGTATATAAAAATGTAGAAGAGAATGTAAAATTAGAATGAAGAAATAATAAAATATTAAATATTATTAATAAGTAATACAAAATTCAACAGGAATAGTTTATAGATTTGATTGCAGACAATGCATAATGAAACACTTGTAATGAGATAAAAAGTATTCAAAACTTTGGATAATTTTGTATTAGCTCTTACATATATATTTTCAGATTACAACCAATCTGGTGTTAGTCATCAACCAGAACATACAATTTTAGGCTCCTAAAATTTTTTGAACCATTATGTTACTGATGTACTAAATCAATCTTTATTATTTGGAATTATGGGTGTGGTATCTTATTAAAAATATGAATAAAGCATGCAATATACTTAAACATGAGTTTCAATATTAACAATAAAAGTAGAAATATTTAAAAATCTATTTTAATTAACAATACATTAATTAATTTTAATAAATAACATTAATAGTTAGAGAATTGACTTGTGTAATTTAGTAAAATTTTAGAATAAAAATGATATCTGGTTCAATTCACATATAATAATATAAAATATTCAATTTCTCAATTGCATAGTGAGGTTGTAATCTATCCATTTGGTAATCTAACATAACATCATCACTGAAAAATAAACAACTAAACATGCACTTATTTTTTTAATTCCACAGCTAGTCATATTTCAAATATGTATTAGTGAAAATGCAACATCTGTAATTATTATTGATACTACAATTCTTAAATGTAAGCAATGCAAATACGTAACAGTGACTTCTATGATTATGAATTTGAAAAAAAAACTTCCTTACTAGTTGGAAATGTTACATATGCATTATTTACTTGCAATTTTTATAGAAATTTTTATTTTTTCCAAGTAGGAATGTTTGAGGAATCATTAAATCAACTCTGATATTATCAGTAAACTTAGAAAACTGTTTGAGATGTTAACAAAATTTTCAAAAAAATATAATTTATGAACTTTTGCAATGTTCTATATGTTCCATAAGCTTAATCACAAATCTAGAATTTTTGATTATATACATATGCCTTAATATTAGAAATGGTTATGAAAAGTTTCATAAATTGCAGTACATCTTTCATCAATACATGTACATAATGATATGGTAATTTGATGGATTCTACTATATAATAGGTATATAAAATTAGACATGTACTATTGTGATATAGGCAGAATAAGAAGAGCAATTTTATTTAATGTGCAGTTTTTAATTAGCTTAATAAATCAAAATTATGTATGATAAAATCCAATCATAATTAATTATGTACAAATATAAACAAAAATTCCAATCTAAATGTGAAAGCATATGTTTTTGTGAGCAATTTAGATGTAATTTTTTAAAAAAAAATTATTTAAATAAATTCTTATTACAATTCTAAAAAAAGGTTGTTTTTAACATGCAATTTTATATTATTTTCTTACATTAAAGAGAAAGGATTTCATCTTTTTAACATATGTCTCTTGATTATTTTTATAATAATTCAACCATGCTGTGTTGAGTACAGAGGAAACTCTTAAACAAAATCACATGATAGAGACTTTATAAATATAAGAGTGGCTATCTTATCACTAATCTAAATTCTAATTTCCATAGTCTAATCTAGAGCATCTTGGTTTGAGAGAGTGAAAATGTCACTCTATTCAGTTTTACATCCACTACTTTCTTACATACATTATCATTCATGAAATCTTTCGATTTATTACTTGCTAATATTACAAATTAATATAAATTGGGTAATGTTCAAATTTATTTATTGAGTGCATAGATAGTATGAAATTGATGAAAAATGATTTCATCTTTTTAACATAGTGATTAAAAATTAAATAGTGTTGATCTACTTTTTGATGCATATTAGAGTATTATCTATAAACCAGTTATCCCAATAAAAAATAATCCTGCTTGAATTTTGAACAATTTTTGTTTTATTCAACCTAAATTTAAACTCCAGAGCATGATCATGAAAGACAGATCTCATGCACAAAGTCAGAACACAGCTTGAAAAAGAGAGAGAGAATACAGTAATTTTATTGTTAATTCTTTATAAATGTTTAATATGGCAAAAATATTATAAAAAAAACTAACATACTGTTGGAAATATATTTATTAAAAATAAAAAATCAATTTATATAAAATGTAAATATTTTTGAAAAATTAATAAAATAAATTAATTAGCATATAAATTGAATAGCCCTGTTAAAAAAACTGTAATTACTTTTTTTAAAAAAACGTATTTTTAGATCTAATTAGTAAAGAAGAACAAAAAACAAATTAAGAATATATATATATTTTTTAGAAGTAATTTTATTTAATATTCATAATTTTAGAAATAACTTTTTTCATTATGTATATATATTATAACGGAATTAACACATTTGAACTAGTCACATTTGGATTACGAAATGCAAAGGATTTACTCTTTACTGTTCCAAACATTGGTTAGTGATCGGCATATTGAAGAGCATTACCACACTAAAATCTATAGATGGTAATGGTGGTTTACCATAGTAATATTTCCTGCTGAACACAGAGATATACTATTACCACATGTATACAACTTAGGATGTATCTATTAAAGATATGGTTTATGAGACTTGAACTTACTAAAATATTTATTTGTAGCTTTTTTATTATTATCCATTTTATTCACATTATCCAGCAGATTATTATAATAAATATTGAATTGATTTATTGGAATTAGTATTTAAGTTTCTTTACATTTAGATTCAGTAGTTGTGCTTGTGTTCAAATGCTAGACTTTTTTGAATTACAACATAATGTACTTCTTAGGTGTGTGAATGTGTTTGATATTGATGTATAGCAAATTATGTTTCAAGTATATACAATAAATTAAATTGGTTAGTGAACTTACTTTTTCTTTCTTATTTCTTCTTTTTTAGTTGAATAACAAGTGCAAACATTTTGACACATCAGTATAAGTTTATATTTTCATTATATTTGTGTATAAATAAAACCACAAATATTTTTTAAATAATAAAATTATTTAATAAATAATTTGGTTCGTTACTTAAATTTAAATTTATTGTCACTTCATTTTTATTAAACTTCCTTTTCTTTCCACAACATATTTAATCACTGTTTATATTGTTAGACATGCTTATGGACTAGGCTGGGAGATATTTCATTATGTCAACTGGAAAGAAATTAGGGTATTATGACATGATAGTATTATTTTATTATATGTAGTCTTCTATAAAGAGAATGCTCCATGAATTTATTTGGTTTATCCTTATTACGAATGAAGATAAATCGATGATGCAACTATTAGACCAACCATCACATAGATTGTTGTAAATTGATGTTAACAAGAAATTGTAACATGTTTTTATATGTTTTATTTTTTACATAAAAGAAATACATGATTTGATTAGTATTCTAATCATTAATTGAGAATACAACTATTAGATCAACCTCACATGTTTATTTTAAAAGTTTTTCATATCTTTTATGTAAACAAAATACATGATTTGATTAGCATTGTAATATATTAATTGAGAATTAAGTTCACAATCTCTTCTATGTTTAATAAATTATTTAAGAACTTTTTTTCTGTGTTCAAATGATTACCAACATGACAGACATATAAATATTTCATACTTTATTCTATTAAACATATTTGCCAAAGTGTGATAATTAAAAATAAAATATATACATCTCCAAAGAACCATTTATATATTTATTTATCTTTTCAATATTTCTACTTAATATAATATATAGTACTATGTGATTAATTACTGCATTGATCCTTTTTATTAAGTTTTAAAATTACTCAAGTTTTAAGTAGGCACTGCAGCCATATTTAAAAAAACAAAGAACTAAAATTTATATAGAACATGGAAACTATTTAATGCACTTTACATTATGCATTTCAAACAATTACCCAATTTCTATGTAAGTTTTTTTGAGGGGGGGGGGAGATAAAAGTACTTAACTAGCTTGCTTGAGAAATATTTTTTCTCCCCTTTCTAAAGCAAACTATTGGAGAGATATTTGACTGTAATTAATTAAAACTGATTTTGAATTCATTTTCTGTATTAATATTCTCAGTGTTAGAACTATTTCAACAAGTATCTTTTCTAAATAACTGTTGAAAAAGTATATTATATGCTAACAAAAATCGATTACTCACTATTAACATTTTTGTACAATTAATTGTTGTATTTATTTGTTCTAGAATAACAATGGAAGATACCGAGCATGCTTTTATCTAACATTTAATATAAATGATTAGCACATTACAGCATCTCTAGTATAGACCAAGGCTGATCTTTCAAATTTACATTTAGCTATAACATACTCTATTGTGTATGATAAAAATTTACAAGTCTGCCTACAATGTAACACTACTGATTATATATTTTATGAAGTTGATTTTTGAAATATATTTGATTTTTACTTTGTAATTATATTAATATCTAATCCTATTTATCACATATATGTATGTGTGCATATATCTTAGTTAAAATATATTTCAGATTTGTTTTGAATATATTTGTTTTTTTTTTGTTAATATTAGCATTATTATCACCTTCTCAATATTACTGATTAGGAATATTACACAGATGTCATATGAACATTTAAAAAACTTGTTTTAATTTAAAGATGTCTAAGAAATTTAATTTTAAATTTTTATACATATGGAAAATTCAAAAACAATATATGAAAGAATGACATATTGACAAATGGGAAAACAGTATTTGAAGGTAGGTGCAGTTTTGATCAATATTTCATGTAAAGTCATTCAAAGAATAATAGGTTATTTGTCAATAAAGACATGACATTGATTTAAAAGCATGATAGTTATTGGAGAGTAATAAACTGGAATTTGAAAATAGTTGCATTTTTTTTTTCTATAAGCTTTATAAAAAAATATTCAAATAAAAGGTAGTCTAATCAAATCGTTATATTTACTAATGCAGTGTGGTTGTTTTAAAATTTTGGTGAACTTTTTGAATGTTTTTGATTATAAGTATCATAATAGAAAAAAAATGTATTGCTAAAATATATAAAAATCAGTACTTAAGATATGAAAACGATTTCTCAGAATATTGAACACTGATTACATTGGCACTTTTATTTTTTTATCACTGATGAAAGAACTTCTTATAAATACATTAGAAATCTCACAAACTTTACAAAAGATTTTTTATACTTCTAATTTTTTTGTATTTTTGGTCATTTCTTGGAGATTTTTTAACAAGCAGATCAAATTTCCATTTAATTCACTGGTGATTTTATCTCTCTTTAGAAACAAATTAAGTTTCTAATTGTCTAATCAATTAATTAGTTCATATTTGAAAGTGCTACCACCAGGCAGCAATACAAAGTTATATAATGCCGATTTGAGAGATATTTTTAGATTAGAAGTGTATTAGTTACAATACCATAAACAATCTTCAATGGCTGTTTAAGAGAATTTTTTTTAAAAAATGCAAATATTTTAATTGGTAATAAGGACCATATAAATATAGCAGAACTATACTATTATGTTTGTGGAGTTTTTTAACATAAAATACAGAAGTTTTCACTGAGCTAATTTCATCTTTGTCTTTTTGACATTGCAAAGAGAAATTTATCAAAAATAAATATTTTTGTGAAAAGGAATGTTGCTACTGAAAGCTTATGTGCAAAATGATAATGTGATCCACTTTTTAAATATATATTCATGAATGTGTACTTTTTCTAAAAATAGATAACTAAGAATAATTTTGTTTTAAAAGCCAATTCATGAAGACAAAAATCTCACTCATCAGTTTTTGTTTTTATTATAAATTTAATATAAAGATATAAGTTAGCGGTGTACTTGAATAACTCAAGTTGTCTCTTGTCTGTGCCATAAAATAAAGTAATCAATATATATATGTAGACCAGATGGACATTTGTTTTTTTATGTGGAAATGCTATATAGTAATCAATATATTTATGCCATGAAAATAACTTTTACATATTAAATCCAGACCTTGAATTTAAAAATCCCCATAAACCTGCTATCAAAAACTTGTTGGTAAAACCATCTGAGTTCTGACTATTTTTCTTAGTGATAACTTGTTTCCAAAAAATGTTGTTTGGACAATTGACAAATAAAGAAATCACATAGTCTAAATACAATGGAAGATGTTATATTTAATGCTTTGTCAAATGAAGTATTAACAAAGTTAATAAAAATATCATTGACTTTAGCTTTTAAGTTTTTTGATAGAAATGAAATGGACTGAGTTCTTTGCATAAGGCCTCATGAAATGCACTATTGGTGACAGTATACTCACTATATGATTTTCCAAAACATTTGAGGATTTTATAGCAATAATGATTGGGTAAAAAAGGATGCATTTTATAAATTTTGAAAACCCAGATTTAAATTACGTTTCCGAAATATGTGAATTACTGCAATATTCCTGGATAACTTGTTTTACTGACGATTTTGGGCAGAATTCATTCAAAATGTTAGTATAATCAAATATTTTCAACACACAGATATATATATATAGATGAATCTGAAATATGTGTTTATATGTTTTACCAATGCAAATATTCATTTTAATATCTTTTTTTCTTTTAGTATTTAATAATTTAGCATATAGTATACATATAATATAATTTGATAAATATAAACAATTATTTATACATCAAATCTCATTTAAGTATGATTATCTTGTTTGGCAATTTTGTATTTAATTTAGATATTTACGTCAAAGAGTCAGCTTTCTAATGACTTTTTATTTAAAGTCTTAAGTCTTAAATGCACTTCTGTTAAAATACTTTCTTTACTTTTATATTTGTCTTAACAAATTCTTTTCAAACATTACTCGCAGGAGAGCGATCACTTTGTTTACAATTTTGTAATAATTTATTAACTAAATCAGTTTTAAATTTGTTGATATCTTTTAAATTATTAATTTAAATTAGAAAAAAATAAGTGAAATCTTTAGTAATTGTTAAATGGAATATGACGATATCAAGAATAACGTCAATTATAACTTCATTAATCAAATTATTGTAATAAAAATACCTGTTTTGTTTGTCAATTTTTTTGATTCACGCATTCACCGAATTCTACCTTTGAGGATAAATATAATAGTCTGTTTTTTATTAATAATAAACATTATTTATATTTTCATACTAATCACTTTTGATCGTCCATTTGTTTTGTCTTCTTTCATTAATAACAAAGTCTGTCTCCTCAACCATAGCTTTTATTATACATTTGTATTTAGAAAGATTGTAACATTATTCAACTTTGAAGATTCTTCAAACAGCATATATATATAGTTTTTGAAATAATGAAATAAGTAATTTTTTTTAATTTTATAAATTTTGTTTTATCACTAAGGTTCTAACTAGGAAGTATTTATACCATATCACAATATTTACATAATTAATTTGTTTGTAAAATTTTGGGAGAATACTAATTTATTACCAATTAAAAAATTATAGTATGTTTCATGTCATCAATATTAGTCTTTATCTACCTATTTTGCAACTTTTTTTTAAATTATTGTCATTGTGACTTAGCTTAAAATATTGTCTATAAAACATACCTTAGGATATTAAATATATTTTGTGACCTTTTACTATTGCGTTGCATTATCTAAACATGAAAGTATATATCATAAAAGAGCCTCATGGTATAATAGTTTATGCATTCATTCTCCATGCACAGAAGTTATTATTTACATCTGAGCAGAGTAAAAATTGTTACATGTTTTGTTTGAGTTTGCACTTGTCATTCAATAATAATTTGCGAATGGGGTTTCTAGCTATTCTTTATTAGAGACTACAATAGCGTGAAAATTTGTTAAAATCACTCAATAATTGAAAAGAATAACAAGTAATGTTTTTTTTTTATATATCTGTTCTTTTATAAAGAACTAGTGACAAGGCATTTCCTTATAAATTATTTAAATCGGTTTTAGCTCATACTTATATTTCAAGAAGTAGTTTGGTTTTATTTTCTTTGAAGTCAAAATATGGATTTGAAAATATTTTTCTTAATTTAATTACTGGAATAATAAATAACATTTCTGTATTTTTAATTTTGAGATATAAATTTAGTTTAATTTGTATATACTTTAAACAGGTTTTAACTTGTGTTCAACGTGCTTTAAAATTAACAATAATCAAGCTTGTTTTGCCAATAGAGGGACCTTCCAAATCACAACACAAGATAGTGACTTTTATAAAGGTATATGAGCGGCTATCTTATCTTTAACCTAAATGTTGCTGTCATTTGTCATGATTTGGAAGTTCCCTCTACCAGAAAAATATGCTTGATTATTACAAATTTTAACATGCACTGAACACAGGTTAAAGCCTTTTAAAAATATTTACATATGCTTTCTGGGTGCTCAATAAATTAACTATTACTCTTTAATTGTATAATGTTGGTTTATATTCTTTAGACAAATAGAAATATTAGAGCATTATTTAAGAATTCCATAAATGAGATTCAAATTTTAAGAAGGTCTGAATAATTTTGTAAGTTATCATTAATATATTTAGCAAACTAATATTTTTTCTCAAATAACTAGCTCATATTTATCTGAGAATTTTCTAATAATGCTTAGTAATTTCTATCTAAAGTGACCAATTTGCAAAATTAAAAATGGGTTAGAAAATCAAGATCTAGAATTGATCATAAATAAACAAAAACTAAATGTACTGCAATCTTAATTCTTAATAATGAATAGAAGTCTCATAAATTATGAGTATTAAGCCTATATTTCATTCTTGTAAAGGTTTACAATAACTATATTAGATAGAATAATAAAATACTTAGTTACTTAATAAAAGGCATTACATTCAAATAAATCACATTTACACATCAAAAAGTCTGCATTGTGGTGAAAATATAAAGAATTTTGTAGATATAAAGAATGGCTTTCAATAATTAAAACATCATTTTAAATTTGTAATGGGATATATTAATATTGTATCTTAAAAACAATTGTGAAATAAGATGTGTTTTGGGTAAAGTTGTATAAGATAAAAATGTGAAAGAAAATATCACATAGTTTTTACATAAAATGCATCTAAGTACTTTTAATGAAATTTATCAAAAAAAAAATGGAAATGGACAAGTAAAGTTACTGCAGAACTAAATATTTTGACAATTTGATTTTTAATGGATTAAGTAGATACAAGTTAAATGTTAGAGCAAACCTAAATAAAAAAAAATTGAAAAATATTATTAACTATTGATATTTCTAGTTTTTAAAATTATCTTATTAAAATTTTTATATATTATTTTAAAATATTAACAAGCTGTGAAAATAGTTTATATTTAAACCTGAGGTAAAGAAATATTTACTGGAACACAATCTGAAAGTATCTAAACATTTTAATAGTTATAAATACTAAATAAGTTGAAACTGCTAAATTGTGAAATGTCTAGGAAATAAAGTGAAAATTTTAAAACAAAATATTGACATCACAATAATTTATGTTAATAAAATTAGAAATTCGTTTTCCTTTTAAAGCAAGAATAGGGTTAAAAAAATGTGGGTAGAATTTCACAAAGAACAATATTAATAAAAACAATAAAATAATCATACTATGAAATTCTTGTGACTTCCAAATAAAGAGCAAGTCATGGCATTATATATACTTGAACAACAAAATGTTGAAATCATACAATTTAAAATAACAACAAAGAAATGGATTGTTTGGCAAAACTACACATCATGCTCACATAATAATGATATACATAATTTTTATAAAAATCCCAAAGTGATGTTAAGATAAAAATATTACAAATTATAATACATCACTTTTTTATTAATTCTATATATATTTTTTATTAAAATTATTATAAATTGTTTATTGAAATCTAATTTTCAACTTTTCCAATTAAATACTGAAATAGGGAATAAAGAGAATAAAAATAATTATATATATATTAATTGAGGAAGTATTTAGTTTTACAAATAAAA
Source organism: Epiperipatus broadwayi (assembly GCA_028023455.1). Lineage (NCBI taxonomy): Eukaryota > Metazoa > Onychophora > Udeonychophora > Euonychophora > Peripatidae > Epiperipatus > Epiperipatus broadwayi. Next base: position 45,121 of record JAQFVV010000460.1, read on the forward strand.
ATAAGACTTGGAAGCTGTTGAAAATATTATGATTTATTAGTTAAATGCTAAACATTTAATAAAAGATCAATGAAAAACTAAAGTTCACATAGTAAAATAGATTAGAGAAAACATAATTTGGGATTAACATATATGGATTGAAAATTCTATAAATATTGATAGAATTGATATCACTGTTATCATTCAAAAACAATATTATCAGAAAAATGTTACAATATAGGGATAACATAATCAATAAATGGAATCCATATAAATTTATATTACCTAAGAAAAGAGAATGAGGTAAACAAAAATTAGAAGTTTTCCAGTGTCACATGGTGAGGGGAACTAATCTTGGTATTTTTTTTTCTTTTTTAGTTAATTGGAAACAATAAATGATGATAATAATGAAATATACAGTATATAACTGTCATTTGACTTTCAATAGTATTCATGTAAAATTTCATCAAAATATTGGCAATACTGTTGGGTTACTTTTTACAAAAAAACATCTATTATTTCCAAAATGTTAATATAATCAATATTTGCAATATTACCACAACCAGTTTCTACTTATTGAGCACTCATCATTTAGATGAAAATCACTTTGGGGCAAAACTTGTACATTTCTTTTACTACTGGTATTATAATAGGCTGAAAATCCAAAAATTTTATGATTTGTATATAGATATATTGGTTGATACTTTGATTCAAAATGTTAAGATATATAAGCTCATTAGGTATGCTATCAAAATAAAATACTGGATTAGTAATCAATGTGTAAGATTTTCTCCAAAGTATTTTTTTAAATGATGAGTGCATAATAAGTGAAATTGGATATGGGAATCTTACAAATATTACTTATATTACTATTTTAGATTATACTAACAATCAGTTAATTTTATATATTTATATAGATATTTTCTATTGATTTTTCAATGAAATATATTACCAATAATACCATTTTATTATAAGTTTATATAAAACAGATTTGGCAAATGCTGTAGCCATGATCCCAGTTCCACATTAATCACAATAAGTAGACTGAATGGAGTTAATTAAAATATAGCAAGATAATAATATTAAAGCTAATATTAATTGTGATATAAATAAAACAGAAAAATCATAATAAACTTAAACTGGAAAGCAATAGTTTACTCAATGATTAAATAACTTTTATCCTTCCTTTATTCTGCATGATTACAGATTTAGTTAACTGAGATTAATTCAAAGTGAAAAAATGAATAAGTCAAGATGATGGGTTATGTCAGTTTTAATGGTCATTTTTAATGGTGAGACAAGAAAGAGAAAGTTCTTTAATTAGCAGTTGGGACCACAAAAAGAAAACTAATACCAATTTTAACAGTGAAACCAATATAAAATAGTATTGAAAATTTTAAACTACATTTTCATTTTCCATTATTGGTAAGATGATAGTACTTTATAATATTTTATCAAATATTTATGCTATATGTAAACCTTAGCTGAATCAACATCAATTATTCAGAAATATATTTATTGATAGAGAATTGGATCTAAAGCCTAAAATTGTCAAATAGTTTGCCAATAATAAATCATATACAATAAAATGTGTTTGTATATCAATACCTTATTTACCATTGAAGGAACTGTAGCTAAATCAAAATTAGCAAAATTATTGATACAACTTTGATACCATGAATTATTCTATAGAAAAAACCAATTATCTTATAAAAAAGAGATTGATTTGAATATTGCCAACAACGTTTGTTATTTTGTTAAAAGTCTATTTTAAAATTTAATAAAGTACTAATTTTTATTTGTATTTTAAACCTGGTTTTACAACACATCTGGTTGTGGGTAATGTAATGTACAAAATAAAATTTCAAAGGGTTTCAAATTGTGATACATGCTACTCTTAAAGAAATAATGTTGATTTAACTGGATATTTTTTTTTATGATTAGTCCAAAGAAATAAAAAAAATAGTTATTATTATTAAGTATAATTATTTTCAAGTGTTACTACATTGAGATCATTCTTGGAGTAATCAAACTAGTAAATCAATGACAATTAATTATTCTACTATTGATCCTGTTATTGCCAACATTAAGGTTTTGTTAATGCTGAAGCAGAAAGATTACATATTGATTATTTTTTGAATAATTAATATATCCTGAAAGACATTTATGATTCTGTGGCATTTTTAATGTAAATCACTCTTGATTTAAATTTATTTTAAAATATTTTATGTTGACATGTTTATTATTATAATTATAAGACACCAAATATTTTCAAAAAAAAAGAGAATTGTGTTATATAAAGTTATGCAAGATATTATGCATATGGAAAATGATCAAAAAGTGGATAGTCCTAATTTTTATTGGGTTTATGCAGTAATATCTGCTTTTTTTATTTTCATGCATTGTCATAATAATATTCAGAACATGCACCTAATATTTAATCACAAAACTGTCTTTTGGCATGTCATTACACATGTAAAAGAAACAAACTGTCACACATTTATTTATACACTACAAGTGCTATCAGATAAGGGATCATCAGATGTAGATCATATCACCACAGCTAGTATTTAAATATAAAATATAATATAAGCAATCTATTCCTGAGGCAACCTTCAATTAGATAATAAACAGAATTTACATATTATCTTAGACTAAGATCTTTTAATAGCCAACAAATGTAATAATTAAAATAAATTGATATTAATCCTGATCAAAAGTGTTAAGCAAAAATAAACTTCTTGAAGATAAACAGTTTCAATAGCTAACTGGTTATTATCATATACAGTGCTTAACCAAATAAATAAAATACCAAAAATCAATTACCAGACCAACATTTAACTATGTAACAAATGTTTTCTCTTTATTACTCTGTTCAAAATACCTTTATATAGATAATGATAAAATAAATGACTTATACATACTGATTTTAAATCTGCATAGAAGTCTTAAATGGACCCCATTAAACAACCAAAAATAAACTGTTGTGAAATTATCTATATAAAGAAACAAGCGAGTGTTTTCACTTAGAGTTTATTAGATTTATGTACTGAATAGTAATTTGAAAGATTGGAAAAATAATTATATATTAATTTAATTTTAAATAGTTTATCTTTTTCAAGTGAGTAAAGTTTTATTTGAAACTTCTAACATTTGATTTCAATCTGTTTTAATCATTATTTGTAGTGCCTATTTAAAAATTTCCGACTGTGATAATAAATTAATTTCATTGTGTGTATATACTTATATTATCTGGCTTCATGAAAGACTTTGATATTAACTGAAAGGAAAAAAAATATTTGCTTTTGAATAATTAAATCATTGAGCTGAATAAATTCCTAAGTTCAATCTATAACTATGCAATTTTCCATATGTTAAATTAATATAAATGTGTTTCTCATCAACATAAATCAAACAGCATGAACAAGAGACATTATAACATCAGTTTAGTTTTCTAGAAGACAAAATAAGTGAGTATGACTGTATGATCATTTTTAGATAATTATCATAGTTGAGACTAAATTAGGGACCTTGTTTGTAAGAACCATTTCAGCAGCTGTCAGCTGAATCCAAAAGATGCTAAAAATAAACCAATTATGGACTCAAGCTGTTATTCATGATGACTCTTTATTAACCTATCTATAATTGCAGATCATTAACAATTAAAGGAAGATAAATCAAATGGAGAAATGTCCAATAATAAATAAAAGCATATTAGTCTTTATGAATTTAGAAGCAAAGATGGAAGAGAAAATATTGATATGAAAATGAACAGGCCACAAGTATTGGAAGGACAACTGATACAAGATTTATTAGTCAAAATAAATGATAAACAAAATTATAGAGATTAGTGATATAGAAATCATAGTAGAAAAATTAGTTATTCAATCAAATGTAATCTATGTCTTAATGACTTTTTACTGCATTGAAAATGTAGAAGATATTTATGTAGATATACAAATGTATTGATTACTCCAAACAACACATTAAAATTGTCATGAAAAACTTTAATACTAGAATTTTACATTATTTAAAGATAACACTGTTTGTGAAAAAACTTGGCTATGGTTACAGAAATTAAAAAGACCCAGACTTGTACAATTTTTAGAAGAACAATTGTTAATTTTTTTTTGAAAAAAAGTTATATAATGGGCAGATTTGTCTATATTGCTAACACACTGCAGACTTCAAACCCCAGACATAGAACTCAACACTCTATGTAGTGTTTGCCTCACAGAAATCCCAAGTTTGAATCCAAAGTCTATGCTCCAGAGTGTCACCTATGTGACAATGCATCTGCTGCTATTGATAGCATAGTTTCTTGCCAGTGTGTGTCATCAGGGAAAAGCTAGAGACTATATAAAAATTATATTATCAGGTTTGCTAACTAAATATATTTATGAAATATAACCCTGAGGGTTCAAAACATATATTAAATGTAGCATCTAACCTAGGGTGAGGTGTGAATCATAGATAAATCAATAAATAAAATCAAAATAAGTTAGTAAAAATTCAATAGTATTTATTGGTTAATAATAGATAGTGACACTGTCTATGTAAGCCAGACAGTAATGTAGTGAATACTTAACATAAATATGTACATTAGCATTTCTCTATTTTTTGGGTTAAATATAAAACATTATGGTTAAGTGCCTACACAGCATGGTTGGTTTAATTGTGAGGATATGAGACACAGTTATAGTGTGTATACTACATCTATATTTAATAAATTTAATACTATTTTATAATTCTTACAAGCATATAATATTGACATCAAAAATCAGGCAGATGAAGGCTAATTGAGCTATAGTATGGAGGTATGGATTAATACATACTTGCTTAAGGGAATGATAAGAATACTAAAGTTAAGAGAAATTGGTAATGTCACTGAAAGTTAAAACAGAGGATGGAGTATGGTACATTGAAACTGCAGTTTGGTAAAATAAAAATACAGAAAAACAAAATATACAAGATGGTGTCTTGCCATTTGTCTGAAAATAATGTGTCATTCTATATCAATCTGAGCCTGGTCTTCTGCATGTAATTCCATGACTGATAGATGAACCAGGTGAGATTTGTAACTCATATTGTTCTGGGAGCCATAAAGAAGGACTGAATGGTCTCTGCCATTTTGATATCTTGAATAAATAAACAAAGCCAAAAGTCTCAACATCCATTGCATTAACATGGGTAACACCCAATAAGTCACATCAAATGGAGCTGTACTTTAATTGAATGTAAACACTTAATTCATTCCTAAAGAGTTATATTTATGTAGTCTGCATATTCTCAATTTCACTAACAAACATTTATAAATATATTTAAAACATATTGAATGACAAAAGCATGGTAGGGAAATGCATGATTCAGGGCTTCATTTGATTACTAGCCAATCAGGTATTTATATAATAATAATTATACTAAACTTGCACATGTCCTCACACTATATTTTACTCATGGAATTATTTCATATAAAATGACATAAATAAATTGTATAAAGAATACCAGATATCATATGAGTTGTTTATTTCACTCTAAAAAACATTAAGTAAAAGAATCCTCAAGCGAGTAAGTAATAATACATTTAAATAGAAGAGTAAGTTCTACAATTAACCCACATTAATATGATGACTTATTCAGGAAAAAAGAGGGGGGCAATTTGCTTAATAAATGGTTACCCAGGCACATCATCATAATGGAAAAAAATAAGTTAATGAATTTAAATATTAACCCAAGTAATGTTGGAAAGTATAACAGTTTACAAATTAGATTTGTTATAGAAATATAAACTAAAAACTTAATTTAAGATTACAGACATAATTGAGTATAGCTAGAGCTAATGAGGGAATATACAGATTACACAAGAGCTCATAGGTTAACAGGTTACCTAATATGGTCTGCTGGAGAGTTAGTGTGCACTAGGACTTCTGCTGACTCCAATTAATTGGTGAAAATCCATTTCATTGGCATTTCAGTTTTAATTATTCTGGTATTTTGCATTATGATGGATTGGCAGCAGCATTCTTCCAATTTTGGCAGCAAATCATTTAGATATGATTTAGTAGCAGCAGTTCACATTGGGTCTTCTTGTATAAAAGGCATCAGATGGTGTAAGTGCCTCAGTATGGTCATTCCCGAGAAGTAAGATAGTTTTTCTGCCAGCTTCTACTCAGAAATTCTAACTTCCCTTCACAGAGGCTAGGATTTTACAATTTTCTGAACAAAATTAGCAGTTCTCCCTGATATTAGCTTTTTTCTCTCTACTGATCTCTCTCTCTGAAATATAATGAGCTAAAACTACTTTAAAATATAATTGGCTACTGTTTTAACTGTACTCTAAACTCCTTAAAACAAGGCAACCAAATAGATTAAGAGAAGTCAAAACAAGAGACCAAAAAACCAAAAGCAAAAAGAGAGACTTGATTAATAATTTTTAGCTCTTTATATATATATATATATATATATATATATATATAAAGAGCTATATATTATATCAATCTATATGTAGGCTCCTTTGATATATATATATATATATATATATATCAAAGGAGCCTACAATAGAATTTCCCTGTGGCATAAAAATCCATTACTTCAAATATATGCTACTAATTAATATTTTTATTCATTAAAAAAATACCTTGTACATATGTTATTTTTTTAATTTAGATGGCCAATTATTTAAGCCACTAATGCATTTGCAGAAATAGAATTACTTTCAATAACAATTTATTTGCATTCTATTTAGGTCTTATTCTAGGTACATAAACAGCTACAATTGAAATTAATTACCGCTTATGAGTTTTTTTATAAGCAAAGGTGAGTGAGATTATCTATCAATTAACCAAATCATAAGATTAAGATTTAGTAGAGCTGAATCCTTTTAGTAGAGTTCAATTAAGTTTTCATCTGGGATAGGGTCATTGGAGCACCTGTATTTAGGTTTTCAGTGGGTACAGATGATTGAGATACAGATGATTGAGATAGGTACGGTGATGTGATTAAAGTCTAAACTGTCCCTATGTCTGGTCCACCAACCAGGGTTGACCAGTGTGTTTATCATTCTCTTTAATTTTACACAGGGTACTGAAGAAGAGTGTATCAATGAGGTCATCACAACCTTTATTGAATGTGACTATACATCTGACTGACCAGATTAAAAAGTTAATAAACGTGGCCAGATGTATCAATGGAATGTCTCTTTTTTCGGATGTAGGCTTGAGCATGATGTAGGCAGAGTCTGAATTGTTGGTTCTATGCAGTGCTATGTTATGTAGGTATGTCCATGATCTGCAATAGTCAAGAATATGGACCATGGACTCCTCCTGTTTCATGCATAAAGGGGAGAGGGGGTCGATATTATATTCTTTTTGATAACAAAGGAAGGATGCAGTAGGAAGAGCCCCCAGGTTGACCTTCAGGAGAAAGTCAACAAACTTGGGACTTAGTTTGAGTAATTTTGTTATTTTTGAGAATTGTGGTATTCCAATTGCGAGTACATTACCGGTTTTGGTTTTGTCCTCAGAAACCAATTGGTAGACTTGCCAGTAGGATAGTTTATTTTGGAATAGTGAACTTGATGTTCTAAAGTTTTGAACAGTGATAGACACTTGATGTTGGATCCAGAGTTTAGGAAGTTTAGGAGGGGGCTGATTTGTAGGATCCACCTCTATAGGGAAAGGGCATTCCATCTCTAGGTTATCTTTAAAGATCTTATAGAGAACATTATGGGTTCTTTGGAGATAGAAGACTTTGAGAGAATGGAGTACGAGGCCATTGAGGAGTTTTGGTTTTTGAAGCACATTCAGACTGATGACAGAAGCTTTGCTCCCCCAGCACAATCTCCTGCATAGGGTTTTGATTTGTTTGGTAAATCTAATTGTTGGGAAGAAACTGCCCATGTAATATAAATTTTTTGGTAAAACCACTGAATTTAGGAAGGCTACTTTCCCAAACAGAGTAAGATAAACCTTGGATAATGAAGTAATTAAGCCTTCAATCTTGTTGAGTAGGGAATTTTCCAGATCTCTCCTTGTGATGGAAGGCAGAGAGGCCAGATGGAATCCAATAAATTTTGGGGGGAGGCCTCAAACCATCCAGAGCATCTTCTTGCCCGTGAAGATCGTCCAGATAGCCAACTTCTCTCTGTTAATGCTGAGACCGAATTCACTTGTAAACTGGTCCAAGAGTTTTCTGAGCCACATCAACTCACTCTGGGATGAAAGGAATACTACCACATCATCTATATATGACATCTGGCATATGTTCTCCTTCAGCATAGGTATTGCAATTCCAGGGAAAAAAGCCTCTATGCATAACAGCAGTGGGTTGATGTAGGCTGCAAAGAGGAGAGCACTCAGAGGTGAGCCCTGTGGGATGGAAATACAGGGCCAAAATCCTGGGGCAACTCTGCCAACCAAAGAGAGAAATATCTCACGATTTTGCAGGAGGTTCTCTATCATTTGGTGATAAGCTGCAGGTACTTGGAGACCCTCCAGTACACTGAGTAACACATCGATCTTGACACAGTCAAAGCCCCAGAAAAGTCAAGTTGAATTGTGACTGGTCTGGGGTTTCTTTTTCTATGAACATAGTCAACCAGAAGATGAAATTGGCTGATGGTATCGGCAGTCGAGCTCCCTCTCTTGGCAAATTGATAAGATGAAAGATGACTAATGATGTTATCTTGTATATCCTCTTTTATGAGGCTTTCTAGTGACTTGGTCAGTAAAAGAAGCGAGATCGGACGGAGATTCTCCAAATTATGTGGTGCCTCCCACTCTTTGATAAAAGGAACCATGGTGATTGGACAAACCACATTCAATCTCTGCAGTCATCTGCAATAAGATCCACCATTCTCTTGACTATAGGGATGGTGAAAGATTGAAGATGAAGCAGTAAAAACTTAGGAATGACATGCAGGCCAGGGTGCATTCTGTCTGGCATGGACTTGAGTTTTAGAAGAATTCTGGCCTCAGTGATTTTGTGAGTGGAAGAATTTTCTGTGATAAATTTTTTATGCAAGTTTGACACACCAAAGGGTTGGAATTTCCTGCAGTAGTGTTCATGAATCCTGGCCAACTTGGATGTTCTTGCAAAGCTGTTGCCTTGTACCTCGATTGATCTTGGGGCCTTGGACTTTTTGCCATATCCAAGGGCCCATATGAGATAGCCCCTGTCTCAGCAATGCTGATAGTGAATGTATTGATGGGCCTTTTTGACCAAGAAATATTCAGCAACTGCTCTCTGTAAGAATCTGTATTTAGCCTTTAGTATTAGGATGTTTGGGATATTCTGAGCTACATCGGGGAGTTGTTTTAATTCTCTGGAAATTGAGTCCAGCTCACTAAGCATCCAAATTGGACCCTTGGATTCACTAGTGCATCAGTTAATCAGGTCTGTTAATGAATTGACAAAGACACTCCAGGCAATATGTGCAGGGAGAGAAAGAAGTTGCACCCTATTGAAAGTGATGTAGGATTCTGATATTAATTGAACTGTGATGTTGTATTTAGTGAGCATCCTGATGGTCCGAGGCATATCAACTGCTGTTTGAGTGATAGTACTGGGATTGATTCTTACCTTTAGAGCAAAGTGGTCTGATAGAACAGTTGTCCAGAGATGGGCCTCCAGGATGAAGGAGAGAGATGGAGAAAAGAATGTAAGATCTATTAAATGAAGAAGTTGCTCTGGTATAAAAAGAGAACGCTGATTGGGAAAAAAATTTTCTACCACTAATAAAGGGTTGAGTCAAACACCGAAGGAACTTTGATTGAAATAGTTCATATGAGTGGTTAAAGACCCCAATATTCACTGTTGGTAGAGGACTCATCCTGAGAGTGGAATTAATTATATGAATTACACTATGAACAAGTTGTGAATCTTTTGACAAATAAACATTCACTAAATTCAGGGACCATCCTCCAAATTGTACTATGGCAATAAGGCAATTGGAATCGATATGTAGAATCTTGAAAAGAGATATTAGGGATCTTTTTATTAATAACTATGGCAACTCCCCCAGAATCTGAGGTAGAGTAGCTGTAATGGAAGTAACCCAAACTGTGAATAAGGTTGATAACTATAGTCTGATTTCACATGTAGCTTTGTCTCACAAAGGCAGAGAATGTCCAGGCCAGAATGATGGAACCAATGTGCTAGAGCATGGGTTCTGTCATGAGAGTTCAGACCTTGGACATTGATAGAGACTATGTTAAATGGGAATGATGTGATCAATTTCCCCATCCTCAGGAAGCCTGACCTTAGTAGAACCAAATTTGTTCAGATTGGGGTTCTCTCCAGAGTGGAGAGAGACCACACACACTTGGTCCAACTGTGATTCATACCCAACCAATGCTGAAAAGGGACCAGACCTATCCAAATGAATGGTGCATTTAGAGCAGTCTGACTCAAGGATAACTGATTCCCCTACTGGAGAAAAGGTTGTTGCAGGGCCTGTGTATCTGATCTTCTTTTCTCTAGGTCTGGATTTAGACCTCAAGAGGTTGTAATAATCTCTAGAAACCAGTGTAGGTATGCTGTCATCATTGTCAGTGGAGTTCACTGGTGATGCCCTAGATTTACCATTCCTATTTTTCCTTTTGCATTGGGGCTGGGGAGACCGGGGTCTGTTGTGATAACTACATCATCAGCAGAGGTCATTACATGGTCATCATCTTCATCTTCAGATAATGTTTAATCTAACTTCTCTCCATCCAGCTGAGTGGGCTGTTCTGGCAGTCATAGCTCATCAGTAGTTTTCTTATCTCTGGTCATTCCTTGTGGATTAGGCAAAGAGACTAATTGTTCAGCCATCACAGTTTCTCTTGAAGGAGTGGCAAGATATTTAGATGAATTGGCTGTGGTTCTAACTGGTTGTTGAAGCATTTGTGGCATGCTTTTGATGGTACATTTGTGGTATTTTTTAGGGATTTGTCCACATAGTTTACATTTGTGGTCTTGGCAATTCTTCCTAATATGCCCCCATTGCTTATAAGAGAAACGCTGGGGAGACACTCCATGGAGTATTATTATGAGGGGGCTTCATTATCTTTGATCAGACCTGGGATATACAAGGGAGAAATACCTTTGCCAAGACTACTTCTAAACAGGGTTACATTAGTATACACTTCAGAGTCTGCTTGTTTCTCCAGTATGTAATTAAATGAGACAATCCTGCCAAAGGGGGAGAGAATTTTTTGGAGGTCAACCCTCTCAAAGTCCTTCCCACAATTACGCACCTTTCCCCCTAGGATTGTGGGGCGGTTTAAATCAATAGTAACCAGGTATCGGTTAACAAGTGATTTGTGATTATTACTGAATGCCTCTTTGGCAACAATTTTTTTATATTGGATAATCACGTATCTATCATTGGGGTGAAACAGAATCTTATATATTGAACTTCAAAGACCATGTGTTTTAAATAAATCATATAAGTCTTGGACAGGGAATTTAAATAGGTTGAGGTTTCTGTCGGTTGTGGATAAAATCACAGCATTATCATTTTTGTAATTTTTGAATGTTTTGTGTAGTAGGGCTGGGACCGACTGGTTGAACCTCTCATTAATTTCACCATGTATCGATAAATCACATGGGTGATTGACTTTCTGATTAGGTGAGTAGTCTTCTAAAGTTGCTTGAGGTGATTCTACCTCCTCATTATCTATGATGAGCATAGCCTTGGAGAATAAGTCCATTTGAGACCTTCCATCTATATTTCCTTGTCTGGAGGCCATGGGTAATGTTGGAGGTCTAAGATTTATAGCAGCTTTTTCTGCATAAGACATTGGTTTCAGGCCTAATCGGGCAGTATTAAATTTAGGGATTTTTTTTGATAAGGCTCTGTCTTCAAAAGTCTCAACAGTGTTGGTTGTATCACTGGAGAGATCAGAGTCTGACCTACAGATGCTGTTGCCCAAAGTAATGTCAGACTTCATAAGATTACTCTTGGACAAATAGCAATTCAGTCTAGATTCAGAGTTGGCACTTAATTCAGGGAAATCTGAGATTAGAAATGTATTAGAATAATTTTTGGGGTATGAGAAGCTATCTAGAAGAAGATTATTGGTGTACTTAGCTTCATTGGTTGATGACTTATTTCTAGATGAAGGTTTAAAGAAATGAGAGGGCTGTGTTTCTTGAAATTTAGAATTAGATGTGGTTGCAGAATCCATGGGTGTCTTATTTGCCATCAATGATTTTTGGGATGCTTCTAGATCATTGGTTTCAAATCCAATCTCATCAGTGACAAATTCTGGAGCTTTCTGTAACATTGAACCAAAGTCAACCTTTTCCTTAGTAATTGAAGTTGTAGATAAGTTGGTGTAACTCATTTTTACTGTAGTGGGTTGAGTGATTTTATATTTAGAACTGTTCATAGGGAAGTAATCTATTGATATGTTATTTTTGGAAGTGTTAGTTTTGGAATTTTGAGACTTATCTGGGATAATTTGTAATTTTGTACTGCTATCTATCTTCTTGTTGGAGAACGAAGTGGGAGATTTGTTGTTGTGAAATTTTTGTTGGGCTTTAGAGAAGGAACTTTTGGGCTGAGAACTGTTCACTGAGAGAAAATCTATTGATTCAGTAAATTTGGCTAGGTTAGCTTTAATATTTAGGGAGTTTTCTGCCTTCTGAAAATCATTATCTAGCAAAAAATTATCTCCGATGGATTTTAAATTTATGTTATGAGAATTTTTGTTTTCCAATGGCGCCATTGTTCCCAAGGTTTTTTCAGGATAACTTTTTTGGTAGTGGCTCAAAAATTCCAATTCTTTCACCGACGTGTTCATTACGTTGGAATATGTATTATTCGACTCTAAGATTGAGATCGAAATTGGTTTCTCATAGTTTCCATGTCACTGCAAAGTTTTTCCACATTCCAGCACTTCTGGAAGCAGCTTTTCATATCATAACTCTAGATTTTGAGCAGTTTTCAGGTCAGAACTTTTTTTTCTGAGCGATTTAGTTGGTTTTAAAGTAGGCTTAGAATTAAAATTATTTAATTCTATCATTTTGGTATATGGTTTTGTTTTGGAAGAGGGGATAAAGCAGTTTTTATTTTGATCAAAGTTAATGTTATCAGTTTTCTTTTGGACCACTGTTTTCTTTGGCAAAGCAATTAAAGAAAAAGACTTCTTAGGAGATAATAGATTCACTTTATAAATAGGATCAGCAATACTGGCAGCTTTTTTACTTCTCCGATTATTGTTACTGGTTTTAAATTCATCCATTTTAAATTTATCCATTGGATCTTTTCCAGAGTTTATGGGAATAAGTCTATCTCTTAGCTTGGCAGAAGTATTATTAACGACAGCCATGGATGTTTCCCAGAATGGACTATTCACCGTCAAGTTTGTGCATGGGAATTTAAATCTTTTCCATGCAAAAAAAAAATTTATTTAAAGTAAAGAAATAAATACTTACCTGTTTTATTTTTTTGTTTTTTTTTCAAGAATTTTTTGGACCCAAATCATGCAAATAAGACTGATCCTGTCAGAGCTCATGAATCGTGACCTGCACAATCAGGCCACTGGAAGCAGATTGTAGAAATAGAATTAATTAAGCATTATTGCTTTCTTCCCAATCCTCATTTAATTTTATATACAAAATTAGGGTGTGATTTTTAAAATATAAATAAAATGAATTAAGTTCAAATTTGAAAGTTTTAAAGATTTAAATTATTTATTAGTTTAATGTTATTCTAAATTATGTTGAAAACGTAAAGATGAAGAATTTTGGTATTTCCCAACTAATAGATTTAAATAAATTAAAACTTCAATAAACAACATTCTTGTTGATTTTTGGCTTTCAAACATATCACTATATACATGTAAATACAACAGATATGAACCAAATCCTAATATGAATAAATATATACATGTACAAACTTTTTAACTTATAAACTATTATGTTAAAATTACCTTAAATTATTGAACTACTAGCTGACTGTTCATCTACTATATTTACTAACTAATTAAGCTCAGATTTTGACATGAGAGTATAGTACACATACACTATAATATGTTAGGGTTTAAACTAAGGTATGAGGGTAGATAAGAAGAGAGGAAAGGTGAAATGAATATGTGCAAAGCAAATCATACTGTTTCCTATTCCCTCAGTGGCATAACAAAAAATTTTTAAAAAATGTTACATGTGTCCACTAATGCATTTTGACACTTCCAAATCATATGTTTGACAGGTTGATTGATACTTCTAGGGAATATTTTATATATATTGTGAATCATCATTTATCCTTGTGTTTACCATTTAATGGCTTATATATATATATATATATATTGTAACCCCCTCACTCTTCACCACTCCTATACACTATACGAACAAATGCCCAGTGTGCCAATTCTATTGATGAATAGAATAAATTAATAATTTTAAATTATCAAAAACTAATGCTGAGACTCTTCTATTATATCTGATTCATAACCTAGTTTAGTGGAGGGTTAAAGATAGTTTTAAAATATACAAAAAATATTTAAATAAATGAGAAATATTATTGAGGAGTAAAACAGGATGTATGCTTCATTAGTTAGCAAATTACATAATAAACTAATAATATTTTGTTTAATCAAGTTAATAAACTATAATCTGAGTTGATTTCTTCCATCATCCAAATACATTCATAGAGCAACTACAACATAACTTTAATACAAATAAGATATTGAATAACTTCACCATCCAGCATACCTTAATATAAATAATTACACCAATATTAATTTGGAACTAGGAAATAGGATCTCTGGCAATTTTTAATGTGATTTGATTATAGAAATTCCATTACATAATAATTTAGGACTATTGAAATAATAATAATAATAATAATAATAATAATAATAATAATAATAATAATAATAATAATAATAATAATAATAATAATAATAATAATAATAATAATAATAATAATAATAATAATAATAATAATAATAATAATAATAATAATAATAATAATAATAATAATAATAATAATAATAATAATAATAATAATAATAATAATAATAATTAGATGATGTTTACAATTAGATAATGAAGGAAATAGGGTGCCTTTTAATTTCACATCATTGTCTAAATAATAATTAGGTATGTGACCCTTTTTATAAGTTTACTGCACAATAAAATATTTTATATAATGTTTGGATCAAGAGAACAATATTATCAGATTTCAGCACATTTATGATCAACTTTATAAAATAATGTACTTATGTTATGACAGATGTGTAGGATGTGGAAACTAGAATTCGAATGCATATAAGAACAACTAGAGACACAGTTTTGAATAATAAACAAAGCATTTATTTACACTTAAGATTTAGTTAAATGTAATTAGTTCAGAATAAGACTTTTATCTTAATTTTAAATTTACAAACAAATCCATTAATTGAAGTTTAGGATTATCCCCATTACATATTACATAATTTATTACTGATACATTTATAAACGTAAATTAGCAAACATTATACCTCAATATTCTGACTTTGAATATCTAGACTATCTAAATATTTTTATCAAAATGCAACACTGTATAAATAATACATTATATTATTGGGCACAATGTACACTTTTGAGAGGATATACTATCAATTCTTAAAATACAGCAAATTAAACACTTGGCTATCAAGAGAGCAGCTTTAAATAATCTTAATTAAATAATCACTTTAAATACCTACAATTTTATGCATACAAAAATAAAAATAGAAACAAATAATAATCATTCTGATGATTTGATGATTTCTAAATTGTGGCAAATTTAATATGATATAGTTTATAATGTTCATTTTCAAATATATAAACTTAGCAATATTATACTTTTATATCCGCGATTTTATTTACATTACGCATGCGTGTCACATCTCATGCAATAATAAAAGAAAAGCAATATTTTAACATATTATCAATTTATTTAAAAACTATTAAACAAGTGATTTATTTCGGTCAACGTCATAAACCAGACAACAAATATCACATTACATCAACTTTCATATTCGACAAAAAACCTGATCTGACTGTTTATCTAACTGCCAACTAAATTCCATAAAGCTATGCTTTTATAAAAATACAAAATAAATACTCTAAGAGAATCTAAGCACATGGGGAGTGATTATGCTCTTTAGCTAATAAATCTAACATCAACCACAAAATTCTGAAATACACTATTGGTGTGGGACTCGCCTTAACACCAAAACAATGGGAAAACATCACTTAAATTCATGCAATATCATCTTTAACATATATGTACACAATCTAAAATATACTCTACCCATGGCAATCTATATAATAGAAAAATATATACTAAAAGAAAAAATTCCCCAATAAACATAAAAAAAAAATTCCCCACCTCAATAAACATAGAACATATCAAAATAATTTCCTTTCTCATAGCTATTCTATACATTTCCATGTTATACATTGGCAGATAAACACATGTATATGATCGATTACTGACTTCCTTAATTCTTTTAGAATATAACAATATCCGAAATCTATAGAGAAAAGCAATCATAAAACTGAATATTTATTAATTAAATGAAAAACTGCATAAAAGAAACACACATGCCAAATAATAGTGTGAAAACAGTTTTAAATTATGTAATATGCCAATATTATAATTGTAAAGGATAAACTGAGAATAAAATTTTTAGCTTATAATAAACCATTAGTAATTTTATACTTTATATAGCAATAATTATAATAAACGAGATTTTATTATCGTTAACACAATATTCTTTTTTTTTTATTCCAGCTACTCTTGAAATTAATTCTCACTTCAACATAAAAGAGTAATATATAAGATTAAATCCTTCTCTTTAACAAAATACCCCATATATATATATATATATATATGAAAAACAAAAAAAACACAAGTTAAAAAACTTGCTAACGCTTGTATTTATGATAACAGATGGCGTTCTAACAAAAACACCTTCAAGCATAGTTTTCTGTTTACATAAATGTCAGAGCGAGTATTCACTATCTCTAACTTTAATTCCACTTTCAGATCATGATTTCAAGCTATTTGCTATCGTCAGTGAAAGACAGGAATAAGAAACTAGATCTAAACACAAACTCTGAGCATTTATGAAACAGTTTCTATTCAGCTTGCAAGCGTGAATCTTTTAGACACGTTAATGTCATCAAACTCAGCATAGCAAGCCAGATACCTACATGGGTCTGATCTCAGTTCAGCATCTCCACATAGTAGAAGCCTCTGCAATATACATCATTGCAAGAAAGACCTCAAAGGTGTGTGTGTGTGTTTCACTTTCAAATAAAATAAAATTGTATTCAAACAATGTCAATTTTACCAGCCTACCCACCATTTGTGGATATGCAACTCCGAGAAGTTTTAGAAGTTCGCAAATATTATAATTAAATAAACAAACATATCACTAAATAAATATATCTAGCTGCATATTATATACCTATGTGCCAGTAATAGCAAATAATACCATAAAGTAAAAGTTATACTTTTTAAACTTAAAAAAAAGTTCATTTGCAAAATCTCTTTTCCAAGGTCTGCTGAATAATGAAGAATAGAAGAATATCTCAAATGAGTGCATGTTAGTAAAGGCATGAAATATAAGAAAAAAAACTTCTAGGACGAACATCCACAAGATAAATTTAATTGAGTAAGCTCTAATGTTCTTAGCTAAAGCTAATAGAGTTCACTTATATAACACATGTAACAACGAATATTTTCGGTAATGGAGATATTAAAAGAGAGCTTCAGCTATTAATTGGTTCACTCTTTTAGTCATTTTAAGCAATTCCACTTGTTTAATCCAACCACATGTTTATATATTTTCCTGCAGAAAAACTACTCGCTTCCATAATTTATTGGTCAGCAGCTACATTATTAATTTTACTAAGTTGTTAATAATTGTCCACATAAAATTTGTATATCTTTAACAGTAATATTTTATTTTCCAATATTCATGTATCGAAGAGACCAAAAAAATATATAATATTAAAGTCCTTCAATTAGATCTAGGCACATATTTTGTAGATAATAGCAATTGATTATTCTGGGTAAGTCATATATTTATCTTCTTTTAATAAAACACATATTATTTACAGCATAAATAAGAAATAAGGTTAGCATTCTGAAGTAATTTTAACTATAGATAATAAATATGCACATCCTTTTAATTTGAACTTAACCTTTGTATACATAAAATATAAGTTAAACAGAGAGCTTGTCAAAGTAAATTTTGTTAAAATAGTTTGCATGTGTTTCTATGAACCATTATAGAGTTCACACATTGTAGTTAAGGAATTATAAAGTTCATGCACTTTAGTTTTCTTCTTAAAAGAGATAAATGAGAGTAAATGAAATAACATAAGTTTAACAGTACAGAAGCACATCTTTAAAACAAAAAAAAATTGTTAATTCAAATGTTTTAACTAGACAAGAGAAATGAGATTGATACCTTCTTTATATTTTAGCCAGACATTCTCCTATAAAGCTTTAAATGTCTGAAGTTCCTATAATGAGCTTTATGAAAAAGACTGCTTTACAGTTTGACTTTACATCGTTTTGATTCCTGGAAGAGACATACAAATGATATACTGGATGAAATTACTTTTGTTAACAGATATCAGTTAAATATACCTCCCCCAGCAATCAAATGGTCACCTGATCCTCTAAAGGTAAACTCCCACCCTTTTGCACTTGATTAGTTAATTAATAATCAAGAAATCTTTTCTTGAAAAAAAAAATCATTTTGACCTTCACAATTAAGTCAAATCAAATAATAAAAAAAAATGAACTTTTTATAACTTTGAAACACATGAATATCAATTAACTATTTAAAAAAAAGATGTATAATACAATTTAATTTGTTAAATATTTCACTAATCCATTTATTTATTAATGGCTAAAAAAATATGCTTACAAAATTATTAAAAATATTTACTATAATTTAAATGTTTTTTTTGTAAGTGTAATGGTTTGTGCTGAAATTAAGATATGAAAATGAAATGAGATGATAATACATTCATACACATATGCTGCTATATGAATATTAAATTATTCTAACTAAAACATAACTGATATGGCTATGGGATAAACATTTCTCACTGATTATAATATCTACACATGGATGGTGTACCAATGACCAATAGATCAAAAAAACATCTAAACAAATATCAACACTATCTTATAAATAAATAAAACAACTTTGCATCAATTTAACTATCACAACAACACTTTCTGTAATAATCCACCCCCCTTCCTTGCAGTAAACAATTTATCAAAATAATAATAACAATAAATACTTGAAAAATTGCTAACCAAAGTGCACAGTTGTCCCAATATGAGTTTTTGGATCATTAATAGAAAAATTTTAAAATTTTAAGACTATTTTATTTTTTTAGTACAATGCAGTTCTTCACTACTGATGCAACACAGTTTAATTACTTATGCCCATTTGTAAGGTCACAATATATATATATATATATATATAGTGGATTTGAACTCAGATTTTCAAGCATCCTTCAACTATCCACACTATCTCATACGACTGATACAAATGACCACACACATGTAAAAAAGATTAATAATCACCAATATACATATTTCATGCTAAACCAGCACTCATCAGTTGGTCCAGACTATCATCTCTCACATATATATATATATATATACACACACACACACATATATATATATATATATAATCAATGCTCAGTTTATATTAAGATAGCAAATCTTCATACTTTAATGGACAGGCTTCAATCCACTGCAACCTCCAACTTTTCAGCCATCCATATCATTGAAAATCTGATAATGAAAACTCAAATCCCATGCTGATGATATGGATGGCTGAAAAGTTGGAGGTTGCAGTGGATTGAAGCCTGTCCATTAAAGTATGAAGATTTGCTATCTTAATATAAACTGAGCATTGATTATATATATATATATATATGTGTGTGTGTGTGTGTGTGTGTGAGATGATAGTCTGGACCAACTGATGAGTGCTGGTTTAGCATGAAATACATATATTGGTGATTATTAATCTTTTTTACATGTGTGTGGTCATGTGTATCAGTTGTATGAGATAGTGTGTTTAGTTGAAGGGTGCTTCAAAATCTGAATTCAAATCCTCTTTACTTACAATTAAGCTCCCAGGTTTGTGAAGAGTGCCTGGTTTCATATATATATATATATATTGAAGAAGTCAACCTTAGCCCAAGATCAAGCTTCACTGTTCTACCACTTAACCCATGTTTCATCCTGCTCCTTTTATTTGTTGTCACATGTATATAAACTATATATATATATATATATATATAAACCAAAAAAGACTTATAAATCCAATAAATAATATTATATTTCAACCAGAGGACTGGTTTTCATCAGAAAAAAAAAATACACAGTAAAATGGTGATAATCAAAAATTACAGAGTTGGTAAAAGATTAAATTTCAATATATATTAACAGAAAAACAAGTTATTTAGATATTTATGGTTGTCATACTATTGACACATGAAATTATATTAAGTAGAGTGTTATAAATCCAAATAAATTTATTTTTGTGTTTATTAAGTAGAATTACAATAACTCATTGTCTGGCGATGGCGTTATTATTAACAATTTGACTAATCATAGATTTGACATTTTGCATAAGAATAAAGATAGACCGGTTTCAAAACATTTTAACTTACCGAATCATTCAATTGATGATTTAAAAGTAGTGATTCTTCAGGAAGGTTTTTCTTCTACAACGGAGAGGAAACAAAAGGAGAGTTTTTTTTATTTTTAAATTCAAGACCTTAGAACCACATGGATTGAATTTAAACACTGGAACTATTACATCTCTGGGTTACCTGGTCTACTAAATGATTTCTATATGTGAGTTTTTTATGTGAAAATTTTCTTATATGAGGTTTTTTATGTAAAGATTGGTTATATGGATGTTTAATATCTGTGTTTAATTAGTATATAGATAAATAATTAGTTATTATAAATTATTGTACTTTGCATTAACTATAATTTTTGATTAAAATGTATAAGTATTTTAGTTTTTAATGAATATTAATGTGAGCACAGCTATTTTTTGTATGTGAGCATAGTCTAATTTTTGTATGTATGCACATATGTATATTTTAATTTTTAATTTTGGATTTTTTTATTTTTATATTTATTTTAATTTGAATAGAATTTAAGCTTGATTAGGAGGGAATGTAGTTTTTTTCTTTTTTTTTTGTTTCAATTTTGTCATTGATTGGGTAGATATTCCGTGTTAGATTTTGTGACTAATCAGGGGGGTTTTGTTAAAAAAATTTAATCTTTTACCAAATCTGTAATTTTTGATTATCGCCATTTTACTGCGTATTTTTTTTCTTTCTGATGAAAACCAGTCCTCTGGTTGAAATATAATATTATTTATTGGATTTATAAGTCTTTTTTTGTTTTTATTTGTATTTCCTTTGGTTAGTTTGTTATATATTAATATTTTGATATGGATTTATTACTGACTAAAGAGAGTAAGACTTTATTGTCATTTAGCCATGTGGTGTTCATAGGAGATTCATTGCTAAAATTTGTACATAATTTTTTTCCAAAATTTAATACTCAAGATGATGTACAAATTAGTTATAGACGAGGAGCTTCTATTCTGGATGGTATTGATTTGTTTAACAAATTAGTTAATAAGCATAACATTAAGTTTTTGTTCATTCATCTTGGATCTAACAATATTTTTTCGTTTAGAAATAACGAATATGTGCAGATTTTGAAATTGATTCGACATATACGTACTTATTCACCAGAGATTACAATTATAATTTCTCAAGTTTTACCACAATTACAGAATAAATATTACCCAATGGATCAGATTAAATTGAGAATTATTAATGAAAAATTTTTTGCATTTAATAGACATTGTCATTTTTTAAGTTATACGCATCATAATGTATTTTTCTTACAGCATACGGATTTTATAAAAAGAGAGAATCTTTTTAGATTTTTAGCTTATGATGGCCATCATTTGAACATGTATGGAGCTAGATGTTTAGCGGACGGTTTTAAATATATAATGTCATTGATGGGATGTAACAGAGTTTATAATGTAAATTCAATGTTGAGTGTGAGGGAAAATAGTTTTGCTAATGTTGGAACTCAAATGGAAGCTGTGTTGACATGTGAAATGGGGATGCAGACTGAGATATGTAATTGTCAGGAATCGCAAACTATTATACCACATGATACTAACAGGATCCTAGTAGATGTTGAACAATCTTGCTTGCCAGGGAATGTTTTGGAGGAATCATTATGGGATAGATCTCCAAAAGTTTTTAAAGAAGATCATACTCAACGTAAAGTTGATTCTTTAGACCTTTCATTGGATGATATAATTTGTAACATTTCCAAACAGGAGGACTTTTTAAGAATGACTATTACTGATGTTCAACAGATTGATGGTTTTGCTGCTTCAGATCAACATATAAATGGTGGTAAAGGAGATCTGGGTAATTTAGAGGTGGGTGTAGTTAACCAAATAGATAATGGATTGATAATTGGCACTGATTTTAATACAATATCTAGTGTAGATACAGAGTCTGATATTAATAGGGATTATTCTAGTAAATAAAATTTACAGGGTCTAACATTAATTAATACAGGGCAATCCCTAAACGTTTTTCTAGACGTCTAAATAATAAGCAGGTTATAAGTAATTGACAAACATTACATAGTACATCGTTTCTTAAACTTAGGAAATTATATGATAAATTAGTTAGATATAGACAACATATTAGTAATTTTGCATATTTTATTAACAATAACATAATTCCTAAAGGCCTCCGAATAAAAATTATTGCTAACATAGATCAATTTCCTAGGAAACTTGCAATTAAATGAGATAATACAATAAGAGAAGCATCTGTTGCATTGATACATATTTTGAAAGATGCATATTTGGTAAGACTTAAATTAATTGAAAAAGAAATTATACATTTTGGTAGTTGTAATTTAATGAATATAGATGAGCAGAAGGAATTACAGGAATGGGTTTTTTTGAGAGAGAAGTTATTGGTGAAGAAATTTCATAATAAAATGTATCATTGGTTCAAAGTTATGGGTAATGAGCCAAGATTTGAATTAGTTACTAATCAGTCACAAACACTAATTAATTGTATGACTTCTGATAATCATACTGTGTCGGATATTTCTACATTGGATATGATTCCAATTGATACTGATCAATCATTTATATCATCTTCACATTCATTAGATTGTGCTGAAATTTTACCATCTGTTCTTAATAGTGATGCTGGTTTATCATTGGTTCATAGAGTTACAGATTCTTCTGAATGCACTAACAATATTTTAGTTTCTGGAAATACAAATACTAATAAATCTAACTCAAATATTTATAGCAATGACTTTTTATGTTTAATTAATAAGGAAAACTATGTGATTAATCTAACTAACATTAATCTTAGTGAGGTAGAATGTTCACTGTTAAATAAAAGTTTATCTTTTTGCCCTACAGTTCAGTCATTTTATCAAAAAAATGAATTTAAAATTCAT
The DNA here is from genome assembly GCA_028023455.1 of Epiperipatus broadwayi. Lineage (NCBI taxonomy): Eukaryota > Metazoa > Onychophora > Udeonychophora > Euonychophora > Peripatidae > Epiperipatus > Epiperipatus broadwayi. The sequence continues at coordinate 68,642 of JAQFVV010000460.1, forward strand.
CAAGATTTAGATAATTTTTCAAGAAGACTTAGATTAAGAGAATTTTTTGGAAACCAAGAATGTGATACTATTGGGAAATTACGATCTGACTGGACACCACCACATCAAAGGAATGTGTTATTAGATACGTACATTGATAATGTATATCAGGATATTATTAATGAAATTAGACTTAAACAACAAAGTAAGTATAAGAGTAATTTAACATTGAGAGAGATGAATGCATTACACAGTTTAGTGAAAAGACAGGATATTATTATAAAACCAGCTGACAAAGGTAATTATGAATAAAGATGATTATGTTAAAAAAGCTCTGGAGCTTTTAGATGATAAAATTTTTTACGAGCCTATTTCACTAACCACTATTAATTCATTATTCAAGGGTATACTTTTTAGTTTAAAAGATATGAGAGCTAGGGGTCTTATAAATAATAATGTATATAACTTTTTAGTACCAACCAAAATTCATCCTGGTAGTTTTTATATTTTGCCAAAGATTCATAAACCTGGTTGTCCAGGCACACCTATTGTAGCTAGTATTGGTAGTCCTACAGAAAATATTTCAGCATATGTTGATAATATTATTAAATTTATTCCACCATCATTTAATTCTTATGTTAAAGATACTACTCATTTTCTTTGTGTGTTAGAAAATATTAAATCTGAATTACCAGTTGATTGTTTTTTTGGTTACTTTGGATATTGTATCATTCATTATACACAAATATACCTCATGATGATGGAGTTGAGGCTATTAAATGTACTTTACAAGATAGAGAGTATGATCATGGTCTTATTACTACTATGGTTGAATTAATATATTTGGTTTTAAGAAATAATTTTTTTATTTTTGATTCTAGATACTATTTACAGAAACAAGGTACTGCTATGGGTACAAAGATGGCACCAAGTTATGCGAATATTTTTATGTCAAAACTAGAATCTTCTATACTTGATAATGCTAAGCTGAAACCTCACACTTGGCTTAGATATATAGACAACATTTTCATGATATGGCCACATAGTGAAGTTGAACTTCATAATTTTTTAAGTTATTTAAATAATTTTAATAAAAATATTAATTTCACAATGAATTTTTCAAAATCAATTGCTCATTTTCTTGATGTTGAAGTTATTTACACTAATAGAGTTCTTACTACTACTGTATATAGGAAACCAACTCATAATAACCGCTATCTACATTTTAATAGTAACCAACCTCAACATTTAAAGGCTAATATTCATTATAGTCAATTTTTAAGGATGAAGAGGATTTGTAATGATGAGAAATTTCTTCAACAAAATAATAGTATTTTATATAATAGATTGCTCAATATAAGATATCCTAAGACATTGTTGGATGATGCAGTAAGGAGATCTTCTTTAATTGATAAAAAAAAAAAAAACTTATTTTATCTGAAAAGAGTAAAAAACAATTAGATGTTCCACCATTGGTTCTTACTTTTAATAGAGATTTACCTAATATTAACTGGATAATGGCGAAACATTTTAACATATTACAGTCCACAGATTATTTAAAATCTATTTTTTCTGATCCACCTAAGGTTGTATATTGAAAACATAGATCACTTAGAGATATACTTGTCAAAACAAATTTTATTAGTAGTTCTGTGCAGGTAAAAGGGTGTTTTCCATGTGAGGATAAAAGATGGTTTACATGTAAACATATTGTTGTGACAAAAGTGGTCTTTAGTACTAAGATTCGTAATTTTAAATGGTATATTCCTAATTATGTTACATGTAAAAGTGTTAATTTGATATATTTGATAGAGTGTAGTAGATGTTTAAACCAGTATATAGGTGAGTCAGCAAATAGTTTACATGTCAGAATGACTAATCATAGATTTGACATTTTGCATAAGAATAAAGATAGACCGGTTTCAAAACATTTTAACTTACCGAATCATTCAATTGATGATTTAAAAGTAGTGATTCTTCAGGAAGGTTTTTCTTCTACAAGGGAGAGGAAACAAAAGGAGAGTTTTTTTATTTTTAAATTCAAGACCTTAGAACCACATGGATTGAATTTAAACATTGGAACTATTACATCTCTGGGTTACCTGGTCTCCTAAATGATTTCTATATGTGAGTTTTTTATGTGAAAATTTTCTTATATGAGGTTTTTTATGTAAAGATTGGTTATATGGATGTTTAATATCTGTGTTTAATTAGTATATAGATAAATAATTAGTTATTATAAATTATTGTACTTTGCACTATAATTTTTGATTAAAATGTATAAGTATTTTAGTTTTTAATGAATATTAATGTGAGCACAGCTATTTTTTGTATGTGAGCATAGTCTAATTTTTGTATGTATGCACATATGTATATTTTAATTTTTAATTTTGTATTTTTTATTTTTTTATTTCTTTTAATTTGAATAGAATTTAAGCTTGATTAGGAGGGAATGTAGTTTTTTCTTTTTTTTTTTTTGTTTCAATTTTTTTTTTTTTTTGTTTCAATTTTGTCATTGATTGGGTAGATATTCTGTGTTAGATTTTGTGACCAATCAGGGGGGTTTTGTTAAAAAAATTTTAATCTTTTACCAAATCTGTAATTTTTGATTATCGCCATTTTACTGTGTATTTTTTTCTTTCTGATGAAAACCAGTCCTCTGGTTGAAATATAATATTATTTATTGGATTTATAAGTCTTTTTTTTGTTTTTATATGTATTTCCTTGGGTTAGTTTGTTATATATTAATATTTTGATATATATATATATATATTTCTGATTCTGAGAAATGTCTATGGTATTTATAAATATAAATCTTAAATAAAAATTTTCTTTAATCATTTTTCGATACTAACTTCAATGGATGCGACTCAGATATATACATATATTGCAGGAGCATACATATATAATTTAAAATATTATATACTGTAAATAATTTTATTTTGTATCTTTTAAAATTATATACTTTTTTACTTATATTTTTAATAATTTGTAATTATTTTTCATTATAAAACTACATAAATATTCAAGATGGAAGATGCAACTGCTAACTGTCCTAGAGTAATTAAAAGGTCAGGAACATTAGTTTGTTTCATGGTTTTAAAAGGAATTTTTAAATCAAAGTTAATGAAAGTAAAATTTAAAACAAAGCTAATTGATTTTAAGTTAACTGTTAACATTTTATCAAATTTATTTCCAATCTGGAAATTGGTTTGAATTTATATTTTGGACAGTTATCTAGAGATTGTATCTCCAATAACAATAGAGAAAATATTTCTGTAGATTCAGGATTCCATTTGAGTTAAGAAGTTCACTTAAAAACGTTCTTTAAATAACTCAAAATTTGTATAAATAGGACTGAAAATCTATTGTGTTAGAGAGTTTGGTCAATAGTCACTAACAGACTTCACATCTGTTTGATTTTAAAGCAGGGCCTAAGCTGCCTTCCCCTCCATCTTCAACCTGACTCTTCACTGTGCCAAGATGTAGCTTGTACTGATCAAGAGTGCCCATGCTGTCAAACATGCTTTTAGATTAAACAGAATCTGCCTGCCACAAAAAATCAAAAATGCCACCTTCCACAGAAGACTCATCTGTACTTTATTGTAGAATTATGAGGTAACAAGCCCCAAGTCATTAGAATTGTATTACCTGCAAAATACAACCAGCCATATGTTTGAACCCACTATAACAAGGGCATTGTGCAATGAATGCAATGATGTGAAACGAAAAATCAAAGAGGCATGTTTTATTGCAAATGATAATTATGTAATAAACCGGAAAGAATCGTGCTTTACAATCTCCAGAAAATGGTCATTATAAAATTTGCATAAATTTTACGTAAACCACAACTAAACTTCAGTTAAAAGCAGGTTATGATGATGGAGACTCAAGGTCTCCAAAAGCACTAAGTCATATAACTTTGTAAGAGTTAGACAAGCTTCACTTTTTTGCGTAAAGCGCAATCTCAGTTAATTAAATCTAATGATTGTATTTTCTTATAATAGCATTACTAGCATATGTCAGAAATCATCAATATGCTATGTAGGCTTTGATTTGATTCACCATACATCATTCTGGAGAGTCCTGATCATCTTCATTTGTCATTATTCTCCTCAGAGTGTAGATTTATATATTTCTTGGATCTGTCTGTACTTTATCCCAGAAGATTTGAAGCCTTCCATTTTTTAGTGTTTTTGGAACAATATGATTAGTGTAGTTGAAGCTCTGCATGGACTTACCATAATCTGAAACCACAGCAACTTCCTACTGACCTTTTCTTTTGGTACTCTTCAGCAAAAAGGCTGTTGCACCACCTTAAAATCTAAGAACATTTTCTTGGTCAAAGTTGCCATTCTCTCATTCACTGACATTATGTTATCACTGCAATTTCTTATAGTTTGTTTTCTATCCTGTTTGACAAAATAAATCATAATGATGTGGGATAATGAAACATTTTTATTTTTATTTTTTGTTGGCGTATAAGATCCAACTTTTCACGAAGTGGCCCTCCCCTTTATTGAAATAAGCCATTCTCATATTTATAGAATTTCACAAAATTTATCATTAAATGTCGAAAATATAAAATAAATAAATGTTTTAGTATGCTTATGGATTATATGGTATCCTCATTTAATTGTCATAAATAAATGCTATGAATTAAAATAAAGCTATATATCAAATGCCAATGGCATCTTACTAAAGTCATACAAACATACTGTATGTTTATATTTGTTTTCTAAATGTATAAAATGTCTACCAAGCACCCATTTAAATCATTTTGTAACATTAAATAAAATCTGATTTCCAAATATATCATATGTATTGTAAGGCTGCACTAAATTGATATATGTTAAAATAAAAATAATTGAATAAAGATTGTCAAATATTTGTAACCAAAATAAAGTTTAAACTGCGTGAAGATGTGTATATATATATATATATATATATATATATTGACAAAATAAATATTTATATATTTTAAACTTAATCTAGCATGTTCAAATCTCATTAGTATATTTATGTATGTTTTTAACTTATATCTCGGGATTACTCAATCTCTCATCATCATCATCACCAGTTGGGTTCTCTTGCAAATTCGTAGCACCAGGCTGGGAAGAAATGAATTCATGTGGTATCACTGTAGATGTTCTCCATACTGTTATAAATGTAGGGGATGGGTGAATATATTTGAATTCATGATTGCTCCTCACCTGTGTATCTCAGACATGATTGGATTTGGGGTAATTTGTTTAGATTTTAAATCTTGTTGGATGGACATACATTTTCAACCAGTACAATATAGTTATATATTAGACTTATGTTCGAACTTCAGATAAAGGTTATCAGTTTTACATATTTTTCAAGTTTGGCCATCTTTACTGCCACAGTTTTATATTCCTGAGTCTGGTGGGTGACACCAGCCTCTCAGAGTTAGTAACTGCAGTCTTAGGTCAGGTTTTTTCCACATCTTTAATTCTGCTTCAATCCATCAGCCATTGGACTGTGCTAATGATGTGGATATCAGGAAACATGAATGTGATAAGCATTCTGAAACAGTTCACATGACAGATGAAAAATTGTGTGTGTGTTTCATTATAATTGTTAAATGTTGGATATAGTTATGATCATGTTTATTATATTATTAAAAATTTTAATTCAAAATATAAATAAAAAATTATATTATTAATAATGTTAATTCTTATGATAATAAAATTTGGATATCAATACCATATATTTCAAATCAACAGATTTATAAAGGTATATGTGTCATTGCATTTTATGCACCACCTACATTAAATAAATTAATAAATAACTCAAAAGATAAAATCTAATTTAAAAATTGTATCATTTACAAATGGACTTGTAGGTGTGGTAATGAACATATAAGTGAGTTGAGATGCACATATTATTGCTTTTAATTTTTATAGTTGAATAAATATATTCATTGCAGTCATTGGTTGTATTGCATATAATATAATCAATGTCATGTATAAGTGTCTCCCATACTAGTGTTCATGATGAAATATCATTCTATAAAGCATTTTTGAATGACTTACCAAGCAGATTTTATTATTAATACTTGGATAAAATACATATGCATATATTTTGTCATTATTCTTGTTAAAGAACAAAAATATCAAATGCTATAAACAGATAGACATGCTCATCTATAAAACAGCTAATTTCATTCAGAAATAAAGAATAAAATTATTTAGACTTTATTTATTTTTATGTGCAGATTGAACATTTTTACATTTTTATATATTGCGTGCTTGTGTGGAAGTTTAGATGCTTAAAATTTAGTTTGCTAAAATATTTATTAAAAGAACAACCTAAATTTGATTGAAAAAATATCTGAGAACTTTATACTTTTATGATTTATTTATTTTAAATAAATTTTGTAATATTATTTCAACACCTAGAAATAAAAGTATAGTGATTGAAAAAAAAAATGAAAACATTTTTTTATTCTTCATTTTTAAACATCGCTCAGAAATATTTTACTGCATTGATGCAAAAATCTTAGCATATATTATTTTAGCTGGTAATAACCATAATGAACTTTCCAATATTTTCCAGACAAACTAAAAAAACCCAATGTATGATGGAGAATATTCTGTAATCTAGATATCAGGTATTAACTGGTATAAAACCTGAAGATTGGAAAATCTAGACCATTTTATTTCAGTATGAAATTAAACAGGTTCAAATTTTTAAAAAGCCATTTGGATTGTCATCTATATGATGATTGGTTAAGCTGAACAGCTATATATTTGTTTGTGCTAGTCAAAATGACTTTTTTTTTTGTTGTAAGAAAAGACAGAATAGCAGCAAATAAAACAGGAAACATCATTAATAAATTTTCTATTTCTTTATTTCAAAAAATTTCATTTATTCAGTAAATTGTTAGTGGAAAAATAGATAAATTGACTCATGGAATACTGTCTCACAACAAAAATTGCTGGATTTATTCAATTGAAAGTAATATCTAATAGCTAATATAATTGAAAAATTATCTTTATTAAATCTAAATAAGTTGCTGATGCTTATTTTGAAAAGTGTATAAAATAATTGTTTAGTTTTTTACTTTTAGAAAATGCCCAAATTAAATCTCAATAGTGTAAATTTATCTCATCTTTAATTATGTAAGGAAAAACTTTAAACAATAATATTTTATCTCAGATATTCCTCTAAAAACTTTTCACTTAGAGAAATGAACTTTCATCAAAAATTAATGAAAATTGTTTCATTATAGATAGTAAACTATTTGCTTTACCAAAGATACAATCAGGATTACTGGTATCATGCATTAAAGATTTCTGAAAAAAAAGAATAATTATATGTTTCAAATTAAAAAAGTAATAAATGATAATACTTTGGAGACAATTATATTATCTGTTGAAATGAATTAAATTGCTGCATGTCACAAACTATGAATTCATCCAGTGCTTAAATAAATGCATTATGTATTATCAATGTTAATTATTTAAATATCTTTCAATGGATAATGGATTATGAAGCTAAATATTTAAATGTCACTCCTGAATTGTGGCTTATTAGTGCAAATATTAAATATGATAAACTTCCAAGTGATAAGAAATCTTAAAATGAATTAATGTGTGAATGTAATTTACCTTGAATCAACAAGTATGATACATGGAATTTCTTAATCATTATGCTGTGTTCAGAAAGGATTTTATTACAAAAATGAAATTAAATGTGCAATAACCTGAGATTAATTATTTAATGCCCTGTTTTATAATTGCTTCTTTTTAGTTAGTTAATATTATGATTGTTATTAACATAACAAAGTTTTTTTAGATATTACTATGTTCATGTACAGGAAATATTTTTATTTAATATTATTGTGAATATTGAATGTAATTAACTGTGACTTACCTTAAGTTTAGGTTGTATAAATGTAATCAACTATTAAATGTATGTAAAACATTGTTATATTGCAATTTTTTATATGTTTTGTGAATTTTTAAGTTTCAACTTCACAGTTAAATGGAGTTATTCTTTCTTATTTAGATGAGTAGATCCATAAGAAATATATTATGCATTACTCTTATATGTTAGTATTAATTTTTCACTGTTATATAGTTTTCACAAGGCATCCTAATGATCTAGTTATATTTAGTAGTAGAGTAGCTCTTCTAATGTTTACACCTACAAATGAATTCGGTAAAGAATCTTGAGATAAAATAAATAAGCCCTATGTGGTAAATATTATTTAAGTATGCTAAGCAATAAATGTACTTGCTTTTTTTGAAAGAGTGAAATCATATCCAACATTATTGAGCTTGATTAATAGTTGATTAGATAGTGAAACAAATTAAATAAGAACCACATATTCCATTAATCATTGATCATGATGATGATGATGATGATGATGATTATCCTCCAGTATTCCAATTGAGGATTTTTTTATATTTTTTTAAATAATAAAAAACCTATTCCTATGTAATGTTAGTGTCTTCACAATAATACAATTTTCATAACTCAAATGCAAAGTAGATTTAGGAAATAAATAGTAATATTTATTAGAGATTTTATATAATTATCTTATTATTATTCATTTTTATCATTTGTTTTTATATTGTGTAATAGAGTAATTGTTAATTTTTATATTTATTTTTTGTTATTATTAAAGACATATTGCCACTGCATGTTCATGATATAAAAAGGTCATATTTGAGATATTAGATTACACATATTATATTAATACAATTAATTGGTGGTATAAAGGGACTGTTTAAGATGGTGTACATAAATTCAGTTTTACATTGTCATATCCTAAAATGCATAAACACACTTTATATCCATGTATTTGTTTTTTTTATATTATGAAACCATGAGATAAATCATTAATCAACTTTATATTTAAAATTACTGACATAGTTTTAAAACACAGATTGGGTATCTCTTAATTAGTTCTTATAGTAAGAAACAATATATTTGGAAAGATTTTTACTAATAAAATAGAATAAGATTAAGAGTGCACATATTATTGAATAGTCTTGAGAAATTTACATATTATTTTATTGAATGCAAATCTATTATCAATGTATACAATAGTTTCAACTATGTGGAAATATAAAAACTTGGATGCATAAATAAGTGCAAATCAAGTAAGGGATAGTTGCACTTCTTCCACATTATTGACCGCATCACAACTCAACCAAGATTGCAACTAGCTTTTTTTTTCTTATATTGTTTCAATATAAGATTATAATTTAAGAATTAACTGTAAGAATATTTATAAATAATTTTTCATATATATATATATATAATTCTTTTTTTATTTATTTATTGCCTATTTTATTTGTAATAGTCATAATAAAAGCACTCCAACCCTTGCGCTATCTGAATTTATAAAGCTGAAGAAATCTCTCACATTCTAGACACAAGATGGAATCATTGAAATGGTCTTCTGTTTAGAGTGAGAGTATTCCTCACCTTTTTAAATTCAGATAGGAAATGTGTGGGGATGATTCCCTTATGAATATTACAAATAATTTATTAATTTAAAATTGACATTTATTTGAAATAACTAATGTAATAAAAATGTATGTTTTTTTTCATACACACACATTTACCACATATATACAGAATTTTGTTTTATTTGTACATAATAACTTTAATTCAATTTCTACCTGAATTTTCTATTTATTTTTGACTGCCTAATTCTCCTATGATTCCTATGTGCAACATTTATCTGTAACTTGTGCAACTTCCATTAAATTATTATTTCAATATATTAATACATAAAGTATGGAAAGATATAATCTCTTTTATTTATAAAATGATCAATAACTGTCAGAATTTTAAATATTAAGTAGATTCGATTAATGTTGAATAACAAATTACTGACTAATGATTAATTAAATGATTATTTAAATTTTCAATAAATAAACCTAAATGCAAAAAAAAAAAAAAAACAATATGGAAAAAAAAATAATAATAAAATATTGATATTTTTCTTAAGTAAAAATATATGTCATTCACAAAAAAAAATACCCATGATCCATAAAACTTTCATTTTATATTTTAATATCTACAAAGGTTTATTAGTACCCTAGAATTAGATTGATCGAAATTTTAAAAATATATTTTAAGATATAGTATAAATTTAAATATTTTACAAGAATGATTATGTTTATCGGTGTTTAAAACAAAATATTCGTTCTAATTTGAAGAAAATTATGAAAAATATTAAATCTTACTGAAGGTGGTCAAGAAAGTGAATAGCCACTATTGAAAAACAAAGCATCATTGTTTAATTTTACTATTACGTATACTTGTTAATTTATTTATTCTCAGATTGAGACAAATAGACTATCGTATAAAATTAGAAGGATTTTTTTTTTACTAAATGAAGTTGGTATTCATTTTTTAAAAAGGTATATTATAAGTTTTTTTTTTAATTTTTTATATATTAATGAACACCTGTATATCCATGTATCATACAGAGAAAAAATAATCGCTAACAATAATAACATTTAGCCAAATGGCATTAGGCACAATTATTATTGTTATCGAATTTTTCTTCTATAAACTATAAACACACACACACACACATATATATATAGTTTACATTGTGGATGAAATTAACCGAAAGTACTTCTGCGGATTTAAGGATTGTGTATAATAGCTTGTAAACCGTTAAATTAATTATTTCAATTATAATTATATCTATCCATCTATATATTTGACTATTTGAGTCTCTTCCAATTATTTTATCTATCTGTCAAGTTATACATTTATCTGTCATCAAAAGTGTTAAGAAATTTAATTCATTATACTGTTTTTTTCATAAATGTTAAATAAATCATATATAATAAAATGTCATTATATAATAACAGTAACAGTATATATATATATATCACTCTATGGAGTTTACCAATAGCTCTAATCAAGTTTTATTTTATAAGTGCCGAAAAAAAAAAGAATTCAAAATCTCTATTGGAAAGTCTCTATCTCCAGACCAATCGGTTTTGAGCTTATGGCTCACCTCAGTGAGAGTCCCAGTGCTCCACTGAGGTGAGTGATAAGCTCAAAAACGATTGGTCTGGAGATAGGGCCTTCCAAAAGAGATTTTGAGTTCTTTCTCTTTCGGCACTTATAAAATAAAGCTTGATTCGAGCTATTGATAAGCTCCATCTAATGATCATTAAATGCAAGCTTAAAAGCAAGTTACAAAATTTATGACTTGTTTTATTAATATATATATATATATATATATATATATATATATATATATATATATATATATATGTAACCTCAGCTTTTTTCACCTATATCACTTCATGTACAAATAAATGCCCAGGCACCAATTCTATACAAGAGAGAATAAATTTATAATTGAAATTGCATTTCTACTTATTAATAAGACTCTTATGCTGCTACTAATCTATGGTTTAGCTCAGTTGGCAGTTATAGGGTATGGGGGTCATATAGGATGCTAATGAGGATTATAGAAGCATTTATAAATGACAATTATATAATGTTGATTTCACTATATTATAAGCATCTATTAAATAATAAGGGCTATTTTGAAATTGATAATAGTTACAATAAATAAAGTACAGACAATGATGAGGATCAGGTACCTTTTGCCTCACATCACCGTCTATTCTAAGCAAGGGAAAAGCATATTTTGGCACTGCAATGTTAAGATCTGTTAAATCTGTATTGTTTAAATAAATGGCACATACTGGCAAATTAATAAATTCTATAGTTATAATATGTTGAACATATGTGTGTGTGGAAATGGTCAATCGAACATATATGATAAACAGTGCAGAGGGGATATTATTTTTACGAAACATTTATTACAAGAAAACATTATTTTACAACATATCGATGATGATTTTAACATTACATTTACATTAAACACAAATTTGATTAAATAACATTAAATTATAGAATTTTGTACACTTACTATTTGAAGACACTTCCTTCTATTTACTATCTTATTCACGTTTATCACTCTACTTGCTCATTTACCAACAATAAACAATAGAAAGAAATTATGCATATACATTCCAATGTTAATACATCTATTCTCACTTGTGCTCTTAATAAGCCAAAACAAACAGTACCAAGGAATCAACTGATGCTATAAAATTATTTCTGGATATCTGTAGGTTAATATTTGCTATATAAATCCAAGTGATAGTTTTATTATTTTTTCATTAGATAAAGTAAAATTTGTGTATGCCTACAAATCTATGTCTGTAATATGAAACTTAATACTAACATATCAAATTAGCTTTAAATAATATAATTTCTATAATATACTACTATGCTCATACTAGGATGCTGAATTAATAATGATAATAATGAAATAATGACAATATGTACCATAATCTGTCAAGACAGTCAGAACTCACAATTCTAATGACGGTTTCTTTCTATATCTCTAATTTAATCATATTTCTGAATATGTGCACATATATGAGATTACTAATACAAAGCATTTATTAATTATCTCTCTATCAGAATAGGGATGGTGCTGCAATTTAATCTTTAAATTAATAATCTTATTTCAAGCATTTTATAGAAATCTATAACACATTTATCTGCTATAACCAACATATATTGTCTGACGATAACTATGCCCAAATAAAAAAGGAGAGCGGAGTAATAATAAATAAACATTCACATATACGTGTGTGAGGGTTATTCAAAATCTCCAAATTCAAACTTAATTCTTCACTAAACATCTACCAACTTTTAGGACACAAATGTTGTGGAACTCAGCTAATTAATCATTAATAAATGGGGCATTTGCCATGTCATTTAAGAACTACAATTATCTCATCATATGCTATCAGACACAAAATACACTACCACTCACAATTTAACAAGTAAGTAATCAAGGAGAGAATTACTCAATCTGCATAATAAAATCATCTCTTCTATCACTTCTCCATCCAAATGTATTCAACACATTGCATATACAAACGAATATATAAGCAGACAAACTCTTAATTATTCATATTTCTTTAACACATGGCACCAAACCGAAACCGATAAAAAGCAAAATACAAATTTGGTAAATAGTTCACAACCGTGCACACACATGCAAACATACGATCATATATAAAATGATTTCTAGATCATTTGAAACAATAAAATGCCATATTGACAATAATTAAATCTACACAAATCTATTACTTGTGAGAATTATGAATATTGAATTCCAACTTAAAGTCACTATGGACAAGTAAGTTTAACTATTCTGCATACTGGCATAAACACCTCCATGCATCTATCTATTATTATTAACTAAGGTATAATATTAAAGTATTTAATTTGAACTAATAACATGAGCATGAGAATATCCTTTTTTTAACATAATACCAAAAAAAAAAAAATATTATTACCGACTTGGTATACTTTATACCAAGCTCTCCAAGACATTCTCATGGAGATTAGGCATATAAATAAATAACAATAATAATATGTTACATTAAGCATAAAAAAGTCTACGTGTCTATAATAGGCAACATTTAATCATTAAATTTTTTTTTTTTAGTTCAGACTTGAAAGTTTGAACAGAAATACACGGGTATCTCACGGTGATCATGACAAATTGACAACATTAAAAACATACAAACATTGCTCCTGCAGGTTAAAGTGAAATTTGACAAAAGCTGCAATAATTTCCAATGTTCTTAGAATTTTCTAATAGATATCACATACAACCCTTGCACCTATTGGAATCACTTATTGGTCATACGAAACAAAATATCTGACTCATATCTGACTCGGTAAGATTATCTAACAAACAATTTATGACTTTATTCCGTTTTGGTTTGTTAGCATTCAGTAAACATTTCACAACACTTAAATCCTGGGTTATTTGGTTTATCCATGCTTTTATAAAACACTTATAGTTAATCATTAAATATTATTGAATCATGCATTATATCACTCATTTTATAGGTGTGAATGTTAAGGTTATTTCGTATATGAGACTATCCTATTAATGTAGAGGGTTAAAATAGACAAACCTTTCCGTTTTAATTTTATTTTGCATAGCAAGAACAGAAAATTTATTAACTGAGAGTTCATAAAACGTTTCATTAAAGAATTCAGCACACCTTTTCTAGTTAATTTCATTGTTAGTAATTTATACAATTCCGACACCATTTATTCGTTATAAATACATTATAGTAAATTATAATTAACAATTTTATATAATATCCATGCATTTTTTAACAAAGTAAATCTAAATTATTAGTTGATAAAAGCCAGAGCTGGATACCTTTTAGAATTTAGCCTTCCATGTACAGTCCTTTTCTGAGTAGTATGAGAGAACTTTTTTCATAAAGGAATAGTAGAGAGTTTTCACAATATTTAGTTCACTTATTTCTTTTTTTTTTTTAGAAATTATTTCAATTTCCATAACTATTTCTTCTCATTTTTCTCCATTGTTCTACTTGGAATCTCCTATAAAAAACTGAGCCACACCTCTTTTTTTGTTGTAATGAGCTTGGCAATATGCAATAATTTTCTTCCTTGTAAAAATGTTAATAATAGAATATTAGAAAGAAAAAAAATATTAAATATTAAATTTACAAATGCTAACTAATAATAAACAAATAAATAATTTCTTACAATTTTAAATATAAGGTTTTATGTAATAAATAATTAATAAATAATAAATAAAAAAAGCATATTAATTAATGGTATATGCTTGTATCTGTCTTTCCATTTATACAGAGGTCTATTAATGACTGAACTGTAAACAGTTCCTATGGCACATAATTCTGCTATTACAAATTTAGATATTATAAGTAATAATGAAAAATATGAATGAAGTGTGAGATGATGTAAAATAGACATGCACCCACACAAGTGAGTTACATCTTGGATGGAAACAGAGAGTGAGTTAGGAAACCAATGAACAAACACCTGTTATGGCCTTACAGGCAAACATTCCTACTAATTTAGCTTTCATACTAACAATCCTTGATATTGTCCATCTTCTTCTTCCACCACCAGACACATATAAAATAAAATCTTAATGATTAGTACATCCTAACTAAGGACTTGATAATTTTTTAACTAAATTTAAAATACTAAATTATATCACAATTCATTTTTTTCTTAATAGTTATCTCTGGTCGCTATTGGCACAATGTGAACTACCTACATTTCTTCCTGCTGCCAACCTGGAAGGTCACAATATATATATATATATATATATATATATATATATATATATTGTATGTATATATATATATATATTGTACCGGTCGAAAAATGTATATCCATTCAACAAGACTTAGAATCTGAGCAAAAGTACCCTGAATCCAATCATGCCCGAGATACCCAGGTCAGGAGCACTCATGAATTCGAACCTGTTTGCCCATTCCCTAAATCTATAACACTATGGATAACACCCATGGTGATATCATGTAAATTAATTATTTCTCAGCCCAGAGCTGCAGCGTATTACATGAGACCTACAATGATGATGATGATTTTTGGGAGATATTGAGTGAACCAAGAGATAGCTTAACTAAGATCTAAAAACTATATTAACTAAATGATAGGATTCAAATACGAGATAATATTTTATGACACAGATTTATTAAATGATTCAGACATTTATATTTTCCGATTTCATGCTGCAGAGTGAGTTTACAAAAGAATCAAAAATATATTTAGCATTAATGTCTTTAATACAGACGGATACATAGTGTGGTTGTAATATATATAACTATTCAAAATTTACATGATTAACAATAATAACTTGCGGTTGTTTACATAATTTATTTACCTTAACATAACACTTAATGATTTGGTTTGATACATTTATATAGTGCAGAAGCGTATGTAGAAATATTCAAAACCACATGTTTATGAGTAAGTAGTAAAATTCATTTCACATTGGTTTTGTTTTAACACAATTCTATAGTGTGTGAGCGCACGTAAAAATATTCAAAGGTTTACAGGTTTTATAAATGAAAGTTAAAATAGCATTTAATATTGGTTTTCCTTTATTACATTTCGATAGTGCGGGAGCGTACAAACAAAATATTCAAAAATTTACAAGTTTCATAAATGAATGACAAAATAGCATTCAATATTGATTTTGCTTTAATACCCTTATATAGTGCGGGAGCACACGTAAAAATATTTATAAGTTTACAAGTTTTATAAATGAAGGGTAAAATGGCATTTAATATTGATTTTGCTTTAATACATTTCTATAGTGTGGTAGCGCATGAAAAATATTCAAAATTTACATCACTGAGATAGTACATTTATTTGGTGGTAGACGAAATTCATATATATAATAGCCATAAGGCAGTAATACGATTGCAAAGGTTTCACTAATTCATTAAATAATAACTTAACCGTATTACATGGAGACACTTTTCATTAATGTTATTAACAAAATAATTCATAACTCATTTTAAAGAAACAACGGTTATTTGAAACATATTGAACTAAATATTTTATTCATATAATATTTTCGAATCACATATGTGAAACTAACTTGGTACCTTTGCTTGATTGTAAGTGGAGGGGAGAGCAGTTTGAAATAATTGGATTAAAACTCCGATGAAATTACTTAAGAGATAAATGGTTAGTATGTGGATTAACACTATAGAATTTACTAACTAGGCATAATATAAATAGAAGTGGGGAATGGCGGTGCATGCATATATCTTAGGAAGGCAGATATGGCATCTTGGCCAATTTACACTTTATAAATCAAATAACGATGATGATGAAGTATGCCACTTCAGCCGGACTAATACTTAGAACAAACTTTCTACATGTGAAGTTGCAATGGTCCAGCATATGGCTATCCATGCAGATCTTCCACAATGCTAGCTAAAATATTCAGGAGTTAGGTCATACTCCTGATTTGGACCTATGAAGAAATAATTCAAGATTCCCTGGAGTGAGGTGCAGGCGAATCAGAAATGATGAGATTCCCTGGGGTGAGGTACAGGCGAATTGGAAGAGAATCACTTCCTAATTTATGCAAACAACGCCGTGATAATAGTAATATTTCTAGATATTTAAAAATAATAATTACGGCCTACGAATGGTTTAGCAAATCTATAGCATGAATACATTTCCATACTTCCATATCAAATTACAAGACTAATACAATAAACTTTTAGTCATTTTATTATAGCTTAAATCTCCCCCACCCTCCTAACTTATTCTTATTTTTAAAAATGTATTAGCGTAATTTAAACGCTAATAAAAAAAAAAGAATAATTATTCGCCAACTTTAGCAAACTTGGGCACATCAATAAAGAAAACAAAGATTTATAAATCTACCCCAGATAAAATAAGACTTGTAATAAAAATACATTAATAAGAACCGCACGATTACTAATAGAAAATCTTTCATTATTCATTAACTCAACCCTACGAGCTTAAAACATTATTGACTAAATGATTTAATGCAATCTACCCCCCCTATTTCTATAAAAATAGAAATATAGCTCGTATGATTGGAGTTAACCAATATTCTACATTTCATATACATATATAAAATCAAAACAACTATTAATATCAAAATTTTACCGCATAAAAATAAAGAAATTATAAAAGCAAGCGTGAATCGGATGAATAGAATTACATTTAGATAATTTATGGTTTAGAATCGATAACATAATGCTCGCCATTTTGCGAGTTATTTAAGATATTACTTAAATGATAAAACAAATATTATAATTTATGAAATTTAGATAAGCAAGAAATTAGCAGCACTAAGTATTGTGAATGAATACACCTACATGTTTAACTATAGCAGTGATGTCTTCAAGGTAGGCAGGAACGCATTCTTCTTTGGATGGGCATCAGGTCAGGTGCTGGCGGCACGATGTCACTCCAGCTCAGCATGGTAAGGAGATCATCTCAGGTCAAGGGGAATGGTGGCTTGAAGTCCCTTTTCTACTCAGACATTCTGGGAATGACCGATGTGGAATAGGTTAGCAACAGTAACTTAAAATTAGCTCTCCTCCTCACTGGGTTCAGATCTAGCAGCATTTATACTCTTTTTTCTGATGATGTTAGAAAGCATTTAGCTGCCAGACCCGAGGAACTTTATCCACTTAGCAGATCTGTAGTTTCTGACCGGATGCATCCTTTGTTGGAATAAAATTTAAATACAATGCAATCCTGTCAAAGTTTCTCACATGATTGTTTTAAATGTAGTCTTGTGATTTTAAAACAGAAAATGGATAAATTTCCATTAAAGGATTTTTACATTATTATAAAAATTATAAGTTTTAGATGGATAAATGGGTTTCCGGCAATTGTCTTAGTTATATTTGAGAATCTTATGACAAGGATTGCGTCATCTTCAATTCTTCTGACCACCATGACTTAAATAAATAATATATTAGATATAACTTTTGACATATACATTAAATATATAAATTTTTATTTAAACTATATTTTAGCAATAATCTCCCATCACTTATAATATATACACCCATTACACACGCACATGAATTAAAATAACAAAAAAAAAAAATTCACTTATTAAAATTAATCATTTTAAGATATTTATATATATATATATATCTGTGTCAATTATCACTTTATTAGTTTAAATATAAAATATATGCATTAATAAATATATATATATATATACATGGGTAAGGATGGAGTTTGAATATGGTTTGGTGGTGGGAGATTCTGAGTGGGCTGTGAAGCTTGATCTGAGTATCAGGTCAACTGCTTCATCTTCCCCGACTTATAATAAACAAAAAAAAAAAACGTTTAAAAAAATCCTTTTACTTGCCTCTGCCATTTCAATCTGTTGTTGGTAATTATATATATAACTTGTAAAAAAAAAAATTTAATTCTACTTATCTATGTTACACTCATCCTTTCTGATTTATGTCAACAATTATATATATATATAACTTGTAAAAAAAACTTAATTCTACTTACCTATATTACACCAGTCCTTGCTGATTTATTTACATATATATATATATATATATATATATATATATATATATATATATAATTTTATTACCCTAAATAGAACTGAAATGGGAGGTATAACCATATTATAATTTCTTTTTTCTCTGTGATCATGATCCATATTCTTTTAGTCACTTTCTGTCCAGTCTATCATTTTAGTGGGTATTAATTTTTATTCTTTTCCAGGGTCAGGTGGAACACATGCTTTTAAATGGCTGGCATCAAAATATGCAAAGGCTGTCAATGACCCGAACCTTGTAACTTGACAGACAAGAGATTATGTGTGTGTTTTATTATTGCTGGGTTTCTCTTTTTCTATTGATAAGACTTGTAAGATACCATCTGGATGATATTCATTTTGGTAACTCTCTAGGATGGCTGCCCTAAAATCCCCAAAGGTCCTTGGTTTTTGTGGCAATGAGTTCCACCAGTCTTTAGCTGTTCCCCTCCGGTAGTGGATGGTGATGGCCACTTGTGCTTTATGTTCAGCTGAGTGAAAACACTTGTCTATGGATAAACTTGGCCATGTTGGAGCTGATTCCTTGGTTACCTAGGTTACTTATTTCAGGTTTTTTGTCTGGTGGGTCTTCATTTTTGTCTGTTTGCTGATGATGGCACATTGCTTCTATCAACTCTAGATGATCCATCTCTGTCACATAATGTGGTTTTATTTAATTTCAGTTGCTCCCTTTCCTGATGCAAGTCTTCTATAGTCTCCCACTCTGATTTTTTTCTTGTCTCTTGGACTGTTTCTTTCATCTCTTGCATCTCCTTTTTAGATGCTTCTTGTCCATGCTTTACATTTACCTCCATTTTGCACACTTGATCCTTAATTTCTTCTTGTTTCTCTTGAAGATCATTTAATTTTTTATCATGTACCTTGATGCTCGGTTGTGTTTCAGTAACTATAGTTTCCAAGCCTTGAACTTGATCGTGTATCTGATGGCACTTGTCTTTTGCATCTCGTATATTTGGTGTTGCTTCTTTAAGATTGTGCCTTGCCCAATTTTTTATCCATTGCATATCTTGTCTTATCTTTTGGAAGTGTCTCCTAGATTCTTCAGCTTGTCTACTAAATTCTTCAGCTTGTTCCTTAAACATGCTTGCATTATCATTATCGAGTCGGGACAGACCTCTTCTGTTCTTGGTTCTAGCTTCCTAGTATTCATCAAGTTTTCTGGATTCTTGAAAGTAATCTCTGGGCTAGAGGTCTCTATTACACTTTCTTGTTCTACTTCATGATGACTGCCTTCACTTTCTGATAGGCTATTTTCATTCTCGGTCTCCATTTTATAGTAACTCTTGGCTAATTCACTAATTATCTTTTAAGAAAATTCATTATCACTGGGTGGCTAACTGTTTATATCTATCACTAATGGGATAACCACCACTCACCCATCTTCCACTATCTCCTACCCTACCATTATACTAGATTCCCCATTTTTTTCTGATTTGCCTCCTATTATCACTACATATATACTAGGTGCATCTTTATGACTATCCTTATGTTTACTATCAATAACAAAATATGGAAAGAAAAATATAATAAAAAAAATATTACCCAATTGCTGGCTTTGTCCACTTTCCATCTTATCTTGGTCGTTCTTTGGTACCTAGAGCAGACTTGAAGCATAATTATTAGATTTTATTACATGTTTTTTCCTTGCTTATTACTGTATGTATAAACTTTATTGATTCTTTACTATAACACAATTATCCAGATTCGAATCCATCATCTCATTCTGTACTCTCAAATAACACATGTTGACAAATTTATATGAGGGAGCCAGTCAACAGTGCTACATAATGTACAATTTGAAGCTGGTTCACTTAATTCTCAAGTACAAGAAGTATGCATTAACAAAGTGTGCTGAATATTAATCCTTTTTTTTTACATATGTGCTTTAACATTGATGGCACTTAAATCATTCACCATATTACTACAACTACTAAAATCTACATGAATAAAAAAAAATTCTACCTATGTTCAGAGTATGCATATATAAAATGCCAGATATATAAAAAAGGAAAAAAAAAAAAACCCAAAAACTCACATATTTTTCAATATTTACAAAATATATATATAAACATCCTGCCCAGGGTCGTGGTATTAATTCAAGCCTCACGATTGGGTCGTCAAGCCCGGAAAAAAAATCCACTATACCAGTCAAAAATGTATATCCATTCAACAAGACTTAGAATCTGAGCAAAAGTACCCTGAATCCAATCATGCCCGAGATACCAAGGTTAGGAGCACTCATGAATTTGAACCTGTTTGCCCATTCCCTAAATCTATAACACTATGGATAACACCCACGGTGATATCATGTAAATTAATTATTTCTCAGCCCAGAGCTGCAGCTATTACATGAGACCTACAATGATGATGATGATTTTTGGGAGATATTGAGTGAACCAAGAGATAGCTTAACTAAGATCTAAAAACTATATTAACTAAATGATAGGATTCGAATACGAGATAATATTTTATGACACAGATTTATTAAATGATTCAGACATTTATACTTTCCGATTTCACACTGCAGAGTGAGTTTACAAAAGAATCAAAAATATATTTACCATTAATGTCTTTAATACAGATGGATACATAGTGCAGTTGTAATATATATAACTATTCAAAATTTACATGATTTAACAATAATAACTTGCGGTTGTTTACATAATTTATTTACCATAACGTAACACTTAATGATTTGGTTTGATACATTTATATAGTGTGGAAGCGTATGTAGAAATATTCAAAATTACATGTTTATGAGTAAGTAGTAAAATACATTCCACATTGGTTTTGTTTTAACACAATTCTATAGTGCGTGAGCGCACGTAAAAATATTCAAAGATTTACAGGTTTTATAAATGAAAGTTAAAATAGCATTTAATATTGGTTTTCCTTTATTACATTTCGATAGTGCGGGAGCACACAAAAAAAATATTCAAAAATTTACAAGTTTCATAAATGAATGACAAAATAGCATTTAATATTGATTTTGCTTTAATACCTAATATAGTGTGGGAGCACATGTAAAAATATTCATAAGTTTAAAAGTTTTATAAATGAAGGCTAAAATGGCATTTGATATTTATTTTGCTTTAATACATTTCTATAGTGCGGTAGCGCATGAAAAATATTCAAAATTTACATCACTGAGACAGTACATTTATCTGGTGGTAGACGAAATTCATATATATAATAGCCATAAGGCAGGAATATGATTGCAAAGGTTTCACTAATTCATTAAATAATAACTTAACCATGGTATTACATGGAGACACTTTTCATTAATGTTATTAACAAAATAATTCATAACTCATTTTAAAGAAACAACGGTTATTTGAAACATATTGAACTAAATATTTTATTCATATAATATTTTCGAATCACATATGTGAAACTAACTTGGTACCTTTGCTTAATTGTAAGAGGAGGGGAGAGCAGTTTGAAATAATTGGATTAAAACTCCAACGAAATTACTTAAGAGATAAATGGTTAGTAGGTGGATTAACACTATAGAATTTACTAACTAGGCATAATATAAATAGAAATGGGGAATGGTGGTGCATGTATATATCTTAGGAAGGCAGATACGGCATCTTGGCCAATTTACACTTTATAAATCAAATAATGACGACGATGAAGTATGCCACTTTAGGCGGACTAATACTTAGAATGAACTTTCTGGGTGTGAAGTTGCAATGGTCTGGCATATGGCTATCCATGCAGAGCTCCCACAATGCTAGCTAAAATATCCAGGAGTTAGGTCATACTCCTGATTTGGACCTACAAAGAAATAATTCAAGATTCCCTGGAGTGAGGTGCAGGCGAATCAGAAATGACGAGATTCCCTGGGGCGAGGTATGTGTGAATCGGAAGAGAATCACTTCCTAATTCATGCAAACAATGCCATGATAATAGTAATATTTTTAGATATTTAAAAATAATAATTACGGCCTACGAATGGTTTAGCAAATCTATAGCACGAATACATTTCCATACTTCCATCTCAAATTACAAGACTAATTCAATAAACTTTTAGTCATTTTATTATAGCTTAAATCTCCCCCACCCTCCTAACTTATTCTTATTTTTTAAAAAATGTCAGCGTAATTTAAACGCTAATAAGGAATAATTATTCGCCAACTTTGGCAAACTTGGACACATCAATAAAGAAAACAAAAGATTTATAAATCTACCCCAGATAAAATAAGACTTGTAATAGAACTACATTAATAAGAACCGCACAATTACTAATAGAAAAACTTTCATTATTCATTAACTCAACCCTACGAGCTTAATGAAACATTATTAAATAAATGATTTAATGCAATCTACCCCCCCCCCCTATTTCTATAGAAATAGAAATATAGCTCGTATGATTGGAGTTAACCAATATTCTACATTTCATATACATATATAAAATCAAAACAACTATTAATATCAAAATTTTACCGCATAAAAATAAAGAAATTATAAAAGCAAGCATGAATCGGATGAATAGAATTACATTTAGATAATTTATGGTTTAGAATCGATAACATAATGTTCGCCATTTTGTGAGTTATTTAAGATATTACTTAAATGATAAAACAAAGATTATAATTTATGAAATTTAAATAAGCAAGAAATTAGCAGCACTAAGTATTGTGAATAAATACACTTACATGTTTAACTATAGCAGTGATGTCTTCAAGGGAGGCAGGAATGTATTCTTTGGATGGGCATCAAGTCAGGTGCTGGCGGCATGATGTCACTCTGGCTCAGCATGATAATGAGATCGTCTCAGGTAAAGGGGAATGGTGGCTTGAAGTCCCTTTTCTACTCAGACATTCTGGGAATGACCGACATGGAATAGGTTAGCAACAGTAACTTAAAATTAGCTCTCCTCTTTACTGGGTTCAGATCTAGCAGCATTTATACTCTTTTTTCTGATGATGTTAGAAAGCACTTAGCTGCCAGACCCGAGGCACTTTATCCACTTAGCAGATCTGTAGTTTCTGACCGGATGCATCTTTGTTGGAATAAAATTTAAATACAATGCAATCCTGTCAAAAGTTTCTTGCATGATTGTTTTAAATGTAGTCTTGTGATTTTAAACAGAAAATGGATAAATTTCCATTAAATGATTTTTACATTATTATAAAAATTATAAGTTTTAGATGGATAAATGGGTTTCCGGCAATTGTCTTAGTTATATTTGAGAATCTTATGACAAGGATTGCGTCATCTTCAATTCTTCTGACCACCATGACTTAAATAAATAATATATTAGATATAACTTTGACATATACATTAAATATATAAATTTTTATTTAAACTATATTTTAGCAATAATCTCCCATCACTTATAATATATACACCCATTACGCACGCACATGAATTAAAATAACAAAAAAAAAAATTCACTTATTAAAATTAATCATTTTAAGATATATATATATATGTCAATTATCACTTTATTAGTTTAAATATAGAATATATGCATTAATATATATATATATATATGTTAAGGATGGAGTTTGAATATGGTTTGGTGGTGGGAGATTCGGAGTGGGCTCTGAAGCTTGATCTGAGTATCAGGTCAACTGCTTCAATATATATATATATGTAACATTATAAATTGATGTCTGTATTTTTTCAAAGTAATATACAAAAACTTCTAATTAAATATTAGTAAATACAGTAATCAAAAATTTTGAAAAGTACAGAAAATATAATCATTACTTAGGAGCACTTTTGACTTTCCTCATAGTCTTTGTCCCCTAATACTTTCAAAGGTTAACCTTCCCATAATTCCATGATCTTAATGTTTGCTGCCTGCCTATTTATTAAGTCCTGCTTGTATTTATATATTAGCATAGCTTCCTTTATTTTCTTTTTATTCTTATTTCTTTCAATTCGTAATATATTTACATACTTGAAAGCACTCCTACGTGACGATTATATTTTTTGTACTTAGCAAATTTTTTGGTTCCTTTATTTTTGTAATTCTCTCAATCAGCAAAAGTACTTTTGATTGATTCTTTAACCTTTCTCAACTGCTGTTAAATTCAAAAATCATAACAGGAACAAATGTCATCAACTCAAATTGTATAAACCTCAAATTGTATAAACCCCAAATTTTAACATTAATTATATTTACATTTCTATTTATTAATATCGTCTCCTTAATTTTTCTTTTATTATGGCTTTTTTCTTCATGAAGAATTTTAACACTTTCAATACTAAACTTAAATTTATGTTTGCATGTGCTTTCATGATCCAAGAAAACTGAAATAGTCATTAAATCATTATTATTTGTACTTTTCACATGCTTGTACAACAATTCATTCTCCTTTAATCATTTTTCAATACTGCACCTTGATTCATCTATTGAAACACTGTATATAATAATTACTTACCATTATATTTATTATTTTGATTGTTATTACAATAGTGTTTAATTATATATATTATAAAAAAGTGGAGAAAATCTGTTTGACAAACATTTTTTGCCTTTATCAGTGTGATGTAAAACTATTTAAAAGCTTCAATTTACATTGCATACAAAGCAACATCTATCTTTTTATGTATAAAATTAACTAGACCTAATAATAGTTGTAATAAAAAAATAATTCAAGTTCTTATAAATATAAACAAACATGGTAAAAAATTGTCCACTCCTCCCCCTGCCATTTTTTTCCTTTTGCTTTTCCAATTAAATTACTTATAACAATCACTAAATTTACAGCTAAAATATTTATATAAATGTTTTTATAATTTTCCACTCATTTTACTCAGCTATTTATTAATTAACATAATTGTTTTATATATATAATTATACAATTATATTTGTTGTAGTTAATAAATTAGTTGCAAATAATTTTTATACATTAAGTTTTTTGATATAGTTTAAAAAGTTTTATATTTGTTACATAAGTTATTTTATGGTCATACTTTCAAAAATGAATATATAATAGATTTGTTATCTATTCTATTAATTGCATATTAATATTTTTTTGTTTTTTCATCTAATTATTTTTCTGTATGTCCATAGTAAATCACATTGTAATTTTCACAATTAATTTTATATACAATTCCTTTTCTATATTTATATCATCTTTGTTTTATAATACCATATTAATTTTGTCTAGATTTTTATTATTTGCCCAATCTATATTATGTTTTTATCTATATAATTTTTATTATTTTATTAATATATGATAAATTTTAGGGGAGTATGAAAGTCTTAATCATTTTTAAAATGAATTATTACTATTACAATTATTTTTACTTAGAATAAAGATATTATTATTTAATTTAGATAGTTTATAATTAAAAAGTATGTTTTAGTACTCTTAGGATGATAACCATGATTTTTGTGTAGTTCAGTAAACTATTTCTTTTATAAATTAACTATAATTTTACCTCTATTATATTTATCATTTTTATGTTTAAAATTTTTAACAGTTGATATGTTTTATATCCATCCTTGTTCTGAATCTATAGAAATTATTTTTCTTAATTTATAATCTTAATGAAATATTATAATACAATTTTATTATCATTAAATTTATTAATGACTACTTTATTTTACTGTAAAGTTAATTTTTGTCATTTTAATATTATATATATTTTATTATTAAATTCATTACAAAAAATACAAAAAATTAAAAAAATGGATAAAACTTTAGTCATTTTCTAAATTATATAATGCATTAATAAAAAAATTAAAAATTATATGCATAAAAATATAAACATATATAATAAGATAATAAAAATCTAGACAAATTAATGTCTAATTATAAAATAAAAGATCACATAAATATAGAAAAATTATATAAAATTAAGAATAGAAATTATAATATGATTTAATATGGACATACAGAAAACAATTAGATGAAAAAGCATAAAGAACATAATTCAATTATTCATTATTTAAAATATGGGTAAAAATGGATTGTATAAAAATAGAACTTTAAACTATATTAAAGAATCTAATAGAAAGAAAATACATGATGCTAATTATATTGACACAACATACATAGCTTTCAAGGATTACAATTTTTATTCCACTCCTTCTTATTAGCATTGCTGAATTATATATAATATGCCATATATACCTTAATTGACACTCTACAATGCAGTTTAACATATTTATTTTACCTCTTCTTGCCTACAGTTTCAACTGTCCAGCAGTTATCATCATAGCTACAACATTTAAATATATATATATATATAATCTTTATATATATATTTATATATATATAGCTACATACATTTAAATATATATATATATATAATCTTTAACCAGCTCTTTGACACTTGCGGCCACATTGTGTTCTACTTATAAATTTTTGGTCAGATAGATGGATGGATGCTCCTCCATTCCCAGCTAACATTATCTCTAAAGCCTCTTTCACAATTGATGATGAAGGGAATGGAATGTCCATAATCATATTTTCCAGGGTGCCAAATTGCAACTTCAATGAAAATATTGAGGCTAAACCTTATTTCAATAACTTATTAATAGTTTTTAATAATAATATCTAATGAATGGGTTAATAAATAATCAATAGACTAAAAAAACACTGAGAATGTATTAAAAATACTACTACTACTACTACTACTACTACTACTACTACTACTACTACTACTACTACTACTACTACTACTACTACTACTACTACTACTACTACTACTACTACTACTACTACTACTACTACTACTACTACTACTACTACTACTACTACTACTACTACTACTACTACTACTACTACTACTACTACTACTACTACTACTCTTGGAAACTCATGCTTGTTAAAGAGAAGAAACTTTAAGCTGAACTCCCATTACAATTTATATTCTCAGCACACTCCCCATTCATTACCATTAAAGTCACAATTAAAATTTTGTTTCAGATTAAAAACAGTTCTATGTCCATTGCCACTCTCCTGATCCATCCATCCATCATCCTCACATTCATAAGTCTATTGTACTACTATCTCTTTTACTCTCAAATGTCCCACCATACTATCTCATCTATCTCCTATGATAATCTTCTCTCAGGCCTTAGTACAATAAGGTCTGGAAGTCAAAGAATCTGCTATGGATTATTGGTGATAAACACTCCTCTGATGATCACCTCTGAAGTTGATCTTGGCTTACTTTAATGTAGCCAATATCCACTTACACTAAAGCCGAATAATTACACTTACATTAAATCTTTTAGAAATAACATACTATAAACACTTTCATAATTAAGGAAAAATCATAAGGAAGTGCATCTAGAGAGGTGTTTAAATACAATGGATAGGGAAGGGATTTTATGCCCACGCACTGCATCCACTATCACCCAATAACCATTCTGCCATCCATAATCTATACTTCAACTACACTGAATTATTTCTGGAAGTATTAGTAATGTTAAGACTTGCCATGCTACATAAGCTCAGAAAATTAACCATTTAAATAAATTTTACCTGATATGATTTACCAAAATTATGCTTCAAATATAAATAATCTATTGATGCATGATTGGATTTGAGATTTCTACATTGTAATACCCACAAAACATTGCGACTTACGCAAATTTTTATTTTAAAAAAATAACAAATTTTATTAACAAATATAACTCAATAAAATAATATGTACATTATTTCTATGGGTCACATGGTGTTCCCCTATTCTACAACCGTATGATAAAAAATGATCCCTAAATCAACAGATAATTTTACGAGGTTTTAAAATACAAATATTAATTTTTAATTACTAGAGAATCACAATTGTCATGGAGTAATACTAATAAAACATACAGATGAGGATAATAGTTACCTTCATATATGTTTTGTTTATAATATTAACTAAGACATAGTGAACATTATTTTTGCCCTTAGTGTTTAATGCTTTTAATTACTGATTTATTTCTTAGTATAGCTCTCCCAGTTATAAAATTTAATAATAACCATTAATTATTTTAACCTAATATACCTTCACCTTATGCTTTACAATGGAGATATTTTATGTATGGTTGGACTTCCTACCAATAAGTTACCTTTAGCTACTTTTCAAGTGTCAACAAATTGGTACTTAGCTTGATCATTATCATACATGCATATAATCTATATCGATGTTCTTATGATACTAATAATAATAATACTTCTGTAATCTTATTTTTCCAGCGAAGTTCTCAGCTGGCTGTGGATATATTTTTTAGATAACTTTATATACTAACTGCTTACAATGTTCTCATGTTTTATTTAACCCTTAAGTTTAATATTTATTTACATTATTATTCTTGGCTTTTATTGATCAATTAAAATATATCAACAAAGCAATGTTCAAGTATACTAATCGCACACACACTATCCTCACTCATCCTGACATCAAATTGAGTTTGCGACCCTGTAACCAATATTTAAAAGTAATAATAGCTGTAATTTATACACCTGTAAGGAATGTCAACATTAATATGAGGGTAGGCAGTGACCTGAATAATGGAAAATATCTTTTCACTAAGGTTGAGGTATGCTAGGATTTATCGCTAGTCATACGGGGAGATTTCGGTATACCTATTAACCTCTGACCATCAATACAGAAATCATCTTACGGTGTAGAAAATAACCAATTGGGAAACTCTGTAAATAAATATAAAAAAATGGAATAAACATCTTAGAGAGTGTGATAACCTATGACTCTATTAGCTTGATGGGGACTCTTTGTCCATCCATGTATACACAGGTCTAACACCAATTTGTATGATTAAAACTTTCAATCTACATTACTTTTGTGAAATAGTACACCAGAACATTAGCCAATAGTTTTTCCAAGCCTTAATTAGCTTATATCTAACTTTATCTTTATGATAATAATAATAGTAATAAGAAATGTGTATTAAATTTCTAAAATTATCTCTCTGTACTTTTACAACATAATGATGATGTTTTAGCCCAACATTCATACAACCTTTATAAAACATATCAATAAGTCTAAGCAATTGATAATAATACCTGATCCGATTTAAAAACATTTTACTTAACAATATCTCTCATTCTCTTCATAAAAAAATGTAAAGCATTTAATACAGGCACATACAAAATAATTTTATATTAACTTATCTACCCCCAAAATAATAATAATAATTGCGCATGTGAGAAAGGTTAGCATACTTTCAATTTATTAACAATTTTCAACATGCGATTTAGATAAATATTGTTTACAAATGTTGCTGCTATGAAAATTGCGGTATAGTAAATCTGAGATTTCATGCCATAATATATTATATTTATAACACAATGAATGATAATTGTATTTGTTTATATATTTAAAGCTTTCAGGCTAAGATGCTTAAGACTGGCTTATATATATATAAAAGTTAAGTTTAGAAAAGGTGGTATCAACCTTTTCTAT
Source organism: Epiperipatus broadwayi (assembly GCA_028023455.1). Taxonomy (NCBI): domain Eukaryota; kingdom Metazoa; phylum Onychophora; class Udeonychophora; order Euonychophora; family Peripatidae; genus Epiperipatus; species Epiperipatus broadwayi. The sequence continues at coordinate 99,012 of JAQFVV010000460.1, forward strand.
CAAAATCTCTGTCTCGTGTCTAAGCTTGATTATTTATTAGATATCTGTTTAAAATCTGATTGGCTTTCTCTGTTATAATTGCGCATGTGAGAAAGGCTAGCATACTTTCAATTTATTATCAATTTTCAACATGCAATTTAGATAAATATTGTTTAAAACGTTGCTGCTATGAAAATTGCGGTATAGTAAATCTGAGATTTCGGCCGTAATATATTATATTTATAACACAATGAATGATAAATGTATTTGTTTATATATTTAAAGCTTTCGGGCTAAGATGCTTAAGACTGGCTTATATATATAAAAGTTAAGTTTAGAAAAGGTGGTATCAACCTTTTCTATCAAAATCTCTATCTCATGTCTGAGCTTGATTATTTATTAGATATCTGTTTAAAATCTGATTGGCTTTCTCTGTTATAATTGCACATGTGAGAAAGGCTAGCATACTTTTAATTTATTATCAATTTTCAACATGCAATTTAGATAAATATTGTTTACAAACGTTGCTGCTATGAAAATTGTGGTATAGTAAATCTGAGATTTCTTGCCATAATATATTATATTTATAACACAATGAATGATAATTGTATTTGTTTATATATTTAAAGCTTTCAGGCTAAGATGATTAAGACTGGCTTATATATATAAAAGTTAAGTTAAGAAAAGGTGGTATCAACCTTTTATATCAAAATCTCTGTCTCGTGTCTAAGCTTGATTATTTATTAGATAACTGTTTAAAATCTGATTGCCTTTCTCTGTTATAATTGCACAAGTGAGAAAGGCTAGCATACTTTCAATTTAATAATAATAATAATAAGACTTCATGGGAATTGGCAACAGGAACCGGGAGCTCTTCTACTGTAAGATATAAATGGTAAAATTAAAAAAAATAATAATTAAGAACTTTCAAGATTTGACAAGCTAAACCTATTTTTTTTTAAAATAACTTTAATCTGACTTTTCAAATCAATTATTAATATTTAGTTTTTATACATTTGTATTAATCGAAAGTCAGAAGACTTAATTTATATGTATAGATGTATTCTTTAGTCCTTAATTTGATTTTGTTGTGATTAATAAATTTATATGTTAATAAGTTATTCCAATAAATTTAATTAATCCTAGAATAGATTTAATACATTACATGTTAGGATTGTGGCTCATGCTCACAGTAACACTTATAGATATTTTGCTCCCTGAACTAGATTCATGCATAATAGTCATTATATGGACTGGGATTTATATTTAGGATTATGGACATTCATTTGATGATGATTTCATTACATCTCTAATATTAGATGATGCAAAGATATACCCTTTAAAGTCCATGCACTAAATTTTATTAGTATTAATTAGCAATTAAGTTTATAGGTGGACAGTATATTAATGACATTATGTGACCAGTGGGTATTGACAATGATCAGCATATTTTTGTTTACCAGCATTATTTTTGTAATTGTAATATATTCTGATGGATTAGCATATAAGTTTGAGCAATCAAATTATTTTTTAAATAATCTGTCTCAAGTTGGAAAGGATTAAATAATTAGCCTGGTCTATGGTAGACCCATTTCAAATCTAGTCACAATATTGACTGTTTTTATTGATTTTGTGTAATGCTGATAAACTTATAATTATTTTATAATTAGTTCTGTTCTGATCTATCAGGAACATTCCTTGTTATATTCACTAACAATCTTTTTATAACTGCATATTTAAATTTTGTTTGTATTGACTTGGAGATGATTATGGTAATTTTCCATCATTTGAAGTATTATTGAAAAATATGCAACAAGAGTATTGATGATTATAAGTTAAAAAATAGTGGTTAATGTATATTTAAGAATATCATATTTAGAGTTGAATAGAAAATCTCATAGGAGATTGGATTGGGTTTTTAAATGTTGCAGTTTATTTAGCTGTACTTTTAGTTTTGATGATGGATGAAGAATTTAGTCATTGGCTTAAGTATGCAATTTTTTCATGCAACCCTATGAAATATTCTGACTCAGGAATAGCTTCAACCCACTTTCTGAATTAATATTTTTATCATGGTGAAGTTAATGTAGTCCAATTATGACCCCCATTCTCTAAGTAGCCAAAAAAAAAAGTGAGGCATAGTTCTATATTTTCCAGCCCTAAGACTCAAAGAGCAGAGCATTGCAAAGATTTTGCATTTTTACTTTATATCAAATGTTTTGGTAGTTTATAGTGTCTACATTGAGGCAAATCTCTTGGTGTTTATGTTGCATAGTGTATTTATAGTCCAGTGGCTAAATTTTTTATCTATCTCAAAATTTATATTCATTCTGTTAGCTGTTAGATGTTTGTCAAATCTCTAAAAAAATGATAAGTACATAGTTTGAAATATAAACTTTATGTTATGTATACATGGGTATTATGTAAAATATTCATAAGTTAATATTTCATACTTCTTTTCCTCTTCCTTATGATGAGGGATAAGAGATTTGCTGTGTGTTTTATGGCATACAGCATAATAGTGTATGTACATATATATATAATCAATAGATAGTGCTTTACCAAAAACCCCGAACAAGCATATATTTGTTTACATAAATGTCAAAAGAGTCAGAATTCACTACCTCTTTCATTTGCTTCACCTTCAGATCAGCTGATTTCAAGATAATTTGCTATCATCAGTAAAGGATAGGGCTAGAAACTAGATCTAAACACTGACTTCAAACGTTTATGCAAAAAGTTCCTATCAGTTTGCAAAGCATGATTTTTTTGGACACGTAATGTCTTCAAACCCAGCCTAACAAGCCAGATAGCTACATGGGTCTGATATCAGTTCAGTTTTACCACATAGTCAAAGCCTCTGCAATATATATCATTGCAAAAACCTTTAAAGGTACATTTATGAAAAACAAAAACAAGTTATAATCCCGTAACTTGCTATCGCTTGTATTTATGATCAATAGATGGCACTTTACCAAAACCACTGAACAAACATATATTTGGAGTCAGTGTTTAGATCTAGTTTCTAGCCCTATCCTTCACTGATGATAGTAAATTAGCTTAAAATCAGCTGATCTGAAGATGGAGCAAATGAAAGAGATAGTGAATTCTGACTTTTTTGATGTTTATGTAAACAAATATACACTTATTCAGTGGTTTTGGTAAAGCACCATCTATTGATCATAAATACAAGTGATAGCAAGTTACATGATTATAACTTGTTTTTGTTTTTCATATATATATATATATATGAAAAAATTAATCATATATATATATATTTATATATATATATATATATATATATATATATATATATATATATATAAATTAAACATTTAAAAAGGTCTAATTAATATTTTATTAATTCTGATATGATATTAAAACATTAAATGTTAGGATTATATATATTGTTCACAGTAACAGTTATAGAGCTTTTGCTCACTAAACTGAATTCATGCATAACAGTCAGTTACATAAAAAGGAGTTTATATTTAGTGTTTATAGGCATCCATTTGTTGACTTTATTCTTCTCTAATGCTGGATGGTGCAAAGGGAATATCTTTTAAATTCCATGTACTACATTTCATTTTAATTATTTATTTAGAAATTGTCTGTAATTGGCCAGTATATTAAGGGTAATAAGTGGCCAGGGCATAATGATGATCAGCATGTTTAGTATCCCAGCATTATTTTTTTTAATTGTCATATTCTTATGGATTAGCACTTAAGTTTGTTCTGCCCAATTATTATTTATATAATCTGCCCAAGATGGAAAAGGCTAAATAATTAGCCTGGTCTATAGAAAATCCATTTCAAATCCAGTCACAATGACTGTTGATTTTATTGTTGATCATTAATGATGATCAATTATTATTACTTTTGTGTAAAGGCTGGGTGAAATTATAAGTAATATAGTTAATTTTGTTCTGTGTTGATTTCACAGGCTCGACTATGTTCATTTCTCATTATATTCATTTATATTATTTTTATATTTAAATTTTGTATTGACCTGGGGTTAATGGTCATGATTTTCCATAGCATTAAAATAGACATTTTTTTCATTTTTTGTCAGATATAGTTATAGATATATAAAAGAATTATAGTAAACATAAAATGATAGGCTTGAATAACATAAATGGAATTGTCAGATATAGTTATAGATATATAACAAAATTATAGTAAACATAAAATGATAGGCATGAATAACATAAATGGAATAAAGATGTCTTTTGAATGAATATGTGCATTCCATATTGTTAGTTGTGGGATTTCATATGGATGTAATATAATCTGGAGATTTTATTTCTCCTATTACTTAATGTTTGTTAATTACTTATGCTTATAAAATTGTCAGTACATCAAATTAATACAGTTGAAAACTAATATTAATATGCATAGAAGTTATATTTTAAATGATTTATGTAATATTACATTCCGTATATATTTTTCTTTTTCCTAAGACTAAGTAGTGATTCAGTTAGTATATAATTAAAATGATGAAAATATATATTTTTTACATCAGTCCATCATAAATATACAATCAAATTTATAAAATACTAGTTTTCTACTTCACCTTTGATTACAACAAGAACATCTCAACATCATTATTTGTACAGGAAAGCTATAAATAATGATGAAAGCAGATCCATATTCTTCGAGCACCAAAAAACAACAGGCCATGTGTTCGAACCCACTATGGCAAGAACACTATGCACAAAACACAATGATATATAACAAAAAATTAAAGAGGCGTGCTTTATTGCAAATGACAATTGTGCAATAAACCAGAGAGAATCGTGCTTTGCAATCTCCAGAAAATGGTCGTTATAAAATTTTACATAAACCAAAACTAAACTTCAGTTAAAAGTAGGCTATGATTATGGAGACACAAGGTCTCTGAAAGTGCTAAGCCATATAACTTTTAATAAGATTGAGACAAGCTTCACTTTTTTGCGTAAAGTGCAATCTAAACTATTAACTAATTAAATTTATAGTATTTAAAGTTTCGTCTTATTGACTTGAACATTGGAAAAGGAATATGATAAATAGATGACTTATTGCTTTATAGATAGACAAAAATGCAATTAGACAACTTATTAGACTGATAGATAGATAGATAGATAGATAGATAGATAGATAGATAGATAGATAGATAGATAGATAGATAGATAGATAGATAGATAGATAGATAGATAGATAGATAGATAGATAGATAGATAGATAGATAGATAGATAGATAGATAGATAGATAGATAGATAGATAGATAGATAGATAGATAGATAGATAGATAGATAGATAGATAGATAGATAGATAGATAGATAGATGGATGGATAAATGGATAGATGGATAGATAGATAGATAGATAGATAGATAGATAGATAGATAGATAGATAGATAGATAGATAGATAGATAGATAGATAGATAGATAGATAGATAGATAGATAGATAGATAGATAGATAGATAGATAGATAGATAGATAGATAGATAGATGGTAATGTAAGTAGGTATTTTATAACTAGATAGTGAGGTAGTTAGAAAGAAAGAGAGGGGGGGGGCAAAATAATCTTTACAGTCTATGTTTTCCTATATACAGATGCAAGAATAAACAGTACAAGTCAATTGAATGGTAGACTCTACAACTTAGGATGGAAATAAAATAAAAACATAGAATATTTAAGATTTGATTTTATACAGTTTTTTTTTCTTATTGACAATAATAATGAAGGTAAAATATATCTCAATATAATTCATTATATATATATATTATTCATTTATTAATTATACATATGTACTTGTTTTTATTTTTTTATATTTTTTTACAGTTTTAATATAATAAAAAAAAACTTATTCAATACTTGATTGATAGTAGTTAAGATATTTTTATTTTAAGCAATATATATATATACGTTTATTTTGAAAAATATATATATTATAAACATAAACATTAGAAGCTATAAATAAAATTCTTGAAATTTAAAATAAATAAAAAACTAATATATTTATTTTAAAATATTAAATCTAAACTTTGTGTGAAGATTATACAAAAAAAAACATTAAAAGACGAGTTATTGAGGATTATATATAATTTTTTTTTTAATTCTATAAATAAAGCTTTTCCTTCCCCCATTTACTTTTTTTTTAATGTGTATAAAATAAATATAAAGTAATATATTTTGAAAAAAATCTTTAATAATTTAATATTCATTTCAAGATTCATTTAAAATAAATAACATACTAATATAACCTCGTCTTTCTCATTGGTTCTTTTATGTCGTTTTTAGAAGTTTGTTAATATGGATGACTGCAAGGCAAGTGGCCATTATTCACGATAGGATATCGTACCCTTTCACAAAGTAAATATTTAAATCTTTCTCCTTCATTTTTATATATATTTTCTACTTTTTAATAATGTAATTTTTTCAATCGTAATTTTTAATGTATTGTTAATCAAAAAAATAGTTTCATTAATAATATTATTGTCAATTAAATAGTTAAAAATTTATGGTGAAAATAATCGAACTTGCATGCTAGCAATAACTTAGAAAATATTGTTTTTGTAACTTTATACCTTTGTTTTTATAAGTTCTTTAGAGTTTAAATTTTATTAGAGTTCAATACATTTAACCTAAAAATCATTAATTAAATTATATTAATATTTAAATTGTTATAATTAAAACTTATATCATGTATGTTTTAATACAATGTCGGAGTAGCAGATACTGCAACGATAAGATCTTCGAATCGTTTCCATTTCCAATACTTTCGGTTCTCGAATTTCTTATAAATTCCCGAGAAATAGGGTCATTCAATTAAAAATAAATAAAAAAACTTATGTATAATATTCATGAAATTTAAATAAACATAATAAAGTTCAATTTTGAGATCAGTTTTAAAACTTGTAATATATATTTATACTTGAAGAGACTTGTGAAAAATGGCAATTCATACAAGTGTTTTGCTTACTACTTGTATTTATATTCAAACCCTATAAAAATAAAAAGTTTTTCCAAGTTCTAATCATACTTAGAATTTTTTTAAATAGCCATTCTAGTAAACGGTGTACTTGAGGAGAGAAAAAATGCAAATATTTATTCACTTCAAAACTCTCCTCACTTAGAGCAATTGGTAAGTCCCTACCTTTTTTTCACTGTCCTAATTATTTGGAGGGAAAATTGCTCATGACCATACCATAATATTCAGCAAATAAATTTTTAATAACTTTTAATAGGGAGTACAAGACGTTAATAAAATAAATGTCTTCTCATTCAGTATCCAAGTTTTCAATACTTGGCAAATAGACAGTTTCTAACTTTTATCTTTTTCTTAAGAACTTTTCTGTAATAGATGAGAAATTCTTTTCACGGTTATATACTGCTAAAAAGTTTTTTTTTGTTACTTTTGTCAATTTATTTTTATATGCACACATAGCAGGCAATCTAAAATTAATTAATAGAAAGTACCACTAATCAAAAGTTATATGTATTATATTAGGTTTTGTCACTTTTAAATCAAAACTTCTCTGAAGTCACTATTCAAACATGATCTACAAATCACCAGAAATCAACATGTTTGGCATAATAATATTTTTTATTTTTAAAGTGCATTTGCCTTTAATATTGCAGTTTATATTATATGTAAATTGCATAATCATTTTTATTTTTTTTAATTAATTAAACTTCCATTTTTACTTAAAATTATGATAGATATTAGGCTTATAGATTTTTCATTCCATTTACATGGTTAATAGTTAATTATTTTTGTATATTATATCAGATATTTCTTGTATTTTCTTGCAGAGAAAAATGTTTATAAATGATGAGCTCACAGCTTACGAATTTTAATAAAATCAAATCATAAACAAAATAATTAAATATTAGATATTTAGAACATATAAATTCTTAATCATGAAACTGCATATCCACTAAAGAGTTCTGTTTTTAAAATAAAATCTAGCTTCAATAAAGTATCTTGGTTGGTTTTTTTTTTTTTTTTTTTACTGAGAGTGCATTTATCATTAAGTTTATTAAACTGACGTAATTGGAAACGTAGTATTTATTACATTAACCTTGACAACATTAAGTCTGAATAAATAATTATCTATCATTATCTGCTGACATTTGGTTCCAAACATTTATAAAAATATTTGACAATCATTTATAATATGGAAATACACATTTGTATATAATTTAATCTAAAAAATACACAACACATCAAAAATAATTAGCAGAAAAATAATGTTGTTTGTGATGGACAGCGCAGTTAGAAACTGATATATAAATGTCTTTGTTCAGAATACTTGATTTTCCAGTTTCAAATAAATTGTTTTTTCTTTTATTACATTGGAATTATTATTATACTTGTATAATAAGTTGGTACAAAATTTGTGAATTCAATTCTATGAACTTTTAATTTCTTATTTAATATTACTTAAATCATGTTTTACTGAATTTGGATATATCATTTTAAATAAATAGTTCCATGTTCAATGTAAGTAATATACAGACATATATTTCATTTAATAATTTTCTAACTTTCTATTGGCCAGCTACATAAAAAAACTTGCTTGGATGTTAAACCAACATTTGAAGTTTTAGTACTCTACAATTAAACCATAAATTAGGAACTTGTGGATCTCAACATACCAACTGTAAAATACACCATAAGAATATTTATTATACATATACTGTGATGGTATGGAAATTTATGGAGAACATGAGGAGATGGAAAACACATCATTATCCCCATAAAATAACTAATTAAATTGAATATGAGGAATATATAATATATAAAATGAGAGCAGAGAATCAACATGAACAAAACCATAAATTGCATATCCAGCATTACAGAACAATACTTAAATCAAAATTAATCAGCAATTATTAACAACAATTAACATTCAACATTGTGACTAGATTTGAAAAGGGTTCAATTTAGACAAGCTGATTGTCTAGCCACTGCCAGACACAGGGCATAAAGGCAACACAACTATCTGGATGCACATACATAAATGATAATCCATCAAAATAATATAAAATTAAAAAATGAGGAGACTGAAAATTCTGATTATTATCATTGTTCTGACCACATAGTACTATATATGTACTGGAAAACTATAAAATTAATTTCTAATAATAAAAGATTATACAAAAATGTATTGCATTGGCATTAATGGTGATATCTTTTCATTATTCAGAGTTATCATTTGAATGTCCAAATGCCAATATAACTTCTCCATCCACATAACAAATCATTATTCTCTAGTCTAGTTCAGGAATCAAGAACTCTATGCACTGTTATGCTGAGCAAAGATACATAAATATAACAGCTGATTCTAATTTATTTTGAAATAATTTTACTGGTATAATTTTAAAGCAATTCCTCAAACTCTAAGCTGTATCAAAATCAAGTCACACACACTGCCAATTTATGAAACAGATAGCTGAACAAATAAAGGCATTAATACTAAAATATTTTTACACATTTAATAAACTAACTGATTAATAATTAAAAAATAAAAACATGACATAAAATATGATACTTCAGTTGTATACATTTTTTTAAAAAGATATAGTTTCATTAAAAATAATTAACCAGTTGATTTTTATTCCTGAAATTAATTAATGTTTGCTTTTATTAAATTATTTTTTCAGATAAAAAAAGTTGGAAAATAGCTTTTCAATCAGACATAAGAGGACTTTAAATTACCTTATACCTATTGTATATAATTGGGGTGTGTGACATAAAAAAAAGTAAAAAAGTCAAATTTTTAAAAATGAAAGTACTTAAAAAACTCTTTCTACAAATTTGAAAGAAAAAAAATTACATGAATTATTAAGAAACATGTTCAACTAAAAGAAACTGCTAATAAAATTAATGATTAATACTAATTGCTACTTAATTTTAGAAACACCTTTATAAAGTTAAATTTAATGTCCCACTAACAAAAATAAAATACCTTATACCATGGTTTTAATTTTCTTTGAAGTTCTTCTTTGCATTTTTAATTTAAAGTTTTTCAAGTATATATTCTTCTTGACTGCTTCTTAATTTCAGGTTAATTGAATATGGTTATTCCCTTTTTTTATTTTGTAATAAGATATTTTAGACTAACAAATAGCAAGAATCCACTCATTTTCTTTTCAATAAATTTTACAGTTCAGACAAATACATAGATACATTCATGGTGTTCATTGGAGACAATGTTATGTTGCAGATTACTTCAGGAGCATTTTTCTTTTCATTAACATTTTTAATGACACATGTTACATAAAGAAAGATGATTTAGCTAAAGTTAGCACATGCTTTTCATTGTAGAAAACATTTTACATAGTTGAGATTTTGCATTTACTTTCCTGTTTAGTAGCTGAATCATGAATGGCTGCTATTTTCAACATCTTGGTTAGAAATTCTAATACTGCTTTTTAGAGAAATTTGTTTTGGAATTTTTATGCCAACTGTGGGTTGGAACTGACTGTTCTTTTTAACAGATGGGTCAGTAATGACTGCTTTTCACAAGACATAGACTTCTTTAACATATATATTCTCAACAAATCACAATTATGTTCTTCTAATTGATAAAATTTAATAATAACAAATAAGATCAATTATGATTAAAACAATTGTTTAGCTCATTTTCCTCAACATTACCATTAAAAACAAGTCAAAAACCCAAACTAGAATCATTGTTTTTGACATTCATTTTAATTTTTTTTTATCAAAAAAAAAAAACAAACAAACAAACAAGATAATCAGTTAATTACACTGATTTGATAAACCCTTTTTGTTGTATTAAAGAAAGATAAAAAGAAAAGAAAAATAATAGTTTCAATCAATTCATCATTCTGTTTTTCATTATGATGCTTGTTTTATCACACCAGAACTCAAGAAATTGAATTTGCAATTTTCATCATCTACTAAGAAATTTTGTGAACTTTTTTTTACATTTTTAAAATTGGTGTATATATTTTCTAATATTTTAATTTGAAAAACAATCAAAAGATGTCAAAATAATCAAATAAGCAGGTATTCTATATTTCTTAAACTCATATTATAATGGTCAAACAACTTAATTTTTTGAAATGTTTATAATCATTTTGTAAAGTAATTAGGTAATTATTATGAGAAATCAAAATTTACATATTTACTTTTTACACAAATGTTTTATTTTTAAATATAAAATAATATATTATTCTGAATAACGTTACCATAGAGATTACAGTCATAGGAAATACAACTGTCTAGAAATGTCATCACCAAGTAATATGTTATAATATTTAGTGATATTGTAAAAATTACAAAAAAATAACTTTTAAAGCATAAATTTATATATTAACTAGATATTAAAAATAATTTATTCAAATTTTTAAAGCAGATATCACACAAAGATTTCATTCATTCTGTAAATTGAATCTTCTCCAACTGAAATTTTATGTGATCATGCATTGTTTTGATTAAAATTTAATTTTACAAATAATTCTGAAAATCAAATGCAATTTTTCAAAATTTATTTAATTTCTAAACAAAAATATCTATCAAATAAGTTCAAATTTATTATATTCTGATAAATGATAATTGTATAATATTAAAGTAGAAATTGAAAGCTTAAAGAAAGTGAGAACAAAAAAATATGTCAGATTACAGAAGGATTTTTTTTATAGTTAAAATTAAAATTTATAAATACTTAGGAAAAAAACTTTTTTTTCATATAGTAATTTTTACATTGAAATTAAAATCAAAAATAATAGGTAAATTAATGAAGAGAGAGAGAGCAATATTTTATAATTTAATACACATTTTAAATATTAAACTTATGTTTAACATATCTGAAAATTTTCATATTATCATGTGATGAGGAAAAAAAAATTAAATAATTACCTTTTTTAAAAAAAATGAAAATATTATATACTATTTCCCCATGCACTTAACTAATTATAACTTTAAGAAGCATGTGATATTGTTATTTCAGCATTAATATTAATTAGATTGACAACCCAACACTGGTTTATTTAGAACATGAATTACTGTCAATAGAAAGCACAAAATAAAACTTTTGTAAAGATATATTTTCAAAAATTTACCTTGTGCAGTGGATTGAGAGTATTCCATATGCTCAATAAACTTATGTTGAGTTATCAATCTAATTATTATATTATATCAACTGTTGAAAAAAAAATTTATGTATGTGTATGTGATATATAATAAAGATCAAACTGAAACATTTTTAGTTTATTATTGAACTAGATGGATTTAAATACAATACTATATTATAAATCTAGGTAGTCAATCTTAATGTTTAAAGTATGATATATTTTTGAATATTCATTAATACATATATTTAAATGAAATTACATATTCAAATCTCATTTATTTGCATTTAATGATAGTATTTTACTTGCTTAGAAATTATTCAGCTTGTACTACTAGATTAATGCTATATTTATCCTAATAAAATAAGCATTAGTTGTACATATAAATAGTATATGTTAGTATTATTCAATCATAATGAATATAACATGGTCTTATATAAGATAATGAGAAAATGTTAATTGCCAATATTCACACAGACTGTTTTAGTAAATTTGCAATTTCAAGACAATATTTATACAATTCTATATATACATGTAATGTAGATTTTGGGTTAAACTATATATATATATATATATATATATATATATATATATATATATATATATATATATATATATATATATATATATATATATATATATATATATATATATATAATCAAATAAAAAAATATATAATTAGTTTCCAACCAGTAACCACCTAAACATTCACAGTAAATATAGCAACCAATATTTCTAACTGCTGTCAAAGCAACCTTCACACCTTTTAATAGCAAGAATGGAAATCCATTCTTACTAATGGTCCATTGAATATATATGGACACTTAAAGATTGCAACTTGACTACAGAGTATGAAATATTGTTACAATGAAGTTTAAATAAACCTCTTTAAACATGAAATAAACATGTCACTATAATGCAGACTAATAAATAGTCATCTAAAACATTACTTAATGCAATACATTTAAATTGCCCATGTATTATTTAGAAATAATAAGCCAAATAGTGCCTAAAGCTAATCTGGGATAATGATGTAATTAGTTTCCAACCAGTAACCACCTAAACATTCACAGTAAATATAGCAACCAATATTTCTAACTGCTGTCAAGGCAACCTTCACACCTTTTAATAGCAAGAATGGAAATCCATTCTTACTAATGGTCCATTGAATATATATGGACACTTAAAGATTGCAACTTGACTACAGAGTATGAAATATTGTTACAATGAAGTTTAAATAAACCTCTTTAAACATGAAATAAACATGTCACTATAATGCAGACTAATAAATAGTCATCTAAAACATTACTTAATGCAATACTTTTAAATTGCCCATGTATTATTTAGAAATAATAAGCGAAATAGTGCCTAAAGCTAATCTGGGATAATGATGTAATTAGTTTCCAACCAGTAACCACCTAAACATTCACAGTAAATATAGCAACCAATATTTCTAACTGCTGTCAAGGCAACCTTCACACCTTTTAATAGCAAGAATGAAATCCATTCTTATAAGGTCCATTGAATATATATGGACACTTAAAGATTGCAACTTGACTACAGAGTATGAAATATTGTTACAATGAAGTTTAAATAAACCTCTTGTGTGGGGTGGGTTGGGGGTGTAATGAAATACTTATTGGAAATAGACAAATATATCTTTAGATAAAATTTACGTGAGAGTACTGTACTCACACAAGCATATAAGTAAAAACTGAAGTTGCAAACTAAAGTCATACCATCTAAAACTAATATTTGTGGGACTCATCTCGAGATACACACAAAATTCTTATTAAATTCTTTCAATATATTTATATTCATAATTCTATAGTAATCTTCTAATTATCATAATAAATAAATAAATATGGCAATTTTTATTTATAAGAACATTAAATAATAAATAAATTGCTGAAGTGCTTTTAATTACTTCCACTAATCATTACCAATTATTACAAATGTAAAATTGGATAGAATTAATTCCCACAATGCATTTGTCATGTTATCTATCATGATTTATTAGTGCTCATGATAACTGCATTTATGTAGAGCAAAGTATTTACTAACTTAATAAAAAATATTTTTTTCTTTTCTTCTTCTCTTTATACAGTCTTTTTATTTTATTCAAAGTAAAGGCAAACTGTCCACTATGTTTAAATCCATGACCATTAAATATAGAATATATTTAAGCATTCCTTTATTATGCAGATTATTTTTTATACAAGAATTAATTAATACTCTTGAAGTTTTTTTTTCAGCTGAACATTAACACTTTCTAATTTATGATGTCATACAAAAGCAAATAATTTAACATATTGCACTACTTTATGTTGTTTAGTGATGTTTGCAATTATTAAGAAGTCTATTTATATAAGGTGAAATATTATTTGCAACATTGTAATATTCAGAACTAATACCTTTTCACATTTTATTATTATCTATTTCATTATATAATCAAATCTATTTTTTTTAATTTTAATGTCTAATCATTAATGATTTAGTGATGTAGCGTTTAATCTTTTTTTACTGTCATATACAGCCAATATTGTAACCTACTGAACTATTTCATGTACATAGTGTCTAGTATTTTTATTCTTATTTTGTTAAAAGAAACAACATAATCCATTGCCTTTTTTACATAATATGAACAGTTTGTATTTAATTTGTGTAAAATAAATATAATTTTAGAAGAGTAGAGTAACAAAAAAAAATATTTTTATTAATAATTGAATTTATTTGCTAATGGACAAAAAGTTATAATGTTAAGAATAATGTGAAAATTGTATTACATAAATTATTAATATCCAATATCATGTTGTAGCAGCTGCTAATGATTGTAATATTAAAGTTAATTACTACTGTAATCTATTTATTATTTAAAGCTTTAAAATATAAAAGTTATCAGTGATTTATTTTTTTATTGTATATTACTTGAGCAATGAATTCAAAAAGAAAATTCAAATAATGGTAGAAATCTTTGGCTAAAACCCATTATTATTAGTGGCTTAAACTCTAAATATACTTTTATGTATTATTCTATAATACAATAAAGGAAGTTCCCCTAACACTGTTATATTTCTAAATAAATGTCATAAATAAAAGACTGCAGCATATTATTTCTAATTTTGATAAAACTAGAATAAATCTCTGAAACCATCAAAAACATACTATAATATCTTAAAAGTAATAAATATTTATTACTAGTTATATATATATATATATATATATATATATATATATATATATATATATTGAAGGTGGAAATATAGTACATATTTTGTTTCACCTAGTGCCAATGTCATCAGCACTAGTCTGGGTTTGAACCCAATCTTTATTAACTCACACCCATCTCATAATAGGTGGTAGTCTATTTTAATCAATATTATAATCTTTTATATTTCGTTAATCTTATTTTATACTTAAAACTAACCTTTTATATTAGTTTATTTATTTTATATTTGTAAAAATGTATATTGTGTTTATTTTATTAAATTAAATTGAATCCTAGATATCTATAAAATGTTACAAATATTTCAAATTCTTTATTAAAGTTCATTTTCTTCAATTAATTAGTGGGTAACATTTTATATTTATCTTTTAATCAATGTACACTTGAGAATCAATTATTTAAACAATGTAATATTTTTAAGAAATATTTTGTAAATTTCTGCTTAAGTTTATGTCAAATATGTTTGAAAGTCATTGTACCAAATTCCTAAAAATTTTCTGACTAAAATCTAGTTTTGTTAATCTAAACCTTAATTAAATAGATTTTGTTAATACAATGACTGATAAACTTAATATGCTTGTTGTTTTTTTTAATTAGCAAATCAACCCTTGGGGCATGTTCATGCAGAGTTATAGATTTTCCCTCCAAAGCAGGCACCAACCTCACAGAACTGCTTAGAGCAATTACAATTGGCAGTTGTTATTGTAGATTCAATCTTATAGATAAAGATCAGAACACAAAAATAGTGGAAAATTTGATAAGGATTAATTTTTTGTTCAGTTTTATCTGAAGAGAGTAGTTTAGAGATATAGTACATCATGCCTACAGAATGACTGGCTAAAAGATCGACCATTGCTTTCTGGAGTTCTGTCCCACCAGCTCATCAATGCCTTTCCAGTGCTTTCAACATCTAGCCTGAAACTGTACTGTGTCAAGGAATCCTGTTAATTATCTGACTGTAAATGCATGTTTCAATCCATGGAATGCCTACTGATTGATTCTGAGGTAACGTCCAATTCACCGCAAGCCATTGATTTCATTTTACTTGTTTTCCAAATCAATGTTAATTTATATTATCTATATTTGTTTATACAACTTAGTTTTAAAATGCTTAGTTTAAATTTATTAAATTTAAAATATCAATTCTTATAAAATCTTACATTATTTTGATGCGACAACCTTAAATTAAATTTTGTTGGTTTATTTATAATATTTGACTTACTGACATTGCCAAGTACAAAACTCGATGAAAAACTAACTTTAAATCCCCTTCCTCTTATTTTCTCCAGTTAAAAATTATTACGGGAGACTTACTTTCTGTAAATTAACTAATAGAAAGCTCGTTTAGTTTTGTACATCATATATAAATTTATTTTAATGATTGAAATTATTTTAAAAGGATCTTACTATTACCTCCAATTTAAAATAGCCCTGTAATTATTTCTGAAAGAATAAATAATTTTAGTAAATCAATTAAGTAAAATTTATCATAGAATTTTATCTGTATATATTTCATACATATATTTTATTTGTCAGAAAAATATTAAAATTATGATTTACAATTTATTAGTTTGATATTCAATGCCCGTCTATGTTAATTAAAAACAGTCTTATTTTGTAATCTTTGATAAACTATTTAAGAACTTATTAATCAATGAAATATTTGTGAAGTGTGGAAAACAATTTATATTTTAGTTATATATATATATATATATATGATTCATTCATTAGTGGAGTAAGGTTTGTGATGACTTTCTATCGATGCCAGGAAACTGATTATTTTAATCAGGAATTCATTGATTAATTTTGTTAGTGATACACTATATATATATATATATATATATATATATATATATATATATATATATATATATATATATATATATATATATATATATATATATATATATATATATATATGTCTAAGGCATTAATGTTTTTATAGCTACAACCATTCATTTATTATTTTGCTTTGCTACTTACTCATCAGGACCTTCAGAAATTTAACTATGAACAATCCAATCTTTCACATTCCCTCAAAGTAGGTGTAGTTCATACCAAGGGATCCATTTTCGGCATTGCCATTTAAGATGTGTGTGGAAAGTCCAGCACATCAAAATATTATTATGATTATTTAGAGATATGTTTTGGCAGGAGGGCCAGAATTTCTCATCATCTATTTGCATTTACTAGGAATTTCCTTTAGCAAAGCCACCCAGAGGTTCATAACAGACCTCATTTATTTTTGTTGTAATCTATAATAGCATACTGCCTTCTTCATCATTTTATATCTTTATTTAGCAAACCTGAAAGGCTCTCTGCCATGATGGCACGTCCTTCACAAACCATTTTCGTAATTAATTAAATCTGACTGTATAATTGTCAATTATTTATTTAAGAACTATTTTGCTTCCCACACTCATTATATACAAATGATTTTAAATGTAATAGTGTTTTAAATGCCCATCTTTCATGTCTTATATATATAAACAGATTTACTTGTAATATCTTGAAGAGGGCTAATAATATTTTATTGCTGATTGGTTTTTGACCGACCAATTAACAAACTTTTACATTGTTTGTCAAAGCCGCATCAAAACGAATTAAAGAAAATAACCAAGTTGTATAAACAAAGACTTAACTTATTTTGTACTAAATTCCTTAATAAATTCCTATAATATGGTTATTTTAAATAAGCTTAGTTTGTCATCACTCCCAATCTCTAAGGTTAATTACTCTATTTATTTAAATATTTCTTTGATTTAAATTCACTTCTTTGTAATATTGCCATAAAGAATTATCACTATTACAGTTCAAACCATCAGTAATTTATCAAATCATATCTGTACCTTTCTGCAATCGTCAGAATCCATTAAATCATTAATTTTTCATATAAACCCTTTATTATTTTGAGTCTCTATGTGAACCATGACCTTCAGCTGGGACGGAATAAAACCAAGCACTCTAGTGTCATCACAAACGTTATCCATTACTCAGAGAGGCAATAGTTTAGGCAAATAGGTTAGGATTCATCCTTGTCCCGACATATGTATCTTGTGCATGGTTGTATTCAAGGTACTTTTGCTTGGATTATTGGTCTTGTTGAATGAATACATGATTTTGACCGCACAATATATATATATATATATATATATATATATATATATATATATATATATATATATATATATATATATATATATCATCAACCATTATCAATCCACTGCAGGATGAAGGTCTCTCCAAGTTTAATCCATCTTCTATGATCTTTAGCTTCTCTTCTTCACAACACCCCTGCACATTTTCTTATTTCATCCATCCATCTCACATGTGGTCTCTTTCTGGGTCTTTTACAATATCTTGGAATCCAGTTTAAAATTTCAATTGTCCATCTATTATCATCTCTTCTAACAATATGTCCAGCCCAACTCCATTTCAATTTTTTAATTTTTTCAATAAGGTCAGTAACACCTGTTTGTTGTCTTACCCATACATTGCGTTTTCAATCTCTTCTTGTTCCTCCCAACTAACATCTCTCCATACTCCTTTGAGTGGTCTGAAGTCTCTGTATTGCTCTTCTATTAAGTGTCCAAGTCTCAGATCCATAAGTCAGAACTGGTAAAACACATTTGTTAAAAGCATCCTTTTCAAACACATAGGCATATTTCCTTTTAGTATCAAGTTATTTCTACCAAAAGCACTCCAACCAAGTTTAATTCTATGATTAATTTGCTCCATTATGTTTCCATCTGTATTAATAATCTGATCAAGGTATTTGTAACTGTTAACTTCTTCTAATTCTTCATAAATAATCTTTATTTTCATATTTTGAGCAAATCGATTAAACATTACTTTACTCTTTTTAACATTTATCTTTAGTTCTACTTTTCTACTTTCATCTGCTAACTTCTGTAACATTTCCTGCAGCTCTGAAGCATTATTTGCAAAAACAACTACATCATCTGTGAAATCTAAATGACTTAAATACTCTCCATTTACTTTCACTCCATTAGTTTCCCATTTTAATCTACAAAATACTTCTTGCAGCACTGCTGTAAAAAGTTTTGGAGATATGGAGTCACCTTGTCTTACACCTTTCTCAATGTTGATTTTTCCAGTATCATTATGTAATCTAATTGTTGCTGTTGCATTTTTATAAATATTCTTTAAAATATGACAATATCCTGGATCTATACCTTGATGATCCAATGCTTTAATCACTGAAGACATGTGTATAGAATCGAATGCCTTTTCATAATCTACAAATCCAAAACATAATGACAACTCATATTCATTTCTCCTTTCTATGACTTCTCTCAATAACTGGATATGATATATTGTACTGAAACCACTTTTAAATCCAGCTTGTTCTCTTGGTTGGTGGAAATCCAAAGTTCTCTGTAGACGAGTCGTAATTATCTTGGTAAAAAATTTATATAAAACTGATAAAAGCTGATAGGTCTGTAATTTCTAATACCTTCTTTATCACCTTTTTTAAATATTAATATTATTACTGCATTCTTCCAATCTTCCAGTACATCTTTATCATTTAGACATTTGGTATATAACTTTGCTAAAATTGTTTCTATTTCTTCACCTGCTTCTTTTAATATATCAATTATAATTTCATCATTTCCTGGAGCCTTTCCTTTCTTCATACACTTAATTTCATGTCTCACTTCTTCATTTAAAATTCTGGGCAATTCGGAAGATGTAATAGATATAGGAGGTACTTGTTCTTTATTACTATATAATTCTTGATAAAAATCTTCTACCAATTTCATGATGTCATATCTCTTTTTAGTAATAATTCCATCTTTTTTTCTTATTGCAGATATAAATTTCCTACCAATACCAAAATGTTGTTTAACATTTTTGAGACTTTTATTTTCTTCTACAGCTTTCCTTGCTATTTCACAGTTATACTTTCTTATATCATTTTCAACTCTTTTCCGTACCATTTTACAAAATTCAAGATATTCAATTCTTTTTAATACATAATTTTTGTATATCTTCATATTCCTTCTTTTCTTCATAAATTCTCTAGTCTCAGTAGAAATTTTATTAGTCAATTGCTGCTTTTTTCTACCAGCTATTTTTGTTGCAGTTTTTAAAAGTGTATCAGTTATTTTCATATTAATTTCATTCAAATCTGAATCATGTTCAAAATCTCCTAACACTTGAAATCTATTTGTAAGTTCTAATTTAAATTTATTAGAATGTTTCTGAAGATTAGGAATATCAACTGTAAATATTATTTTTCTTAATAATTTTTGTCTCTTTAGTTTTACATTAACACATAACTTACACGCTACTAATCGATGATTACTTCCTGTGTTAAATTTATTAAGAACATTACAATCTTGAAATATGTATTTTCTGTTAGTCAAAATATAATCCAATTCTGCTGTACCTTCATTTGGATGTTTCCATGTCCATTTCCTTTTAACATTTTTCTCAAAAAATGAATTCATAATATAAAGTTTTTTTTCTTTTTCTGCAAACTCCACAAGTCTATGTCCTCTCTCATTTCTATTACCATAACCAAAATTACCTACAGCAATTTCATCTTTCATTTGTCTACCTACTCTAGCATTAAATTCTCCCATAACAATTTTAAAATGTTGTTTACTCTGATCAAAAGCCTTTTGTACATCCATATAAAAATCTTCTACTACTTCATCACTATGAGAACTTGTTGGGGCATAAACCTGAATTATCTGCACTTGGTATCTGCTATTAAGTTGTATAACTAATCTTGTCACTCTGTCTGATACACCATCAATCTCCACAATATTGTTCTTCCACTTTTTATTTATAATGAATCCTACTCCACTTGTATTTCCAATATGTGTGCCTTTATAATAGAGTATATGTCCACTTTTTAAATCAATTGTTTCTTCTCCTTTTCTTCTAACTTCACAAAGTCCAATAATGTCCCATTTAATATAAGACAGTTCTTCTTCTAATTCTTGCAATCTTCCTTCACTTGAAAGTGATCTGCAGTTGTAAGTACCTAAATAAAAAGTCGTCATCAAATGGCAGCCTGGGTCCGCAATCAGGGGATTCTTAGCACCCTCCGCCTTTGGCCACCAACCGCTGCCTTGGTTGGAGACTTTACAGCCTCCTGGGAATAAGGGCCATGCTTTATTTTTGTCTGTCATAATTGTATATATGTATTGGAAAAATATTTATCATTTACACAAACATTCATTCTGTCTTATCAGGCACTGAGAAGAAAGACCATGGTGTTTCTTGATCTTAAACTCAGAGGTAAAAAGCCAATAAACTCACCATGCTGGCTAATACGTGTTGGTGAGCAGCCCATCCATGTTCGTATACTATATGAATAATCACATAGTAATAACAGCTGCAACAACAAGAATGTATGGAGTGGACATTAGGAATTTGCCCTGCTCAGTTCCTTTAAGGCCTCCAAGAGGAATCAAAGGGTCTCCTTTCAGTTAATAGCAAACTCCTTTCTACAGCTATATATATATATATATATATATATATATATATATATATATATATATATATATATATATATATATATATATATATATATATATATCCAAGACAATCACATTTAGTGATTATTGTTAATACATACATATAAATGCATATTATAATCTGAATGTGCTTGTAGAAATGTGTTAAAAAATAATAACTAAGTTACCTTTATGATTTTCAATTTTCCTTCATTAAAAAATCTAGGAGAAGGAAAAAAAAAATGAACCTTATTTTTTAAAACAAATATTAAACATATTATTATTATTGTTATTACTACTACTATTGTTAAGATTATTATTTTGAAATATCCCTTCCAGGGATGTGAGTTTTAAATCATAAACATTCCATTAGTAAATTTGTGCTAATTTATTCATTAATGAAAACTTCTTAAGATGTTAAAATCTTCTTTGTTATTATGGTCATTATATTCACTTCAATAGAGCTCTTAAAATTAAAATTGTTTGAAAACATATATTATTTAAAAAGTTTTTCTTCCACTTCATTTACTATTGATTTACAAACTATTTTTTTTTTAAAGTTAATTTTTTTTAAAATAAACAATTGATATAGTAGATTTTTTGGCTTGTTAAATTTTATTTTAGATAACAATTTTGTCTGATGGCATCCACATTAGATAGCTTGTGAAGTCCAAGTAGGCTTCAAACAATGGATTAAATTTCTACTCATCCATGGTTATTTGTTTTTCAAGATAAATATAATAGAAGATAAAATTTGTAAAAAAAAAAAAGACATTTTTAAGAAAATGAAGGTATCTCTTGTAATTTTCTATTCTGTATCATCACATATCCAATAAGATAAAAAGTAACCATAGCCAACATACAATGTACCAAGGTCAAAATTTGTTGCTGAAAAATGTTTCATCTGTACTAGCATTCTCCACAGATTTTTCAAAAAAATTCCATAATAAAAATTCTATTAAAATTCTAAAATAAATATAAATATTTTCTTTTAAATAAATATATGCCTACATGTTTTAATTAAATATTTGTTTTACTTTTTCTTCTTTCATTAAACAATACCCTTATTAAGCTATTTTATATGTAAGTTAAATGACATTTCTCTTAACATAATTATTTCTAAATGAGCTAAACATAATTTTAAACAAACTTATTAGATTATAGCTCATTTACATGTTTACATGCATGGCTTTTTGTAAATATAAATGTATTTTATAGTGCCTTATAAATGTTATAAAAGTCATAAGAGTTAAATAAATTATTATAAAGTTAAGAAATAAGCAATTGTAAGAAATAAAAAATTATTGATTTTTTTTACTATAAAATAAAATTGACTCTTTTTAAATAACAAGTTGCTATGAAAATCAGTTGCATAATAACTGGGGTAAAAATGAAAACTCTAACATCATCTGCTTTTTCAACAAAAGTGTGGGGGAAATGTCACCTCTTTTTGTGTGCTGTCTGGATAATGGAAGATAAAAAATTTTAATGATTATCTATATAATGCAGTTATTGACATAAGGCTTCATAGTGCCCCACTTTGAAATTTTTATTGATGTAGCTTATTACAAATTTATAAATAAAAAATGCCTATGAAATAATCAATAATTATTCTACCCGCCTAGTGATTGATCATGGCTGCTAAAATATATAATAACACTTGACCATGTAAGAAAATCTGCCACTAATGTTTTCCAAATTAAAATATTCTACCATAAATGGATTAATAAATTAGATAGATTTAATACCCTCAACCACAAAGCAAAGAACTTAATGGAAATAAACCAGAAATAAAATCAAAATATTAAATAAAACTCTTTTTAATTATACATATATCTCAATTCATTTTTTTCCAATGTGAAAGAATACAAGCTCAATTTGATATAAAATAGGTAAATTAATAAAACTAATATAAAACCTTTATAAATTGTTATGAATAAATGATTTTCTGTATGTGTGTTTTCTATACTAGTACTTAGATATAAATTTGTAAAGACAAATCGTTATATTAATGTAGTGTGCTCATTAATTAAAATTATTGTTATTATTAATAATTTTGTTGCTCCTTTTATTTGTTATTCAAATTCTAAGTAGATTGTTTTATGTTTTCATATAACAATATCATAAATGTAGAGAGGATAATGGTCAGGAAATATTATTGGATTTGCATAAAGGCTTGTTTTTTATATGTTCCCAGTTTGATCATTATCTGTGACTTGTATTATTATTAATTTAAAAATAAAAATTGTATAGTCACCCCACAACATACATGTTAGCCTATTTAGTGATCATAATCTCCCTAGATTAATCTAATTCATGGATTTTTTTATGTTTTCTTATATATTTTTGATCAATTACCATTAACGGCACATTGTCCATTACAATATATATCCACCTTTATGTTATTAATAATTAAGTTGCCTAAGTATAAACATTAAAGATTTATTTCATTGAAAATATATTAAAACAATTAAATTATAAACATTTAAACATGTTGTTTATAAAATTGATCTCTATTTGATACATCATTTTTAGTCAATTCATTCTCAGAATCTAGTATTTTTATTTTGTGATTCATATTTTCTATTCTCTATATTAGCCTGCACAACTCAACCTTGTTCACACAGATTATTTTTATGTTTTTACAATCATTTGGAATGTATGAGTTAAAACTTCTATTTTTTCATCTTATTGCCATCTATTCTAAACCAAATCTATTTTCAGCATTATATAATTATATTTAGCTGTGCATATGAAAAAGGAAAAATATATAGATAAAACAAAAATTTTATTGATTTTTTATTTATTTTCCTACTACATAAATCTTTTTATAAAAAGCAAAAAACTCCATCTAGTATTAAAAAATAAACAATCAGATTGAAAATGTTTTGCCATAACAGTTATGTAGATGCATATAATTTCAGGTTGAATTGTTTTTATTGCAATAAATATACAGACATATTTTATATAAATTAGTATAAACATTATAAACTAAAAGAACCTTTGATTCTAATTTTTATAAAATGTTTATTTTTATTTTATTAGATTTGAATACTGGCTGTTCTAATATGAGTAGAAGTTATATTCAATTACTTTGAGATATTTATAATATACATTAAAGAGTTTAGTACTTTATATATGATCATTTTATTGTGAATATATTCACTATTTGTGATGTTTATACAAAAAGACAGAGTATTATTTCTGATGTGAAGATTCAAGTGTTCGAACCTCTAGAAGTTTTAAAAATGTTATTTTTTTATTATAAATATATAAACATATAAGTCTGTAATAAAAAAAAACATTTAGGTGTTATTTTTAAATGATAAGAACTTAGGAAATTATGATAACATAAGAAGTTATAAAAAATGTAATAGATATGTATTCATTTAAAAATTTCATATAAGATTATAAAATGCATAAAATGCATATATTAATAAGAAGACATTCATAAGTTTTTAAATTTAAATTAATATTTAAATAATATTTTTCCAAGTATTTTTTTTTATAAATAAACTTCAATTATGATGTAATTACAGGAACAAACAATTAAAAACAAGAACCATAATATGGAATCACACTATCTAATATTGATAGTATTTGTTTGAACTTCTAATCCAGAGATACATTTATTTTTATCTCATTGCATTGTTAGCAAAAGTTATAGTTCCCATAATAATATTTTAGATTTGTAAAAACAGGAAATATAATTCGTTTATGAATATTTTCCATAATTATATTTATGTATAATTTTTGAATAGAAATTTAAAGTATACTCAGATGTAAATCTTATTGAAATAGTTATTGCCCTACTGCATTTCAATTTTATTTATTTTAAAACAGATCAAAAATATTCCAGTACAAATCATGATAGTTATCATATTAAAAAAATAATAATGAATAATGAACAACTTTTTCTAATCCTAACATTTTCTAAATTTATGTGTATAGTTTTTTGAAATCGTTGCTTTTTTTTAATTCTTTTAATTTACTGTTTGAATAAAATGAAACAATTTATATCGGCATATTTTTGTTTTCATACAATATTTAATTTATTCATGCAAATATTTTATTAAAACTATAGGATATTTTTAACATTTTTATAACTTCTATTAGTTATATAATCTAATATCAATTAATTTACAGAAGAATAGATATTTCTTTAAAATTTGTGTATGTTTTGTTAATTTAAATTTATAATTATTATTAAATTTCATTGTGATTTTATGATTTTATTACTGAACTATAATGTTTTTTTAATTCCAATGATATTTTATCTTTGTGGTATCAAAATTAAAAATAATGTCTGATTCATTCAAATGCATTCTAGGATCCATCCATATAATTCTTCAATCTTTAAAACAAAATTGATAAAATGCATTTTTTTACTTGCAAAGTTTTAAAAATATAAGATGAAAGGATATGAATAGAAAAAAAGGTGAAGAATTAAAAAGATGAAATTTATCAGCTTGTGCAAAAAAAATAATGATAAATAAGTTATTTATTAAATTTAAAATTTATATGAAAAAGTGTATTAGATATCATGATTTTATCATAATAAAACTAATTTATATTCATTTAGAATTATTAAAGAAATTACTGTTAAGAAATAAGTTCACAATAAAATTTCAAATTAAATTTTCTTAGATATATATTTATATACTGAAAACTTTTATCAATACTTATTCTTCAAATAGAATAATAAAGGCATCATAAAATAGTGAATGAATTCAAAATGCATTTTTACTGAACTAGTGTTGTTAATTACTATAATCATCATACCTTCTCAACATCTTTTAATATTATGTATTATTTATGGTACTTACATGTTAGTCCTGTGACACAGAGTTTATAGTAGACATGCTGCACCTTTTCACATTTGTATCCATCCACTGATAACTTTCTTATCTTATGATCTGACCCAAATCACTTGTACACAGATCTTGTACATGGTATTTGCACAAAAAAATATGAAAATAATATGTACATTATCTTTTGTACCTGATATTTTCCCCAAAATTTACAAAGTTATCAACAGGTTGAATAAGTATATGAAAGGGCACAGCATGTCTAATACATGCTCCATGTTACAGGACTAATACTACTTTCACACTAAAAATATAAACAATTTGGAGTGTAATTTATCAAAAAATGACACTCACACACACACACACATATATATATATATATATATATATATATATATATATATATATATATATATATAGTATATATATATATATATATATATATATATATATATATATATAAAGTATAACAATACTAAAGATATCACTTTCAGCAAAAAAAATCACTAATCTTAAAAAGTACATTTATACAATGTTTTGCAGGAAAAAATTCAAGAGGCCATTATGGCCAAGACAATGATGAAAAAGTATAAAATTATAAAGATGTTAAAGATATAAATTTCAGCAAAAAAATCATGATCTTAAAATGTACATTTATATGACTTTGTGCAACAAAAAATTTAAAACATTGTGGGGAATATACATTTATAACAATATTAAACAGAAATATATACAACATTTACACAAAAAAGGATAAAATTTATAATGATACTAAAGATATGAATTTCAGCAAAAAAAATTGAGGCACCATTATAGACAAAACAATGATTAAATTATAAGAATTGGCTAAAATATTATTAAAATGCATAAAATATACAAATCAGTTACTTATCATGCAATATATGTCAGGAATTGTTATAATAAATCAATCCAAGTTGAACAAATTTTCCGGACAAAATGGAGATTTCAAGTAAAAACTTTTCCTTCAAAAATAAACATGCAATTGTGCAGTACATCACCAAAATGGTATTTTGTTCGTAATAAATGAATGTGTTTTTTTTTTAAAAAAAAGCAAAATTATTCATAAAATAAGAAAATATAATACTTTTATTATTTATATCTATTAGTGGCCTTTTAATTTCATTCATTATGCAAATGAATGCATTATCATCTTTATGACACTTATGCTAAATTCGGCCAAATGTGAATCCAGGTGTTGCTGTGATTTTCCTCAAAGTCTTTTGATGTTTTGAGAAAGTACACTTACTTATTTACTCACTTAAAATCAAATGAAGTAAGCAACAATGAAATTGAAATGGACAATAATTATGAATTGGAAATGCAATGCAATTGAAATCAAGCTATTATCAAAATAAAATCTTGACAAAAAGTGGGCAAAAAAAATGAGAAAAATATATTTTTATCTTATCATATTGGAGAAAAACAAGTTAAAAAATGCAATGTAAGTAAAATCAATCTGTTGTCAGAATGAGATCTTGACACAAAAATCTGGGCAAACAAAGAAAATGCATTTTGGGAAAAAAAGAAAATCAGGAGATCGGATCATATAAAAACATAGCAGGGTTTATTTAGATTTATTTGATGTAATCACAATGTTATACATCTATCACAGATGTGAAAAGATGCATCAGGTCTACTATGTACTGTCACAGAACTAACATGTAAGTACTTTATTTATTTACTCTATTATTTAACTACATAATCTACAATTACATAACTTCTGTATTTATATAAAAGAATATATTATTTCCATTTTTAGCAAAATAAAATTATCAATCAGTGAAATTGTGCTGCTAAATTCCACTTGGATGTACCCTGATATACACCTGGGTCTCTTTTTACATGGATTTATTTAACACGATTTTGAAGTTATGTGATTCAGGTTTCACCAGAAGTTGAACTCCAATAATACGCTATTACTTTAAATAATAAATTTTGCACACTTAATGTTATATTGAAAGTACTGTAATAGCACATTACTATTGGAATTCGACTTTCATGTTAGTAATTTCAATATTTTCATTGCTTTATAATAGTAAGATTTTATACAATAATGAAATTAAAATCATGATTTCCACATTTTATGTATACACACATTAAATTTTACAAGATTATAATGTAAATTTGTTCAAATATTGTGCGTGTTAATTTTGCATTTTAAATCACATTTTGTTTTTGCTTTTTAAAAAAGAACATAATCAATTATTAATCATTTAGTGTCCACAAGTTTATTTTTAAAAGATGAGTAATAGCAGTGGGCACAATTAAAATTGAAAATTAAAGACAAAAATAAGAATTTAATTTTTAGTTATTAGATTAATTACTAATTATATTGTCACCAGAAAACCATTAATTAACACAACATGAGAGTGGTGTTGGCACTAGTTGTATTTCATCTTGTGAAGAATCTGATATTTTTATCAGTTTGCAAATGAACCTGTTTACCAGCAAATAGCAATAATAATTAAAACATGTATAAAAAAATATAAATTACTGTAAATTATGCATAAAATATATTGTTTTGAATAAAATTAAATATTATAGTTTAAAAAAGTTTGTCTTGTATCATTTTTTTTCAAATTTCAAATTTTTTTTTAGTCATATTTTATTTCTTTATTTTTATTTTTTTTTTGCGTGAATTTTAAAGTAATTTTACGTTGGTGCTTTGCTTTTATGCGATTTTTGAAAAATCACAGTCTGTCTACCCCCCTTTTCAAGGTAAGTTACGTCTATTTTTGCATGATTTCATTTGCGCGTGTTTTCTGAGGAACCTATCTATCGCGTAAACCGAGACCCAGGTATATATATATATAAGAAATGGTGATTCTTTTAATAAAGGAAGTTTGTACATTTCTGCATTGATAATCACTTACTTTAATTTACTATTTTTTAACTATTTTGCATATATGTGTGCTACTACTGATAGACTTCAGTTTTATTATGTTAAACAAATGCGGTTAAAAAAAAAAAGTAAAATATATTGTCTTTTGAAATCTTAGAATTTAGCATATATAGGTAATCATTTTTTAGAGTTTGCACCAAAGTCTCAAAAGAATTTATTTATATGACAATATGTAATATATAAAGGGTTTGAACTCAGACTTTCATACAACCCTCAACTATCCATGTTATTTTATACTGCTGACATACTTGATCACACACATGTCGAAAAGATAAATAATCACCAATATAAGTATTTCGTGTTAAACCAGCACTCGTCAGTTGGTCCAGATTATCAACACCAGATTATATATAAATCAGTGCTCAGTTTAAAACCTTTATACTTTAGTAGATAGACTTCAATTTATTCCACCCCACAACTCTTCAGTCGTCCATTGCATTAAAAATCTGATGATGGAACGCTCAAAGCCCACATTGGTGTCAATCTTTTCAAAAAAAAAATCATATATTATTATATGACAATAATGGAATGGTTGTAAACCAAAGCAAAAAGTTTGAATAACATACAGCATAATAATTACTATGCTTCGCAAATTGATATAAATTTGTATTTTTTGATTTTAATTTTTTTTGTTGTTGTTGTTATTTTATAAATAAATATGTAATATTAAAAAAAGAATGTATTATTGAAAATAAAGAAAAGTTTCTTTTGGCAATGTTTATCGCATTTCGCAGTATAATATATATATATATATATATCAACAGAAAGGAAAATAAAAGCCGTCTATTTATATTGTTTTTTCATACAATTCATAAATAAATAATATAAAATTTCATGATATTTTTTTATCATATGTACATATTACTGTGAAACATAATATAATGTGATATATATATATTGTCTCTTTTTTTCCTTCTTTAAAGTAACTACGATATTATTTATACAGCAATAAATAAAATTAATAATATTATTTTGCGTTTAAAACCCTGTCAATGTAATATTTTTTTTTTCTTTTTGAAAAATATATTTTGTTGCCATTTTACTGTTTAAGTCTATTTTTTTACAATCAATAATGTTTTGGCCTTGATATATATATATATACTATTTACAAATTCAATGTTGCTATTTTGTATTATTGAACCTTTATTTTTTTTATAATTTATTTATTTAATGTTTATGGTAACACTATTTTATTAATAAAGTTATAAGACTGAGCCAACTGATATCTACCAGATTTATGACTCCAGCTGTATTCAAACTTCTATTTCACGTTTGCTAAATAGGCTTTTCTTCAATATATTAAGAAAAGCCTATTTGGAAAACGTGAGATAGTAGTTTATTCTCATCAATGTAAAGAATTTTCACTCTTTAAAATTGGCTAAAGCTAATACAATAAATATATTTTTTGTAATAGTGCTTTTGTGTTTTTTGTTGTAATGTAAGAACGTATGTATATATATATGCGTGTATTTGTGTTTTATTATTCATCTTGTATTATTGATGTAACATTTCTTAATAATATCATTTTAATTGATATTAATTTTATTTTAGTTATATATTGTAAAAAAAAGCTTTTATGGTTTGTATTGTTATAAACATAACAAAGTTTTTTTTTCTTACTGCGTTATAACAATTTCGTCGATGTGGTTATTGTTTGATAGCTGTCTAAGTTAAACAGAATGGATTTGCTTTGATGTTCTATTTCTCCCTTCTCAAGAATAACATAATGTCAATGTTCAAGAGTGTTTTAAAAATTTGTAATCATCTAGTTAGTAATGAATGGTTTGTCAAGCATGTAATGAGGATTATAAGTATTCAAGTTTCATAAATTATTTTTAAAAAGTTATACCAGAAACTGATTGATTAGTAATTTTAATTTAAGAAAAGTCATGCAATATTAATTAAAATAAAATATTTAATTTTAATTATTTTCTGAAGGACATACATCCTAAATTAAAAAATAATGTTTAATTGTAATTATGAATCTCAAGAATCGTTACATTTTCACTTATCATCCATTTCAGATAAATACACTAATGATTGTTTTCATATAATAGTGATATATATGAGAGATAGTGACCTAGGCCAACTGATGAGTGCTGGTTCAGCACGAAATGCATCTTGGGGGTCATTTGTTTTTTATTATATCTTTATTAATATGAATTTAAAAAGAATGAGAAAGTATGGAGGTGTTTATTATATCTATAAAGAATCTCAAAAATTTGATGTTTGAACATGACATTAAAAATAATACCATTTTTTAAAGAAAATTTAGTTCTTTATATCATTTTTGACCATTATAGGACTACTATTATTTTTGATTACATTTTTGTTAATTGCAAATTCAATAATTTGTATTATATATTACACATAAATAAAGAGATAAAGTTGTTTCATAGTATGAGTTTGTATATATATAATAAAAATTCAGGTGTCACATGACATATATAACTTACTTTTACAAATATGTAAAATTATAGCATGCTAATGAGCTCTAAACCAGCTTTTTTATGATAAATGCTACTACAAGGAACGCATTAAAATCAATTTTATCTTGGATTGTCCCCAGACCGGTTTTGATCTATGGGTCTCTTCAGAGCTCATTAGCATGTTTATATATATATATATATTAACAGAATTAAAGTTTACATTAGGAATGAAAATAATTTATCATTTAATAACTAATTGGTAGTAATCATTATTGCATTTATCTGAAGTAGTTGGTATCGAAATCATGAATGCAAAAAGGCCAACTTTTTAAATCAAAGTATAATATATATAAATATAAATCAAAACATTGGAAATAAATTTACATATTTTTAATATGCAAACATATAAATAAATTTCAGCTATCCTCTTGCCTACATCATGATTACTATCTGAACTAAGTACTCCATATACTTATTTAGACAGAACTGCCTTTGTAAATGTAAAATGAAGCTGTTTACAATGCTTAAAAAATAACATTTCAGTATTTACAAATGGTTTGAAATGCTAATTATACAGTATCTGATTATTAATTTACAAGTATTTTAAAATGAGTAGAAATCAAGGCTATTTAGCCAAATTAAATGTCTATTTACTTTATTATATGTCAGTACATATCTAAATTCATTCTGAAAATATTTGCCATAATTATACAAACAGTGGAAGTAAATGTACATCAATAAAATGACCTATTTCATGACTTTAGCTAACATATTTCAGCTTCACTAATATAATTTCTAATTTTTTATAAAGTTTTCAAAGGCAATGATAGTTGCCAGATGACTATCATTGTTTTCTAAAGCTAAGTGTAGATAGCATGAAGAAGATGAAAATGTCTTACTGAAAAAGCAATATGTAAGCTTACACCATGTGACATATAATGTGATATATTAATAATACATATTAAATCCTGCCCACTGGATAGATGTAACTTTAGTTATTAAAAATCTAATATAGAAACTGAACTGCTTCAGTGTAATTTGTCTATCCAAGAAAATTGGTTTAAACTGAAAACATTTGTATGTTGTTTTTGGTTTGGGATAATAGCTTGATAGTATAACATAGATATAAATAATAAGTATTAGAGGGAAGAAACGTTATGTCCTAATGATCAGGTTGCACTGTTCTTATATTCAAAACTTCTCAATGATTAAAACTATAAATTTGAAAATATATCTCGAGATTTTGGAGAGAAAAGCACAGGATAGGGATTTATTAAACACTGCCATCTGAAAAATATCATTGCTTTCTATAGCTCACTATATATAGATTAAATAAGGTGTTAAAATATATTACTAAAAATAAATATAATTAGATCCATGTTATTTTTGTAATGTAAATCTAACAAAAGAGGATGTTTTTGATTTAAACAGTGCTTGAATTTTTTTTATTTTAAATCCAGTTTCACTGATCCCAAATATTTTTCCCTATATCACACACAAATTTTCCATATTTTTTTCTATCTATGTTATATCTATTTTAATACCTTCAAATCTCTTGGGATGCAATTTAAAGTTTTCACTATTCATATATTATTCACTCTTCCAGAACTATGTCTTGTTCAAATGTATTTCAGTGGCATAATTATTTTAAGGGTTACAGTAATATATGTTTGCTCTCTTACTCATATACTTTATTTTTGATCTCATTGTGTTATTCATAATAAATATCTCATTTAATTTATTGTCTGATCCAACATCTCTATATTTTCCTCTGTTAAATCCCTAAGTAAAAACCAATAAAACTATCTATTAAAAAGTTTTTTTTCAAACATGTAGACATATTTTTCTTTTAATACTGTTATTTCTAACAAAAGTACTCCATCTAAGTTTCTCCATAAATAATTTTGTTCATCGGTTTCCATTGGTATTAGTAAACCAACACCGGATATTTGTATATTATTGTTTTCTAATTAATGATTATCTTTTTTTTTACTGAAAAAATTAATTAAACATGTTAGACTTTTTAGCAATAGTCGTTACTTTTATTTTTTTTAAGTTTCATCTGTGGTATTACTAGAAACATCAAAACATATTTACATAAGCATTTTTATCAATGCAAATTTCTTTGTATCATCATGAAATATAATCAGTGCTATTCAATTTTGTTAAATATTTTTTCAGAATATCACATTGTTCTGGATACATATCTTGATGAAACAAAAAAGCATTAATCATCATTAAAATTCTTCAAAAAATTGATGTATTTTTTTTTTTACATTTTACCAATCCAAAATATAATGAAAAGTCATGCCCACTGTTTTTATAACTTTTGTCAATATTTGCAAATGATACACTTCTTAATATTCACTTATAAATTCAGCTTGATCTTTTGATTAATTAGAACCCATACTTTGTTATATAAAACTTGTAATTAGTATAGTAAAGTGTTATAATAAGTCAGTAATATTGTTTTTATCACTTTTTTAATATCAATATTACAATTATCCAATCATCTGGTAAATATTAATCATTTGGATATTAGTATACAACTTTGCCAATAAAGTAACTAAGTTTTTTCACAGCTAATCCTAACATATCAGTAATAAATCCATCTTTTAATTAGGGCTTTTGCTTTATTCATAGAATTAATTGCATGTCTTATCTTTTCATTTAAAATGTTTGGAAATTTAAAAGATATAGAAATTGTGGGGGATATTTGTTTTCTTAATTTTATTATTATTTAATTATTTGTAGAACTCTTTAACAAGAATTTCATAACATCATTTTTCTCTTTAGCAATAGTTCCATCTTTTTTATTTATTTCTAAAACAACTTGATTTTAATATCAAGATGCTGTTTTAAACTTTTGGAAAATTTTATTCTCTTTTATGCTGTGCATAACATTCCTTACACCATTAGTAATTATTTATATTCCATCTTATATATTCAACTCATCTTAATGATTCATTTTTTAAAATTTATATATTATTTCTTTATCAGGCATTGTTTTATCTAAGTAGAGAATTTAGTGGTAATTTGCTGCTTTTGTGTATCACTTATCTAGTATGGATTTCTTAATAAAGTGTCAGCTATCTTTTTTTAATTACAGTTAAATATAAACTATCTTCAAAGTTCATTAATATTTTTAAAATATTTGCAAGTTTTATTCTAAATTCACTCGTATGTTTCTTAAGGTTAGTAATAACAATTGGTAATATGGTTTCATAAATAATTTATATCTCTAATTTTCCATCAACATGTATCTTATATATCTCATTAATTAATAATCATTTTCTATTATAACAGTCTGGGTGTATGAGATTAAATGAGTCTTACCATATCTGCCACTACAGGGCACCACCAGGCATCAATCTGGAAAATTTATAGAGTAAGCAGATACGCGCTGTTAAGATCTAACTTCTACATATACATAGACTATTAGCCCCAGTCACTAGCCCAGTGAGACACAGCAATAATAATATATAACTTTATTTAATTTATATCTTAAATATAAAAAAAAATTAAATAAAAGAAGCCACTGCCAGTAATTAACATACAAATATTTATTAACGCACATAAATAATATTTAAAATTTGAGGAATAACATTTATTATTTTAGATTTTAATATTAACTTTTAAATTTAAATTATTATTTTAAACAATCTGTGCATATGAATTTAATAATATTTTTGTAGAGTGTTGAGTATGAATATACTACATAGATTGCATTTGAAAAGAAAATATTCTATCCCTTATTTAACCTTAGGTCAAAAGTTCGCAGTCAAACCGATGTCAATCCATCTGATACATCGATGTATTCAATGCAACATGAATACGACAGCACAAATACCATACTGTCAGGAATGTACATCTGAACAGCATGGTTAGAGAAGACATTGACTCTCATTCAGACAGGAATACTACATCTCTCTGGAAAGAAGAAAAATAAAAAAAACTCCATAGGAAAGGACTGCGTTTTCCATCTTACTATCCCC
This sequence comes from Epiperipatus broadwayi, assembly GCA_028023455.1. Lineage (NCBI taxonomy): Eukaryota > Metazoa > Onychophora > Udeonychophora > Euonychophora > Peripatidae > Epiperipatus > Epiperipatus broadwayi. Next base: position 134,953 of record JAQFVV010000460.1, read on the forward strand.
TTCCACAGGCAAAAGGGGGATGTGCAGAGTATAATGGTGATTCTTCATGTAGCAGACATCATACTAAATTTACTAATTACACCAATATAGCCAATCCATTGACCCAATCTAACTATGAAACAAATAACCTACGATTAACCTCCCTTAATTAAATAATATAGCTTTACAAATCTATATAGCTATTCATGCCCAACTTAAATTTAACATTTATATAAGTTCGCACAGATGAATTTTATAAAAGTTTGTTTTTTAATGTTGAGTATAGATCGGCTACATAGATTACATGGTTAAAAACATTTCAAAATAAACATAAACGATCAAAATATAAAGTCATTGATGGAATTGCAGAAAGAAATTTACAAGCAACCCAATGGCATTCATCATAAGATGTTGCATTAACATCAATAACTTAAAGGACATCTGAATAAATGCATTTTAGATACTCAACATAAGGTATCATTATTTACCAAATGTCTATATATTTTAATCAAATATGAAAATTAAAACATAATTAAATGTTAATGAATCTATGCAAGCATCTATACCCAACTTAAATTTAATGCATTTAAATAATTTATACATAAATATTAATAAAAAAAATGGAAATGATTTTTAGCAAACTCAAATGTATAAAAATTAAACATTAATAATTAATTTGAAGTCAGATAAAAGTTCATTTTAAAATTTAGGTTAGCTGAATATTAAAAGCTTGTCAAATCTTTAAAGTTCTTAATTACTTGTAGTAAAATTTTTGCGATTATATCTTACAGTAGAAGAGCTCCCAGTTCCCACAAAGTCTTTATTTGTATACCAGTCTATCAAAAAGTGGCCTTAGCTGGTTCAATCCGGGTATTACAGTCATTTCATTTGAAATAAGTGAGAGAGAGCAACAAGTGTGTCTTATCGCTCTTCTCACAAAATCAAGCTGGAACTGTCTTAATTTGAATTTTTTTTTCTTTTATAGTACTCTTCCGGATTCATTGAACATTGTTTCCTTTTCCAATAATTTCCATTAAGGTCCGAGCAATTGGTTACTGCTTCTATTGGACATTCTAAATTTTTTTTATTCTCTTATCCATATCTTTCATCTGACTTTTTTCTATAAGAGCCCCAAAGGCTAGTTTTCTTTTCGATAATTAATAACACAATCATTTCCATTTTGAGATTTCAGAAATAAATTAATACCTGTTTCTAATTTTTACTTATGTTGCTTTTTTCTAAAATATTTTATATTTAGATCTTTTATCTATTTTTTTTATAAAAAAGTATGTTGAAATACGTTTTTTTTTTTTATTTAAAAAAGAAATACTTGTAAAGTTTTACATCTGTGTGATATATGTATACACGTTTAACAACTGTTTTAATTTTTTAGCTTTTAGTTATTATTTACGAATTTAAAAAAAAATATTATAATTTTAAATTAATGTAACGGCATATACTGTTACACTATATTTAATCTATTAAAAACATTATATATTTGGAAAAAGATTTTCTCTTAATCAAAATATAAACCAATTCTGTTGTGTTTTATTTGAATGTTTGCTTGTTCATTTCTTATATTTAATATTTTTCTCAAAAAAAGGCAAAATTTATGGGTTTTTTGTGAAACTTCATAAGTTTGTCTCCGTTTTTATTTATATCACTATAATTAAATTTATTCACTGCATTTTTATATATCACTTATTTATAATTCTAGAATTAACATCTCCCATGACAATTTTAAAATGTTTGATCTGATCAAAAGCATTTTGTACATCTATATAGAAATTCTCTACATCTTTATTACAATGAAATCTTTTGAGATTGTGCCACTCTGTATGATACGCCATCAGTCTTCACAATATTAGTATTCCACTTTTTATTTACAATGAAATATGTTCCATTTTTAATATGTGTGCCTTGGTAACAAAATATAAGTTCACTTTTTAAATTATCTGACTTGACAAAATTGAACATTTTATTTAATATTAAACCATTTTTTCATTTGTGCAGTTTTTCTTTATTTGAAAATGATCTGTACTTCTAAGTATATAAATAAAATGTCATCATTAAATGATAGCCTTATGACAGCCTGGATCTGAAATCAGAGGATTCTTAACACCCTCTGCTTTCAATTACCAATTGCTGCCTCTTGGAATAAGGGACATAATTTAGTTTTTTTTCTAACATGATTGTAAAAATTTATAAAGTCATTCACATACACATTCATTCCGTCTTCAAGAAACCTCTACTAACAACTGTAAAAAAAATCTACTAACAATTGTAAATGGAAAAATTATCAGATAATTAAAAAAAGGCAATATTCTTCCTTCTAATCAGAGGTAAAAAGATAGTAAACTCAATCCTCTGGTTGATATGTGATTATGAACAGCCCTTTTTCATGTTAATTTGTCCTATGAATATTAAATGTGAATAGCCGCAATGCCAAGAACATGCTTAGGGATTTTTCTATTTGGATCTTTTAAGGTCTCAAAAAGTAATCAAAGGATTTTCTTGCAGTTAACATTAAACTCTTTTTTACAGTCTGTGTAAATGGTAATTATGCCTTTGTCAAATCATAAAGACGCATATATTTTTAAGTATTGTAGGGATTTCACATAAGTTAATACATGTTTCATGAAAACTTCAATGATTAGCGTATTTAACCAGCTAGTTATTTATTGGAAAATTGAATTTACTCTTAAACAAATATTACATAGAGCAAAAATTCTCAGACTTTCATTAATAATTAACTGTTAAAAAGTCTATTAAGTTTGTATTTTTTCTCTATTTTTCTATGAAGAATGTTGAAGAGGCTTTTGTAAGAATTGAGTTATTTAAAGCTGTATTATATTCTCACTATGTAATAAAGTATAAGTATAAAATATATGTTGATTAATTACAAATTTTTAAAAATCATTAAGATTATCCTCTGTCTATTACAACTGACAACAGGCAAACAGGGGTATGTGTTTCAAAGTTTAACTTTATTTTCAGTTTCTTTAAAATCTAAACTTCATTTTTCACAACTTAATAGTAATACTATTCATATATATATATATATATATATATACAACTTAATAGTAATACTATTAATATGTATATATATATATATATATATAATATACAAATCAATATATATATATCAAAATACAGTACAATTTATATAAATTATATTCTTTTAGAAGTACTTTCGACTATACACTTTGTAGTCTTTATCAACTATATAACATTGAATAATCAAAATGAGACAACCCTTAACAATACCCATAGTTCAATTCAGATTTCCCACAATTCTGTTATCTTAACATTTGATGACTGGCGATTCATTAACATTTGACGATTTCTTGAAATCAACATAGCCTCTTTTATTTTACGTTTATTATGACAACGTTCAATTTGAATAATTTTCATATTTTTATAATCAAATTTAAATCCATATTGACAAGATTTATTATGATCAAATATAACAGATGATGAAGGTTTATTTACATCTGTTCCATATTGATTCTCTTTTTGAATTCTATTATATAAAAGCATATGTTCTTTTATTCTCTTCTCAAATGTACACTTAGATTCACCAATGTATTGTACGCCACATTCACATATCAATCTATATATAATAGAATTTTGATTAAACTTTGAATTTTGAATTTTAGAATTATTAAGCAATCTATTTATGTTATTTGTAGAGAAAAAAGCAATATGACACAAACCATTATAAATTTTCCTAATAAACTTGACCTGCTCATCTGATATAAATGGCATTGAAATCCATTTCATTTTGATATTTTTATTTTTAATTTTATTATAGTGTTGATTTCTTTTAAATCCTTTAATAATATTAGCAATAGCATTTTTATAATAGCCAATTTTTAACAAGTCATTAACAAATAAATGTACATTTTTAATTTTATCACTAGAATATTTGCATAATTTTTCATTTCGAAATAAGAATGATTTCAATCCAGACAGCTTATGACACATAGGTACATGTGATTCATATGGAATAAAACCAATTGAAACTAGAGGTTTTATTCCATATGAATCACATGTACCTATGTGTCATAAGCTGTCTGGATTAAAATCATTCTTATTTCAAAATGAAAAATTATGCAAATATTCTAGTGATAAAATTAAAAATGTACATTTATTTGTTAATGACTTGTTAAAAATTGGCTATTATAAAAATGCTATTGCTAATATTATTAAAGGATTTAAAAGAAATCAACACTATAATAAAATTAAAAATAAAAATATCAAAATGAAATGGATTTCAATGCCATTTATATCAGATGAGCAGGTCAAGTTTATTAGGAAAATTTATAATGGTTTGTGTCATATTGCTTTTTTCTCTACAAATAACATAAATAGATTGCTTAATAATTCTAAAATTCAAAATTCAAAGTTTAATCAAAATTCTATTATATATAGATTGATATGTGGATGCGGCGTACAATACATTGGTGAATCTAAGTGTACATTTGAGAAGAGAATAAAAGAACATATGCTTTTATATAATAGAATTCAAAAAGAGAATCAATATGGAACAGATGTAAATAAACCTTCATCATCTGTTATATTTGATCATAATAAATCTTGTCAATATGGATTTAAATTTGATTATAAAAATATGAAAATTATTCAAATTGAACGTTGTCATAATAAACGTAAAATAAAAGAGGCTATGTTGATTTCAAGAAATCGTCAAATGTTAATGAATCGCCAGTCATCAAATGTTAAGATAACAGAATTGTGGGAAATCTGAATTGAACTATGGGTATTGTTAAGGGTTGTCTCATTTTGATTATTCAACGTTATATAGTTGATAAAGACTACAAAGTGTATAGTCGAAAGTACTTCTAAAAGAATATAATTTATATAAATTGTACTGTATTTTGATATATATATTGATTCGTATATTTCATATATTGTGAAACGAATACAGATATCAAACTTTATTTATTACATATATATATATATTATCTTTATTAAACTTAATGCAATTAAAAGGGATTTGAACTCAGACATTCAAGCTTCCCACAGCTATGCACTCCATCTTATACAATCAATACACCTGGCCACATACATGTGAAAAAGATAATCACCAATATACATTTTTTGGCTGTACTAGTACTCATCATTTGGTCCAGATCACCATCTCTGACACATATTTACAATGAGTACTCAGTTTATTGAAGCATGCTCATCAAAGTTTTATCTAAAGTGATGATATCAAAGATGTGGGTTGAGTTAGTTTGACCCTTGCAATTCAAAATATAATTATTTAATATAGATAAATATTTTTCATATATATATATATATATATATATATATATATATATATATATATATATATATATATATATATATATATATATATATATATATATATATGGACCAACTAATGAGTTCTGATTCATCATGAAATGCATTTTGGGGGTCATTTGTCTTTTTACTGTATATTTATATGAATTTAAAAGAATATAGTATTGAGGTCATTTAATATATTTATAAACATATTGTGGGAAAGTGTGTGCTTAAAATTAAAAAAATCAAATATATTAATCTTTAATTGAGTTTTAAAGTTTATACATGTGCTAGAGACAATCTCTAGTTTAGTAAATAATTTGTAATAGTCATTACTGTATTTATCTAAAGTGAATGGTGTTAAAGAAGTGGGTTGAGTTATTTTGACACTTGTAATTCAAAATGTAATTATTTAATTATAGATACATATTTTTATGTAGTAGAGATGTATGTGAGATATTGGTGACCTGAGCACCTGATGAGTGCTGATTTAGCACAAAATGCATCTTGAACATCATTTGTCTTTTATTATATTCTTATTTATATGAATTTAAAAGAATATATTTACAAAGATATTACATGTGGGAAAGAGAAATATGAATTATTCCATGTGTGTGTGTGCCTAATTTTAAAAAATCATATATACTAAGGTTTAATTGAATTTTAAAGTTTATATATGTGCTACAGACAATCTCTAGTTTAGTAAATTATTAGTAATAATCATTACTGTATTTGTCTAAAGTGGATCATGTCAAAGATGTGGGTTGAGTTTGCTTGATACTTGTATTTCAAAATGTAACAATAAAAATAATAAGTATAATGGTAATTAACTATTATTTACAATCTTTCAATCTACAAAAGTACTTCAAGTTTAATCTTTAACCCTCCTTGACTACCATTAAATTAAAAAAAGAAAAATATAATGGAAGAAATCATCATCAAGTCAAATCCCATAATCCTAAAATTTAATGCTAGCAGGTTGTCTATTAATTATATTCATTTTATATTTATCTATTGCAATTTGCCTTCTTAATTTTTCCTTTATTATGGTTTTGCTCTTCATGAAGAATCTTTAATACTTTCAAGATCAAACTTAAATTTATATTTACATATCTTTCATGGTCCAAGAAAACTGAAGCAGTCATTAAATTACTATTATATTTTTACTTGTCACATGCTTGTATAACAATCAATGGAAATAAAATAAATATAATTAATAGACAGACTGCAATTGAAGAAGTTTAAATAATTAACTGAAAGTACTTCTGCAGAATGAAAGAATTTAAATAATATTTAATTACCATTCTATTTATTATTTTATTGATATTACAATAGTTTTTAAATAATTGGCATTTATTTGTATTTTATATGTATAGTATATTGGGAACCTATCTTTTCACTTTCTCTACAACATTCAACTTTGTGATCTTATACAAGTGATTCAAAAGATACAAAGGGTGCTATAAGCTTTTAAAAAATGAACCCTACAGGTCTCACATGTGGAGCGCACAAGTCACTTTATGTGACATATTCACAATATGCATATGTTAGTGTTTTAAGTGAATTAAATAGATAGACGTAGTGATAATATCTATATTATTTAAAAGCTGCTCAATCTAATAAACATTAGTTAACTTTTCTAATCACTCTTTCCATATCAATTTGTATAAGAATCAACTTGCCATTAATAAATCATTTTTATAAAGCCAAAATCATATGGCTTTTATATGCCTCATTAATATAAAAAAGTATTACAAAGAATCCTTATAGACATCAACCCATAATTTTATATAACATGTCCCATATTCAGGCTCAGTATTCTTTATCTCTCAAGGCAAACGGCATATAATAGAAAAAACAGACAAAATCAATCGTTTATATTTACAAAGGAGTAAGATGAGCAGATAAATTCAATGCCAAATGTTGATTCAACTTAATACCTAATCTATTAATATTAAATAAAATGAATAAAATCCATAATCACAATTTATTACAAACGAACATAGTAATAAATAAAATCTATAAGTAAAAAACCATCTCCTCGTTTGTTTGACTTTTCAGCATTATCATTATTATTAAACCAATATCAATCCACTGAATGAAGAAAATTATTTCAAGTTCTATCCATTTAGCTAATCTCTAGTGTCTTTTGTGCACATCACTTCAACACACTTCGTTACTTTATCCATCCATCTCATGTGATATTTTCTAGGTCTTTTCCAATCTCTTGGAATTCAGTCTAAGATTCTAACTGTCCATCTATAATGAGCTCTTCTAACAATATGTCCAGCCAAACTAAACTTCAGTCTCTTTTGATTTATTTCAATAATGCCAGTAACACCTGTTTGTTCACTCTCCCATGTATTTTGCTTTCAACTACTTCTTTATAGTCTTAACATACATCTCTCCATATTTTTTGAGAGATATAAAAGATCTGTACTGTTCTTCTATTACATTCAAGTCTCAGATCTGTAAGTAAGAACTCGTAACACACATTTATTTAAAAAACCTTTCTTTTTAACATATAGGCATATTTCCTTTTGATCTTAAATTTTTTCTACCAAAAGCAACCAAGTTTAATTTTTATGATTCTTTTCATGTATTATGTTTTCATCTGCAGAACTGATCAAGATATTTTGAGTTGTTACTACCTCATCATTATCAGTCTTTATTTTCTCCTTTTGAGAAAATCTATTGAACATTTCTTTAGTCTTTTTAACATTTGTCTTTCATCCTATTTTCTTACTTTCATCTGATAACTCTTGCAACATTCCCTGAAACTCTAAACCATTATTTTCAAAAACAGCTACATGATATGCAAAACATAAATGTCTTAAATAAACTCCATTCACTTTTATTCCCTTAGCTTCCCAATTTAATTCACAAAATATTTTCTGCAAAACTACTGTAAACTGTTTTGGACATGTAGAATTTCTCTGCTGTATATCCTTGTCAATGTCACGTTTTAGTATCATTATGTAATTTAATTGTTGCTGCAGTATTTTTGTAAATATTCTCTAGAAAAAATCAAAACCCTGTGTCTATACCTTGATGAATCAATGCTTCAATCATTAAAGAAATGCTTATAGAATCAAATGCTTTTTCATAATCTATAAATCCCAGGTTTACAGGCAACTTACATTCATTGACTTTTTCTATAACTACCCTCGATAGTTGAATATATTTCACTGTATTAAAATCACTTTTATATCCAGATTCATCTTTTGATTAGGTAAAATTCAAAGTTCTCAGTAAGCAAATGGTTTGGTAAAAGTTTTGTATGGAACTGATTAAAGACTGATATATCTGTAATTTATAATATTTGTATGAACTTTTTTAAATATTAATATTTTAATATTAATGTTTTATACTGTTTTCTTCTAATTATGCAATATATCTTGTTCATTTAAACATTTGGGATATACCTTTTCCAAAAAAAATTATATGGCTTCTCCTGCTTTTTTTAAGATATTGATTATAATTTCATCATTACCTATATCTTTATCCTTCTTTATAAATTTAACTCCATGTCTTACTTTTTCATTTAAAATCCTGGGTAATTCAGAAGACATTGTAGCTGTAGTAGATATTTTTGTTGTTTTTTTACTGCTATATAAATTCTTGATAAATCTTTTGAACATATTTAATGATGCAATCTATCTTTTTAGTAATAGTTATATATTTTTGTTGTAGAAATAAGTTTCTTCTATGTATATCATGATATTTTTTTTACAATCATGAGACTTTTATTCTATTCCCAGCTTTTTTTTGCTAGTTTACAATTATATTTTCTTATATCATCAACTATTTTTCAGAAGATTTTATAAAATTCAAGATATTCCATTTTTCTTAATGTATCACTTCTATATATTTTTATATTCCTTTTTTCTTCATAAATTATTTTATTTATTGCAGTTTTAAAAGTGTATCAGTTATCTTCCTCTGGTTTTATGAAAATGTAAATCATTTTCAAAATCGGTTATTTGAAAACGATTTGCTAGTTCTAATTTAAATTCATTTTTATGTTTCTGCAGATGACGAATATCAACTATGAATATTGTTTTTCTTAGCATTTTTTGTTTCATTAGCTTTGCATTAACATGTTCTTACATCTCACTAATCAATAATTACTTCCTGTTTTAAATTTATTAAAAATATTAGTCTTGAAATACACATTTTCTGTTAGTGAAATATAATCCAATTTTGTTGTACCTTCATTTGAATGCTTCTAAGTTCATTTCCATTTAACATTTTTCTAAAAAAATATACATATATATATATATATCTAAAAAAAAAAAAAATTATAATATAAAGGTTTTTTTTTTTTTTTTTACAGACTCTCCAAGTCTATAACCTCTTTCATTTCTATCAGTATAAGGAAATTTACTTACAACACTTTTATTTTTTAATTGTTTATCAATGGTAGCATTAAATTCTCCCATGACAGTTTTGAAATATTGTTTTGTCTGACCAAAAACCTCTTGTACATCCATATAAAAATTCTCTACTTCGTCATCATAAAGAGAACTTCTGAGGGCATAAACCTGACATATCTACCATTGATATCTTCTATTAAGTTAAACAATTAATCTTGCCACTCTGTCTCATACACCATCAATGTCCACAATGTTATTCTTCTATTTTTTTTTATAATGAACCCTACTCCACTTGTATTACAATGTATGTGCCTGTATAGTACTGTACATATCCACTTTTTAAATCAATTGCCTCATCTTTTTTCAAACTTTGCAAAGTCCAATAATGTCCCATATAATTAATATGAGACAGCTCTTCCAATTCTTGCAATAATTTTCTCTTAAAAGTAATCCAATTGTAAGTACTTAAATAAAATGTGGTCATCAAAAGAAAACCTGAGTTCAAAACTAAAAGATTCATAGCATGCTTCACCTTTAGCCACTGACTGTTGCTTTAGCTGATGACTTTAAAACCTTTTGGAATTAAGGACATGATTTATTTTTGTCTGTTATGATTAAATTTGTATTAGAAAATATTAATTTACTCACACATTCATTCTGGTATCAAGAAAACTCAATTGATTACAGTTAGGTGCTATTAGACATATGAGAAGAAAGTCCATGATGTTTCTTGATTTTAAATTAGTAGTAAAATGTTAATAAACTCACCATATTGGCTAATGTATATTGGTGAGAAATACATCCATGTTCATATACTATATCTATACTTGCACAGTAATTACAGTTGGAATGTCAAGAATGATTTTGCCCTGCTCAGTTCCACTAAGATCTCCAAGAAAAATCAAAGGGTCTCTTTTCTGTTAATAACATTTTTTCCTGGTTATATTCACATATATACACATGTATATTATTAAAAAGTAATAAATAATTAAAGACCATCGTATCTAAAAAAGTTAAATGTTTTAATACAAAACAAAATAAATAATTCTTCATATGCACACATACATTGATAAAAAATCAAGTCAGATGACCTAATTTTAATAAAGCTCCTATTTACAAATGTTATATATAGAGTAAGTTAAAAACAAACTCTTATGAAGCTTCAAAAATACCCTCAACCTCAGACCGAGGCAGAAACCGCGGTCTGAGGTTGAAGGTATTTTTGAAGCTTCATAAGAGTTTGTTTTTAACTTACTCTATATATAACATTTGTAAATAGGAGCTTTATTAAAATTAGGTCATCTGACTTGATTTTTTATCAATTTAATTTTAGTTTTTTGCTATTAATGCTTTGGCGATTTTATATTGTTAGAGCTATTAATATATGGTGTATCTGAACTTAGTTCAGTCCCATATGGCTATTTGAGTTAGATAGCTGGATTTTTGGACATTTAAATGTCTGAAAGTTTCAGATTTTCTTCTCAATAGTTAGGCATTGATAAAATGCTGGACTAGTTCTAGTATTTTTATTCCCTAGCACCTCACTGATGATGCTAGAGGCAGAAACCGCGGTCTGAGGTTGAGGGTATTTTTGAAGCTTCATAAGAGTTTGTTTTTAACTTACTCTATATATAACACACATACATAAATGTGGGTAAAAATTAACTCACCAATTTTATTTTTGCAATTAATTCTGAAGGTAACTAACAGAGTTTAGCTGAAATATTAATTATTGTTATTTGGGAATAAAATTGTTCCATTAATACCAAAAAAAAATTGTAATGATTATTTTTTACAATTAAATATAAGGTTATTTATAAATGAAAAAAACATAACATTATTTTTGAAATTTTGATTCGGTTATACTAATCATTGACAGAAAGTAGTGGTTACTGAAAAATGCTCCAGAGATGCTACAAAACAGAATTTTTGTAAGCCAACTAATGCCTAATTAATTCTTATTGTGATCCATTTGAAATATTAGTATAATGCAAATTTTAGCAATAAAAGTGTCAATAGAACAAAATGAAATATGTATATGTATATTGTACTTTTATATTGGAATATTTCCATCATCTAATATGAGTATCTGTTACCTGATAATCAATACTCAAAAATCTAATGGTCCAAGTTTGAATCCCATGCTAGTAGCACCTGAAAAAGAGGGGAGAATAATACCTTTTGAAATATTGTGCATATACTAATCTGTTTGATGTACTATTATTAACAGTTGAATGTATTTGGAATATTTAAATAAAGTTATTTTTTATAAAAACATTCAGTACTCATATTAGATGATGGAAATATTTCAATATAAAAATATAATTAAAACACCATCATCACAAATCTTCAGAAATACACAATGTATATGTATACTCTGTATGTGTGGGAGAGAATGTGCAAAAAATAAGCTATAAAACTATTGATTACCAATATATATATATATATGCCATATTATTATTATTATTTGTGGGATATTCCGTGTAGTGAAAAAGCTAAATGATGATGTTTCAGTACAATATCAAGTACATTCCTGAGAGCATCCTCTTTCTCAAATCATAAGAATGTGAGTGAGATTTACAACATTTGAAAGAAGCTATTGGAAGAGAAAATAAATTTTAAAATTTCTCAACCAATAGAAATTAAATATGAGGAGAAACAAATCGATAAAAACGATTTTAAATCTCACATGCATTCTTATGATTTGAGAAAGAGGGCGCTCTGAGTAAGATACCTGATATTGTACTGAAACTTCAAAATTTAGTTTTTTCATTACATGGAGTATCCTGCAAATAATAATAATAATAATAATAATAATAATAATAATAATAATAATAATAATATGACATCCTTTATCAGTGAAAATATATTTAACACATATATATATATATATATATATATATAGTTTAAAAATAGATAATTAGGTAGGACTCATATGCATATCTAAATTATGAAAGATTTAATATGAGCTTTAATAAATAAAATTTTAATCTTCAAATCATAATTTTCCAATGCATTTTAAATTTTCAATATTTGCTGTAAGAATGCACTTATCTAAATCAAAAAGGATGCATAATATATATGAATACATCTGTTTGTAAATAGATTTTTTCACGTTAAAAACATTTTTACAATAGGCATTGTTTTAATTAATAATAAATAACTTGATTATCATTAGAGGCTAAGATAGTATTGATTTTTATTTAATTTAAACATAATTTACCATAATGTCTATGCCAAACATACATTATATTAATACATACAAACACACACACATATATATATATAAGTATTAAACTAATTTAATTATAATGTATGTTTATATTTACTTAGAAAAACGAACATCGTATTTTTTATGAATAATTAAATTATTTGATTCAAGTATATTTTTATTTTTCCCATAATATAAAAATTAATAAAAAGTAAATTTATTTTGATGTAGAATGGATAAATCAAGTATTCATAATATAAATTCAGATAATTAAATTAACAAAATTTAAATGAAAATCTTATATTACGCTGCAAACCAGTTGCATTATATATATATATATATATATATATATATATATATATATTGTACCCTCACTTCCAGAAATATATAATATAACTTAAAATATGACTAGCTCAATTAAATCGTTATACTCGGCTAAAATATGTATAACTATTATTAATATATTTTTATAATACTATATCTTATCAGATTTAGTACAACTAACAGAAAATTAATATGGTTCAATATCATGCACTAATTAAATAAGTATTTATTAAATCATGAGACTATGAAGTGAAGTTACAAGTGGTAATTGAATTTACATTGAGGCCATATATTCTAAGATATTATCTCAATGGAATAAGAATACTATTACCTCTTTATTATCTCACTAATACATCTATAGCACTCCTATGTCTTTTATAAAATTAACTAACTTCAATAATATCAATAAATAAATCTCAATCTTTTATCAAAGAAATATAACTAAATAATCTCAGGTTCTTTTAATTATCTTAAAGTAATAATACTTTTTGCAGATAGGCATGATAAGGGATTTAATATCAAACCTAACTACACCTAACTTATAATAATAATAAATATCTAATAATAACAATCTCCAGTGTATAAGTTAACCTTATCTATTTTATTATACTACTAATCATTAAGAAAAAAAGTAAATCATCTACATGTCTTTCATCTTCAAATAGTATCTTAATTGAGAATATAATAAAATCTTATAATTTAATAATATGTGGTAATAAATAATATTATACTCTTATATTGTGCATTATAATTATTTTTGTAACCATTATAACATAATATGTTAATGTCAATGAATTTCTATAAATCATATTAAGAAAATACTGTATTTCTTTTTTTTTAAAAAAAAAAAATAATAATAATTTAATTCATATTGTGCAAATATTATGTTTTATTCAAATTATCTGTTGTCAAATGCTGTGGTGCAAAATAATGAATTCGACACACTTTTTAAAACAACTTAAACAAATTTATTTACATCAACTTTAATAAACAACTTATATACATTATTTACATTATAAATGGAAAATCAAGAAAATAAAAATAAGAAAAATAATAATAATACAAGATTCTTACATTGTTGTTATTTCTATAATCCAAAATAAATAATCCATACATTTCTTAAATGTTTTATCAGTAACATTTAATTGAGTTTATGAACTTATATTTTATTAGATATCATTTATAATCACTTAGTACAATAGAAGGCTTTTATGTAAAATATCACTTATGTAGCACGTGTAAAATAAACAAACTTTAACAATTAAAAAAAAACTACTCCATTTAAGTATTATAGCTATTTCTATTATAATGTAACTATTATGTATTACATTTATTATTAGCATTAACTAAATATCAACTAATGTATAAATTGATATAACTTTATAATATTATGTGACTTTTATTGATTACATAATTATTTATTTCAATCTGATGTAATTTCATAATATATGTCTTACCAAAATATGCAATACATATATGTTCTTTTCTTAAAATAATATTTTAAAATTATTCAACAATTTTGTGAAGACAAAATTTTTATTTATAAATTACCAATTTATAAAGTTATTATATTAAAATAAAATTCTATGATTCTTTTCCATTTAAACTATTATTCTTCTCTACTTGTTATTCCTATTCCCTCTTAATAAAATCCTATCTTCAAGTATCATTCTATCTTATTTAACTTCAGTATCAGCTTACCAATTTTTTTTAAAAAAAAAAGACTATCCAAACTCTATTATATCTCATCATCTATATCTGATAAACCCTTCAAACAAAATATAACTTTCTATATAAAATTAATTTAACTTGTCTAATAAAAAATAAAAAAAATATAGATATATTTTTTAATTCTTACTAACTTGGAAATAAATATAAATGACTCATACTAATATAATAAATCAAATTCCTAATATTGTAACAGAAACATTAAAGTTTATTCACGAAAGAATCATATAATTATTTCTGGATAACTCTTATTACGTTGTAATAAATTTATATTATAAAATAAAGTATGCATATTAAAATAAAACTATTATTGATACTATTATGCGTGTATGTTCTTTAAATATTTATACATTCACTCAACAATCAAATAATATTTGGTTTATCTAAAGAAAACAAAGCAAAATACATTAAATTATTAATATTATATAATTATTACCACAAATGATACTCCAACTTATAATCAGCCAAACGATGTCCTCCAGGATTATAGTTTTACAAAAATAATATCACATTTATACTCAACAATTATTCTTAAAATATTATGTGTTGTAAAATTATATAAAAAAATAAACTTTATAAAATTAAGTGTTATATTATTATGTAGTTACTTTTAAAATGTACCTCTCTTATCTCTAATAGATCAATAAATAATTAAATATCTATGTTAGTTAAGAAAACAAAATATGTTACATAAAATCCAACGGTGTCTTCTTTCCACCCACAATTGTTCTTTTTTCCTAGGCACAACATTTTACCAACATCACATCCTTTTCCGGTACATCACGTGTTTAAACAGTTTTTATGAAATAAATGGAAAACGTTTTTTTTTAAAAAAAATAAGATAAAATAAGTTCCACCATAAAGAAACAAAATAATAATTAAAACAGTTTATAGGATCCGGATTTATTTAAAAGTTATTATCTTCCTAGGATTAATCAATAGTTAAAGGTTTAATTTAAGTTTTTATAAAAATTGACTTGGATATCCTCGTATACTTCTGTGCGCATTTCTCTAAATATTCAGCAAAACATTTTTTAAAATTTTCTATATAACCAGCATATAGAATTTAAATATTATAACGTTTTTTTATAGGTATTTATTTATCAATTAAATTTCCGAATTATCAGTTTTTTTAAAAATCTATCAACCTCTAGTCTTTTAAATAACAAAGACTTAATAAGGCAAGTATTTCTGCAATTATTATTAACTTCCATATCTTTACCAAAAGATATATTAAAATATATAATTTAAAAATACTTTCTTCATAAAGAAGTATTTATCTTTTTTTTAAATATTTGTTTATAAAAAATTAATTATAATCAACTTTTAAATTCATATAATGTCCAATATATTATTTTTATCCAACTAGTAATTCTCTTAGTTAATCCAGCGTTCACTATATTTTTAATATAAGGTTTCCAACACATTTTATCATAATACGATATTTTCATGATTATTTGATAGTAAAATTGAGCCTTGATAGAGACGATCAATAGGGAACTATAAATAAATTAGCACTGCATATTAAACGGTAAACTTTTATAAAATTATTTAAAACTACTCTCTTATAAATTAAGAAATTATTACGAGAGCGTCTATAATTTTTTTACTTAGCTATATTTAATAGCACACTTCACTTAAAAGAAATTACAATCATTCTCCTGAACAATTGAACCTCCATTTTTATACCGGAATAAATTACCCACTTGATTGGTAAATTAAACAATCACCTTGCTAGCCTATTTACATATCTTACCAACAATACGAAATTAAAAATAAATAATGACTTATTTAATATTTATTATTTATTAAGATCGGATTTCTCAAATCAAGCTATTGGAAGAGAAAATAAATTTTAAAATTTCTCAACCAATAGAAATTAAATATGAGGAGAAACAAAACGATAAAAACGATTTTAAATCTCACATGCATTCTTATGATTTGAGAAAGAGGACGCTCTGAGTAAGATACCTGATATTGTACTGAAACGTCAAAATTTAGTTTTTTCATTACATGGAATATCCTGCAAATAATAATAATAATAATAATAATAATATGACATCCTTTATCCGTGAAAATATATTTAACATATATATATATATATAGTTTAAAAATAGATAATTAGGTAGGACTCATAAAAGATTTAATATGAGCTTTAATAAATAAAATTTTAATCTTCAAATCATAATTTTCCAATCGCATTTTAAATTTTCAATATTTGCTGTAAGAATGCACTTATCTAAATGAAAAAGCATGCATAATATATATGAATACATCTGTTTGTAAATAGATTTTTTCACGTTAAAAACATTTTGACAATAGGCATTGTTTTAATTAATAATAAATAACTTGATTATCATTAGAAGCTAAGATAGTATTGATTTTTATTTAATTTAAACATAATTTACCATAATGTCTATGCCAAACATACATTATATTAATACATACACACACACACACATATATATATATATATATATATATATATATATAAGTATTAAACTAATTTCAAATATAATGTATGTTTATATTTCACTTAGAAAATCGAACATCGTTTATTTTTTATGAATAGTTAAATTATTTGATTCAAGTATATTTTAAATTTTATCCACATAATATAGCAATTAATATACAAAGTAAAATTATTTTAATGCAGAATGGATAAACAAGTATTCATACATATAAATTCAGATAATTAAATTAACAAAATTTAAATGAAAATCTTATATTACGCTGCAAACCAGTTGCATTATATATATATATATATATTGCTAGAATTCAATTTTTCAATTATTAATTAATATTTATTTTATTAAAATTATTCATTCTTAGTACTTAAAATTTTTATTTAATATATAACTACTAAAAAAGTTGCATTTTTTCGATTATATTTTTGAATAGAATGCTTAACATTTTTTCCTAAACATATTAATATCTATGTTATAAAACATAAACTTTTTAAGTAAAGTAAAAATAATGATAGATAATGTATATAAATATCAAGGAGGACAGACAAATAGTTTTTCCAAGTCATAATACAATGTAAGGACTCGATCTCTACAAAATCTAAACTTGAAATGCCGTAATATAAGAATTGCTTTGATGAAATCTCATGTGAATATGTTAATGGACATTTATAATCAAACTAGCAATACCATCCAAGAATGATTGTAATAATGTATTATAATATAATGATTAGGAAGAAAATTCAGATATGAGTAAAGGAGCAGATGAATATTCCATGGAATATAGGTTTTATTGGGAAAACCACAAGACTAATGGAGAAAGAATAAAAAATAAAAACAACTTTAAAGAAGTTATTCAAATGCTAATTGAAAATAATTCTAGAAGTCATATCGAATATGACAATTCATAATATTTTGAAATTATTCACTAATTTTGCTTTAAAAGAAAAAGTAATAAAATCAGAATTAATTTAATATATATATATGAAAAACAAAAAAAACACAAGTTAAAACTTGCTAATGCTTGTATTTATGACAATAGATGGCATTCTACCAAAAACACCATCAAGCATAGTTTTTTGTTTACATAAATGTCAGAGCAAGCATTCACTATCTCTAATCTTAATTTCCACCTTCAGATCATGATTTCAAGCTATTTGCTATTGTCAGTGAAGGATAGGAATGAGAAAATAGATCTAAACACAAACTCTGAGTGTTTATGAAACAGTTTCTATTCAGCTTGCAAGCGTAAATCTTTTAGACATGTAATTTCTTCAAACTCAGCATAGCAAGCCAGATAGCTACATGGGTTTGATCTCAGTTCAGCATCACCACATAGTAGAAGCCTCTGCAATATATATCATTGCAAGAAAGACCTCAAAAGTACATTTATGAAAAACAAAAAACACAAGTGAAAACTTGCTAATGCTTGTAGTTATGACAATAGATGGCATTCTACCAAAAACACAGTCAAACATAGTTTTTGTTTACATAAGCATCAGAGCAATGTAGTTATCTGGCTTGCTATGCTGAGTTTGAAGACATTACATATTTAAAAGATTCACACTTGCAAGCTGATTAGAAACTGTTTAATAAACGCTTAGAGTTTGTGTTTAGATCTATTTTCTTATTCCTGTCCTTCACTGATGATAGCAAATAGCTTGAAATCATGATCTGAAGGTGGAAATTAAAGTTACAGATAGTGAATGCTTGCTCTGATGTTTATGTAAACAAAAAACTATGCTTGATGGTGTTTTGGTAGAACTCCATCTATTCTCATAAATACAAGCATTAGCAAGTTTTAACTTAGTTTTTTTGTTTTTCATAAATGTATCTTTGAGGTCTTTCTTGCAATGATATATATTGCAGAGGCTTCTACTATGTGGTGATGCTGAACTGAGATCAGACCCATGTAGCTATCTGGCTTGCTATGCTGAGTTTGAAGACATTATGTGTCTAAAAGATTCATGCTTGCAAGCTGAATTGAAACTGTTTCATAAATGCTCAGAGTTTGAGTTTAGATCTATTTTCTTATTCCTGTCCTTCATTGATGATAGCAAATAGCTTGAAATCATGATCTGAAGGTGGAAATTAAAGTTAGAGATAGTGAATGCTTGCTCTGACGTTTATGTAAACAAAAAACTATATTTGACGGTGTTTTTGGTAGAACGCCATCTATTGTCATATATATATATATATATATATATCTATTGATTTAGAATGCCATCTATTGTCATATATATATATATATATAATATCTATTGATTTTTTCATTTAGTAAATAAGGCTACATTGATAGATAACACCTTACAAGACTGCCATTGGTCAGATCAGAAACTCCATAAAAGAAAATATCATTCAAAAGTTTGTATTCCATACTAATATGCAGGTTATATTTAATACCTAAATATATTTAGCAAAGAATAAATAAAATTGTTTTTTTTTTTTCAAAACCATTGACTAGTTGAAATATTTGTTGAAAATTATCATATGTGTACTATAATTATCAGTCTAAATATGTTTCAATAATTTATATTTATTTCAATTTACATCATTTCAATTTACATTGGCACCACTTGACTTTAAATATCAAAAGATAAAATGGCATATATATATATATATATATATATATATATATATATATATATATATATATATATATATATATATATATATATATATATATATATATATATTCTTTAATATGGTAATGATGGCCATACATAGCCTTTATTGCAATAGCTTAATAGATTATGAGAAACATAAGTTATTCCTGATAAATATTCAGGAAATAAATATGCTGACCAGGCATTACATATAAAAGGTTAACCTGTTTGATGTACTAATATTAAGAGTTGAATGTATTTATAATATTTAATAATATGTTTTGTTTTTTTTTTCTGAAGACATTCAATACACATATTAGATGATGGGAATAGTTCAATATAAAAATACAACTAAAACACCATCATCACAAAATCTACAAGAAAACACAAAATATAAATTTATCTTTTTTTCTTGTTTTACTTTTCAATTCTTGTTTTACTTCTCAAGCATTGGAGGAAATTAATAATTATTTATAAAGTATATCAATGTTTTTTTAATTGATTTTAAACATCACCCTCCATTACATTTATAATATTAATAGTTTTATAATTTAGTTTGTTTACCATGCACCCAACTCTGGTCTCTAATATATATAAATATATAAACTACAAATATATGTATAGACAAACCATTAAATATAAGATATTTATTTGTCATACATTTCATTTATGGACTTTCTTTTTTCTTGTTTCATTATCAAATGCATATTATCATTTATGTTCTTTATTATGTTTTACAATATTTTTTTCCATGCTCCAGCAATTTTCTTCAGAACTATAACAAACTCAATACAAATACATGAATACAAATATACATGAACATATAATTTTACATTATATATATATATATTCTATCTTATAGTCATTGTATATATGCTCACATATATCTTTATATACATATGTATATAATTATTACCTTTTATATATTATACATTTTTATATTTTCTATATTTATCAATCAATCCTTCTTATATATTTTTTATTTTTATTTCATTAAACTTTTTATTTAATTCTTATTATTTTTTAATATTTAACTCTAACATTATACATTCATATTTTTATATTTTACATTATTATTATTCATTATATTAACATTCAATATGTATAATGTTCTTAAACCTATAATATTATTTTTAAAAATTTTTTATACCTACCTTCTATTTATATTTTCAAATCTTAATGGCTATCAATTCAAACTTTTAAATTTTTAAGTTATGTTTAGTAACATCCTCTTTGTATTTTTTAAATAATTAAATCTATTTTTTATATCAAAATATTTTTCAGGCCCAAATCTGTATACTGGCTTAATATTATTAATATAAAATCTTCTTTTATTGTTTATCCCTTGTATTATTTGTAAATTGTCTCAACTTTATACAATCCTTTCCAAACTCATGCCCTGTTTCTAAGATATGTAAATATATTGGTCGATTTTTATCATATTTATGTTGTAATAATCTTCTATATATTAAATTTTTTGTATCTTTTATATAATATTTTTATATTATTATATCATACTTTTTACAATTAATTTCATATATTCCATTTATTTCATTATTTTAATTTTATTATAATTTTTAATATACTATTTTTCTAAAATACTAATCATATTTTCTCTTTTTATTCACTATTCTAAAATTTATTATATTATCAATTTGTTTCATTAATTTACATATAATATTATTTAAATCTTTAAATATGTGCTTATTTCCTGTCTTTATACATATATAATTATTTTTATAAATATTATTATTTTGACTTTTTTTTATTGTTTATATAATCTATCATATTTTTATTAATCTAATATTTTCATTTATAGATTTATTTAGATAATTATTATTTATAAATTCTTTTTTTATTCAATCAATTTGTTTAACATAATCTTCTTTAATTGAACAATAATTTATTGCTTTATGAATTTTAGAATGTATTGTATTTATTTTATATATCAACTCTCATGTGAAAATTGTAAAGCTTATTACATGGGTATGAGTAATCATCACATTAGTGTTAGGAGAAGTGAACATGCTATTCCAGTTAAACTACACTCATCATCATCAGCACTGTCACTCCATACTATATATTCAGATCATAAATTGTTTTTCTTGTACCAGGATCATATCCAGATGTGATAATCTTTACCAGTGCAAAATTAGATAATATTGCCCTCTGAAGAGGGAACTAGTTGTTTAATTTTTATTTCATTTTAATGATGCTCAAAAAATAAATACATTTTTTAAAACAAAATATTAACTGTTTCTTTTTTTAAAACTATTAATTTTTTAATAATTCTCATACACACACAGAAAAAAAAGCAAAAGAAACAAAAAACACACACCTATCTGGCATATATAGCTAACCCAAATTGATTAGCTGACTACTGAAATCAATCATCCAATAAAATTGATTTCTAATCACCAAGTTTCAGTTCTATTTTTAGATTTAGTTAAAGAATGACAGAAAGAAAGAAAAATAAAATATTCTAAAAATAGCAACTTAACTTATGTAATATTTAAATTTGTAGTAAATATTTCTTCAAATATAAAACTTTGTATGAAATAAATTATTTCTCATATCTATTTAATATTTATTAAGTATTAAATACAAGTTAATTCTTTAATAAATTTTGAATAATGTAATTAAAATAATAAGTATTTTGTAGCAAATTAATTGTTGCAAAATAATATATGCAAGCAAGCACAAAGATATATATACATATTATTAGAAATGCACAAAGATATATATACATATTATTAGAAATGCATTCATTGGAGAATGCTTTGGCTTAACTAATATTATCTAATAATTTATTTAAAATATTTTAAGCTAACTAACTTTATTGATTTAATTGGTAGCTATTAAATTTAAATTTGCTTACAATAAAGACTACATTATTTTAATAAATATTAATACATTATTATATTTTAAACATTATTATTAAAAATTGTACTTCTAATTGAAACAGTGAGATTTACTTTGTAAATCATTTCACCTTTTATTATTTCTTTCCTACCTTCATACCATATTTTAAACCCCAGCATATCATAGTGTGTCCTTACTGCAGCTTGTATGCCAAAATCCCACCTAATTTAGACCATGGGTATAAATGCTCGTGTGATATATATAATTTCAGAATCCCTACATTAATGATTTATAAATTGCAAGTATATATATGTATAAATATTTATTTTAAAAAGTAAATGAGGGTTGGGAGGAAAACAATAGATTTGATTAATTAGATTTCTAAAATAAAGTAGTGGCTTAAATATTTGTCCATCAAGATAAACAACAGATGTCTATTTTTGTAGTTTTTAATTAAAATAAGTTAAAACCAAATTTTAATTTGAATATCTTAAAGGTAAAATTTAATTATAAAATCCTGTTGTATTAGATATGTGGATAAGATAAGTTGCAGCATTTGTTTTGGCATTTATTTTTGAAAATGATTGTTACACCATGGGGCAGTGCTATTGTGTATTTCTCTCATATCTATTGATAGATATAGATTGATTTTTATATTTAAAGTGAACAAGTTAGTGGCCATATTTTAAAATTATTATAGAGTACTTGCTTAGTGGCCTGATTTTAAAAAGTTTATTTTATTAAAGCTGAATTTCACTGATGTAAGAAACTAAAGCCAGCTCTATATTATTAGAGAGCTATACTTAAGAGCCTTTGCCAAGTGAAAGTAGAATGTCTGAGTAGAAGCTAGTGAGATGACTTTCTTTCTACTAGGGAATGGTCATCCTGTGGCTCATCACACCACTTGATGCCCTTTACCTAAGAAGATATACTGTAAACTGTTGCTGCTGAAGATATAACCTAGTTTTATCCTGGACCAAAGAAGTTGCCATAAACATCCAAATAAATGCTGCTGCCATCATATCAGAACAAATAAAGTATCCAATTCATGTTAATTGAAGACAAAATTGGTCCATTGAATGCTCCACTTCTTCTATAAGATAAAATTGATTAACCCATGAGCTCTTGTGATATATATTTCCCTCCCATTAAGCTATAGCCAAATTTTAAATGTATTTCCTATCATAAAACTACCTAATTGTCTATAATCTTTGTAATCTAACTTGTGTGATTTTCTCTCTTTCCTTTAGTTAATATTTTAAATTTTACTAATATGTTTTATGTGCTGTCATTATGATAATATGCATGCATAGTCATTGAATGAGCAAATCACTTCTTTTTTTCTTTTAAATTAGTATGCCACTAAATTATTGCAAAGTAATTGTAAAATTGACTCTATATATTAAATGTCTTGTAAAATTGCTTTTTCAAAGGCTACTTTATTTCATGTTTTATAATTGTTTAAATAACTTCCTTTTAAGAAATATATATATTTCTTTATTTAAATATAATGTGAGGATATGTGTGAAGTTCGTAGGTGAACAATACAATATAGAAAAATGCATGATTATGTATAATTTCGTCAATTTCTATAATTATGCATTCCTCACCTTTTATTTAAAATAGATTATTTTCTTGTAGTTGTAGTATACTTTAAGAACTATCAAAGTTGAAGTTGAGAATGTGTGGATTTTCTTAAAATTATTTAGGAATTGATTACGCACCCTTGCTTGACTTGTGTCACCCCTTTTATATCATTGTTCATGTACAATATTGTGTGCTACTGGTGCAGGTGTATTGGTTATTGAGGTCTGCTTTGATTTTCTCAAGGGACATACAGCTGAGGCCATTCCCTCTTTTTCTTGCAATTCCCAGATAGAGTATGTGCTAGAAAGCCATACCTGGAAATTTTATGCATGAGTCACTCAGTCATGGAGTTACATAATAGGATGCCAGGCTCAGGCTGATTTGTGATGAAACAATTCATGGATTTATGGCAAGATGCTATGCCATCTGCTTTACTTTATAATTTAATTTATTTTAGAAAGCAATGCGGTTTCAACATACTACACTCCATCATTTACATTAAACCTTCACTGATACCACTGATCTTTTTTAATGTAATTGTAATATTCATTAAATTGCCCACATTTTAATCACTTCCTTACCTTACATCTCAGCAAGTTTTCATTCACACTATTCTTGAAGTCAATATATGTTCTTTTATCAAATATTAAATATAGAAATCAAGTTAAGCAAACACTTATTATATTCACTATAAGCCTCATATGTCTTGAAATCAGCATTTCTTTATCCAATTATACTTTTGCTTAAGCACATTATTATAATATTATATTGCATTAACTCGAGGTTTAGAAAATATATACATTAACAAGCAATTATTGTAAATCTAAATGACATTTTTTTAAATATATATTTTAATGATTTAATTGCACAGTCTGGCTTATGCAGACAATGTCTATGTTTATAATTGTTAAATTAATAAACCTATTGAATTTTACTTATTTTGATTATATTTATTTATTTTCCATGATCCACACATTATCTTGATCTATATCAGCCTTTATATATATATCATCAGATATATTGTATACATATTATATATATCTATATCAGCCTTTATATATATATCATCAGATGTGTTGTCACATAGGTGGTGCTGTGGAGCATAAACTTTGAATTTGAACTTGGTATTTCTGGGAAGCAGCCCCTCCTAGAGAGTTGAGTTTTAGTCTAGGGTTTGAATTCTGCATTGTGATAATGAGGCATACAAATCTGACTAGTGATATGCATGTTAAATAATACTTAATGCATTAATACAATTATACAAGAATAGTTTTAAGTGCAGTTGTTGCTATTTTAATTTTAAAAAGTTACAAAAAATATTACTGACCTGAAATTAAGTTTTTTTGTTATTTTCTGCATCTCACTATTTTAATTGAGGCACAAGGCACAATTGAAATGCGTACAATACATACTAGATGTACACATATATCCACTTTAAATTTTGAACAAAGACTTTCTTTTTAATTACAAAAAAATTCAAGTCATATGTCACATGACCTAATTTGAATATTGTAGCATCTCACTGAGGAAGGCAGTAGCAGAAACTGGTCTGGGGTTGGAAATATTCTGCAAAGTTTGTTAAGAGCTTATTAGCCAGATCTATATATAACTTTCTTTTTTAATTTTTTTCCAGAGTGCTTTCAAATAACAAGTCCACCCTTTTGTATTTATTTTTCCATTATAATGTTTTACCCACAACATTTTTATAATATATACATTGCATTTTCTTTTTTATCAAAAATTTTATTACAGAAACACAGCACTAAAGTAATCAATATATACACAAGAAGAATAAGATTAATAAGAAATTTCCAAGTGAAAGGATGGTCTATTTATATTTTCTTTTAAACTATGTAATAATGAGGTCATCAAGATAGATATGATCACCAACTTATAACTCCACATTTACACTTATAGTTTAATTAAGTAATTATTGAGATTACTGAAACACAAGTCATCATTTCTGACAATATGACTTCTTTCAATTTCAACAGACAATATTTAGATATAAAATAACAACAATGACTCAAATTTCTTTTTTTAAAATACTAAAGAAAAATACATCCTTTCTATTTTTAAAATACTTTGATGAACAATAGAACTGTCCTATTTTAGAACAGCAAATATTATCTTTAAAAATAATTATAATTTTGTAACTCATATATGCACATAAACATACAAACACATAAAAATGTGTTTCGTTTTTCATCCTATTAAAATTGATTGCTCCTAAAATATATAGAGATAAACACAATATCACTGTTTTATTAAAAGCTGTTTTAAAATATGTAATTAACTTTATGGTGAGATTTTCACTTTAATGAATAAGTTACAGTATCTTATTATTTTAAAAGAAAGATAAAATAAAAACAATTGTGCATTACTTTTTAAAAGATAAAAATAAAAACAAACTATTAAATATTATGTTTTGTATTTTGAGTTTCTCTAAAAACTTAAATCATATATAATATTAAATGACAATTTTAAAACAATCAACAATCTATAAAATAAATAACCTATACAATTTATTTTTTTATTACATGCACAACGATGTGTAATGAGCATGCTAGTAGCTCTAAACAAGCTTTTCCAATAAACTCTGGAAGAGAAAGCATTTGAAATCTCTATCTAGAATTATCCCTATCCCAAGACTGGTTTCGAAATTATGGATCTCCTTAGTGAGATACTAAGATATTCAGACACTAGCTCTAAAATACCAAATCAAGTGCAACATTTATCTAATACTTAACTATTAAGTAGAAAATCTGAAATTTTTATACATCCATATGTTTTCAAATCCATCTATCTAACTTAAATAGTCATATGGTGCTGAATTAAATTCATATATATCATACAATAATAACTTTAGCAATATAACATCACCAAAGGCTCACAAGCAAAACTATAACAGTAAGAAAATCAAATTTTACATCACATTATTTAACTTCTTATGCTTATTAAGTATTAGATAAATGCAACACTTGAGTTTGTATTTTACATCTAGTGTCTAAATATCATAGTGTCACAATGAGAACAGCTATTAGATCAAAACTGGTTTGGGGATAGAGATAACTCTAGATAGAGATTTTAAATGTTTTCTCTTATGGTATTTATTGGAAAAGCTTGTTCAGAGTTATTAGCATGCTCATTATATTATATTTGTTGTACAAGCTTAGTAAATTATGTCATGTGATGTATGACTTGATTTTGTTACCATTATATATATATATATATATATATATATATATATGTATATATATATATATATATATATATATATATATATATATATATATATATATATATATATGATCAATAGATGGCATTTTACCACAAACACTGACCAAGCAAAGGTTTGTTTACATAAATGACAAAAGAGTTAGAATTCACTATCTCTTTCATTTTGCCCACCCTCAGATCAGCTGATTTCAAGCTAATTTGCTACCATCAGTGAAGGATAAAGCTAGAAACTAGACCTAAACACTGACTCCAAGTGTTTATGCAAAAAGTTTCTATCAGTTTGCAAGTTTGAAATTTTTCAGACCGGTAAAGTCTTCAAACTCAGCCTAACAAGCCAGATAGCTATATGTGTCTGATCTCAGTTCAGTTTCACCACATAGTCAAAGCATCTGCAATATATATCATTGCAAAAACCTTTAAAGTTATATTTATGAAAAACAAAAACAAGTTATAATCACATTAACTTGCTGTCGCTTGTATTTATGATCAATAGATGGTATTTTATCAAAAACACCAATCAAGTGAATGTTTGTTTACATAAATGACAAAAGAGTCAGAATTCACTATCTCTTTAATTTTGACCACCCTCAGATCAGCTGATTTCAAGCTAATTTGCTATCATCAGTGAATGATAGAGCTAGAAACTAGATCTAACCACTGACTCCAAGTGTTTATGCAAAAAGTTTCTATCAGTTTCAAGCATAAAATTTTTCAGACCGGTAAAGTCTTCAAACTCAGCCTAACAAGACAGATAGCTATAACCGTGTGATCTCAGTTCAGTTTCACCACATAGTCAAAGCCTCTGCAATATATATCAAGTTAACATGATTATTACTTGTTTTTGTTTTTCATAAATGTACCTTTAAAGGTTTTTGCAATGATGTATATTGCAGAGGCTTTGACTATGTAGTGAAACTGAACTGAGATCAGACCCATATAGCTATCTGGCTTGTTAGGCTGAGATTGAAGACTTTACCAGTCTGAAAAATTTCATGCTTGCAAACTGATAGAAACTTTTTGCATAAACACTTGTAGTCAGTGTTTAGATCTAGTTTCTAGCTCTATCCTTCACTGATGATAGCAAATTAGGTTGAAATCAGCTGATCTGAGGGTGGGCAAAATGAAAGAGATAGTGAATTCTGACTCTTTTGTCATTTATGCAAATAAACATTCACTTGGTCAGTGTTTTTTGTAAAACGCCATCTGTTGATCATAAATACAAGCGACAGCAAGTTAACGTGATTATAACTTGTTTTTGTTTTTCATACATACATATATATATATATATATATATTACAATGATATATATATATATATATATATTGTAATGATACATTAATCTGACCACATAAAATCACCACACATGCCAATATTAAAGACTAAACCTTCCAACATAATCTTTAAATTGTTATTAATTATATATTAATCAATTTCAGTAAAATTGTCAGTTAAAATTATATTCTTGATCATACTGACTTATTTATTGAAGCAATGTATATCTGCATGCATATATGCTTGCTTCATGTTTACTTGAACTATAGCCTATCTCCTATCATGTAATCTAATCTCTCAACATCTGCACACATTAATAGTATGCACATGTGTGCATGTATAAGTTTACCTTTTAAATAAAGGTAAAAACTGATTGTTTTAAGTCATGATATAATAATATTTTAGCAAAAGTATTTTGTTAAAAGCACAATCAATTTAATGTATACAATGGAAGGAAGGTAGGAAGACATTATGGAAGGGAGTGCAAGTGCTGTATTTCCCTATCTATTGATATAATCAGCTGTAATATATACAGTTGAACACCTTAAAAATATATAAGTTCTGAGGTGTTTAAATAAAAAATAAAAGACAATGGATGGGAAAGCAATTAATCTGCACACAAGGTATGAGGAAGTAAGAAACTAATGAAACATGATTTAAAAGCAAAATGGTAAGAAAATCCATTAAGAATTAAAAAGCATATCCCAGGCATTAATGCAAGTATGTAAGCATAGAAGGGAAGGGAGCATTTTGTAAATAATGTACAGTATTTTTAGAAAGGGATATATATATATATATATATATATATTCTGACCTTGCCCTCGTGCATCCTCACTTCAGAATAGTATATGATATAAAATAAAATGGGTTTTATATCAGTTAATAATTAATAACTAAAATATTCAGCATTAAAATCAAAATATTTCACTAGCTCAAATTTAAAATATGAATAAGGTTCAGTTTATAAAATAAATTAAATAAATATTTAATATTTTCATGAGACTTGAAGTGAAAATACAGGTGACAAGATAGATTACATTGAGCCAATATCCCACAGGATACTACCTCAATGGCAAAAGAACACTATCCCCCCTTTATTACTATTTCAAATAACAAACTCATAGTATTCTTACGACTTTAATAACTTCTACTCACTAAGATTAAACTAATAATTAAATCTTAATCTTCTATTTGTAATAATCTAGCTCAAATAAAATAATCTCAGGTTCATAAAGTTTATTCTAAGTTAATAAAAATATGGTAGTAAAATATGAGAAGGGATTTTATGTCATAATCTACTACGCTGAAACTAATAATAATAAATAATAATAATAATATTCTTCATTGTTTAATTACTACTGGATATCTTTCCTTTTCATTATATTTTTATTACCATAATAAAATAATAAAATAATTTTATATAATCTTTTATCTTCATGAATATAATAAATAAATATGTGGTAGCATATGATAATCTGACAAACAAAATATGTGTGGCAACTGATAGCATATAATTTAATATAATATTGTGATAACTGATTTATGACCAATAAAATAATGTAAGATTATGATTATCTAATTATAATGAATACCAATAAAATATTTAAAATTCTTAAAATAATTCTCTATTTATCTTTTGTGCAAAATTATATATTTGTTTTGATTATTATGCATATATCGTGTTTTCATGCAGCGATGTGGAGAAATAAATAACTCGGACACAAAATTTTTGAAATAACAAAATTTAACAAAGTTTATTACTAACAACAAATAAATAAACAATTTATTTACACTATTTACAGTGGATATCCTTAACTCTTTTTTACTTTACAGTTTGATCTACCGGGTTATAAAAAAATAATAATTTATATTTCAATTATATATCTTTATTTAGATTTAGGACAAAATTTAAAAAAATGTTACTATTTGGTTTCTCATTATGGTTAACTTATTACAAATAAATTTATCTACTTTATTAGTAACAGCATTTTATCCTTAATATTATTAAACTATCTTATTTTTTAAAAAAATTCATACTTAGAAAACATTCCATAGAAAACAAAATTTTATAATGAGTATGGACCTCTCAAAATATTAAAAAAAATTTCATCTTGCAAAGTCAAAGATGTTACACAAAATGTTATCCAAAATTAAGTACTAGATTTTAGTATTTATCACACAATGTTTACTAATCATAATATATTCTTCTTTAAGCCTTACTTTAATATGATATAAGTGTAATAATTAATATATTTCTGTTAATCAATAAACAAAAAATATACTATGCATATTGTTTACATAATTTACTTTGTACTATTGTATTTTAAAATATGCAATACTTATTTTTCTCTTAAAAAAAATAATACTAAAGCATTTAAAATTATTATCACTTTAAAGAAAATATCTTTGTTTAGATACTTTATTTTAAAAAAAATTATATTTCATTTCCGAAATAAAATTCAAAATATATTCTATGATTCTTTTCTTTCCTTAGGATACTTTGGATCTTCAATTTTAAGTTATAATATTCTGCTCCTTATAAGCAAATAAACTAA
Organism: Epiperipatus broadwayi; assembly: GCA_028023455.1. Classification (NCBI taxonomy): domain Eukaryota; kingdom Metazoa; phylum Onychophora; class Udeonychophora; order Euonychophora; family Peripatidae; genus Epiperipatus; species Epiperipatus broadwayi. The sequence goes on from JAQFVV010000460.1 coordinate 166,468, forward strand.
TCTTATCCAAAAATGATAGCATAACCTAAGTTCTAAATTATTTATCATTTCTTTTAAAATATCTTACTAAACAATGCAGTTACATGAAATAAAGATAGCGAAAACAGATGCATAGGATTAAGGAAGAAAGCTAGAGTATTACTCTTAACATATCTCAAAATCATGGCACAGTGCGAAGAGGTATGGCATTTACCTGCCTAATATCCTCTAGTACAGGGACGATGTTAAAGCTCTTTCTTCAGCTTTATTAGAACATCAAATATTTAAAGAAATATAAACACTGTCCAAATAAAATGTGTATCAGTCATAGGGCTTTGTTAACTATGCTGATATTCACATAAAGACTAAATATTATTTCCATTCCTTATAACATCCTATTTCTTAAAACATCATCTTGGTTTCCTGTTCACTAAGTACTTCCAAGCCACTATCTCAACATTATTTCTCAAGATTTTTCTACATCTTACATCGATAAATATCTATCTGCATTTACAAAACAATAAATAAAATTCATTAATAGTTAAACAATCTTACAATCCCATAAGAAAAGTTGCTTACTTCATTGCTCTGTATGTTTAATCATATACAATCTACTTAGACAATATTTGAATATCCAATGACATTAAAATTTTAAAAGAATCACATAATTATTTGTTATATTGGATTATATTACTATTAATAAAAAAATCAAAAAAAATTGTCGTATGCATATTTTCAAATCAATCCTATCTCATAATGTTTTTTTTAAAATGTTGTATAAAATGTGATACATATAAGTAAAAAAAAAAAAATCTTTTACACTTCATTCTTCCAATTTATGGATGATCTAAAGAAAACAAAAAATATACATTATAAATTATCAATAGTTATTATTATTAACAATATAGTTATTATTATTAACAATAACCTTTATCTAGTCATCGTGTTCAGTAGGCTTTTCTTTATCCACTTGAGCATTGCAGATATAAAAAATTCACACCCATACACTTTATATTAAAATATTTTTAGCTAAATTATTAGATTGTTATATTATAAAATTTTAATATTAATAAATTAATGTTTTTATGTTTTTCCTAATCTTATATAAAAATTTAGATTTAAACTAGGTTAACAAAATAAAAAGAATCAAAACTATAGTTACATATTTTCTTGACGATAGTTTCTGATAAGTCCAAAATGTTTATCATTTTCTCTAGAGTTTTAAAAAATGTTCTCCAAGTGCGTTAAAGTTTAAAATAAAAATAATTATTAATCCGTTTAGTAAAATTTAGAAAATAATCCTTGGTTTTAATTTTTAGGACAATAATATTAATTAATCCCGTGAAGCTTCTTAATCTTCTCTACCAATATTCTCTGTGTATCCGATGCATCAATCCATCTAATTTAACTTTAAAATTATTCGATGAATTTTTAAGTACTATTTGTATTTCCATGGCTCCATTTTTTTATTCATCTATGTGTTCACTTTTTATCTATGTTTCCTTCTTGATACATTTAAACTTTCATTTGGTATTTTTTATAAATCTCTTTTAAAATAAAAACTTCAAGTACTTTTGAACAAACCTTTTCCAAATACATTTTAAATAATTCTAAGAACGGATATTTTAATATCAAAAAAATGCTTCTATAACATAATCTCCTGGGTTCTTTCTTAAATTTTGCACTCAAAAATATTTTTTTTAAATGTTACCTTTAGAAAGGATATAACATTTTACTCCTTTGAATATCATATAATATAAAATAATTCATGCAATATATAATTATCTTATTACCATTTAAAAACAAATCTTGAATAAGCTTATAAATAATAATGCGTCTCCAATTTTTTCATTAGACTCCATATGATGTCCGTGCTGTGGTTTTTTTTTTTTTTATGTACCAAAAAAAATTCTCCGGTTATGCATAAATAAAGCTGTATCAATAAATATTTCAAATATTTCTTCAGTATTACAATTTATATCCATTTTATATCGTAGTATATCCATTTTTTATTGCGTAGTTTAGGTTAAACTTTTAGATAAAATACTACTGATAAAGGAACTTTAAAAATTTAACAAAGCATGTTAAATGAAATTATTAAAATATTTTTTTACTTTACACTCTCTTTTTTGCAAGTTACTGTTAAAAATTATCAATTAGTTTTTTTTGTTTTTTTTTGCAAATAAATTATGAGAAAGTACTAAAAAAAATTGACTAAAATAAAAAAATACTATCTCTTTGAGAGCTGCTAATATACCTTTCTTTGGTTTCAATACATTATTAATCTCCCCCGATAACTTAGTTATGATGATATTTATAGTCTGTAAGAATACCTATTCCTATTGGTTAATTCTTACTTTAGCTTGAGAACAAATTTACATATTTTTAGTTTATAGTAAAATTATATTTGAAAATAAAAAAAATGATGATGTAATGAACTTAAAATATTATTTAAAATATTACTTTTAAATAAATTATTATTTTATTAAAACTATTTAAACATTGAAAATAACTTTTAAAATAACATTTAACAACTTATTCCATTTCTTAATATTCAATTTATCTATTTCTATTTAAATAAAATATTTAATTTTTATATTATGAATGTATTCGTCTTTATTACATTATTTAAAACATTACATACAATAATTAATTTAATGTTTAATAGTATTTACTTTTATGATAGGCAATAATTCTATCCAATTCTATAATATAACTTTTAAAATATTTTAAACTTTGTTATTAACTCAAACAAGCAGTGTGTGTGAGAGTATACATTAAAAATCACATGATTAATAACTTTGACAGACGATTTTCAATCTATTTCTCTGCCTAGATTTATATAATTGATACACTTATTATATTATATAATATAATTATAAAATTTGGAATAACAATTTAGAAAATATAGAATTAAATACAATTCTCACCATCATAAAGTTTATTTTTAAAATATACTATATTAATTTTTGTTTATTAAATATGATTATAAATTTAAACACTGTATTTATTAACGTATCAGTTTTAAACTATTAAAATCGAATTTATTAAATATACTTTTAATATTTATAGCTGTGTTATTTAATATGGCCAGCTTTTACAACCATATGCAACAATATTTAAAGCTTTATATAACTATTTTTAAATGATTTTAGATACTATGTATGCTCTTTAGCTTCAAATAGTACTTTAAAGATATAATTGACTTAATATAATTAATGTATTAAAAGAACATATTCTAAATTTATAATTTTTTAGTAATTGACTGTTATGAATTATTACCGACCTATAGAAAAGGGCACAATATATATATATAAAGAATTGTTTATATGTAAAATTATTTGTCAGATATGTTGATGATTGTTTATTTGTAGTTGAGAATGATTATATTATTTCTCCTTTAGTATGTTCAGTTTATATTAGTTTTATGGAAGAGGAAATTATTATTAAAAAGAATTGTTTATATGTAAAATTATTTATCAGATATGTTGATGATTGTTTATTTGTAGTTGAGAATGATAAATTGAAGGAATTTGTAAATGAGTTTAATTGTTTTGATCCTTCTATAAAATTTGTGTTAGAAGGAGGGGGGTTAGATTTTGGTAAGTTAAAATTTTTAGATCTTTTGGTGATTAGAAATATAGAAACTAATTGTTTATTGTGCAGTCATTTAGTTAAAAGTAAAGAATTAAGATCTATAATTAAACCTGATAGCTATCAGTCTGTATCTCATAAAGTAGCTGCTTTAAGGAATTATTGTCATAGGAATATTAAATTAAATAATTCTAGTGGGGTAGCTTTGTTTCAGAAATATCAATTTTATAAAGATTATTTGAGTGTTGGATACTCTGATAAATTTGTTAAAAGTATTTTATTTAATAGTAATATTTGTAAGGATGTAAAGGTTAAAGAAAAATATGATTTTATTTCTTTGCCATTTAAATTGTCTTCTTATAAAATTGTGTGTAGAAATAGTAAATTGTTTGGAAATAAGAAAATTGCTTGGAAAAGGGGTGTTACATTGAATAATTTATTAAATAATACAAAAGAAGTTTTTGATAGAAAGACTATTCCTGGTGTGGTATATTTTATTCCCTGTTTATTTGTAAGAAGGTTTACATAGGTCAGAGTAGTTTGAGTTTAAATGAAAGAATAAAGGTTCATAAAAGTAGAGTTAAAAATAGATATCTTAGTTCTGCTTTGTATGTCCATGAAAAAGATACAGGCCACACTATTGATTTTGATGAAGCTAAGGTTGTCTTCTTTGAGAGAAATGAAATCAAAAGAAGAATTAAAGAGTCTTTATTATTAAAAATTTATTATTCTGAAGCAATTAACTTATTTAAGAGTTCTTTTAATATTAAGGGTGGATGGGAAGTGAATGGATTTGTGGGTAGTTTTTAATAGTATATATAATGTGTGGTTTTTTTGTAGTTCTTTACACTTGAGAAGTCTGCTTGTAGCAGTGAAACCTTAGGTTGTGTTTTAATATTATTTTTATGCTGGTCTGGTTTAATTTTAGATTTGGGGTAGTTTTCATTTTATATATATATATATATATATATATATATATATATATTGTATAGAGATATATATCATATTTGAATAAAACATTAAAAATATATATATATATATATATATATTTGTAACTAAAACACACTTTCCCTCATTTTTTTCAATTTATATTTATTAATTGTCAGCTGGTTATCGAGATTTGACTTATTCTGATTGTACATATGTTTCCAGAGGGTCAATTGACATGCCTACACATTCATAGTATTTATACCTTCGACCAACCCTTTCCATATGAAATTTTCCCATGTTCTGATTCATCCTTCCCTTTTTTGTGAAGTTTTCCTAATATTCAGTCATTCAAAGGGTAAGGTAAAAGGATTCAGCTGCTGGATACAAACATGGATGTGCATAACCCAATCCAATTTGAACCCTCCCAATCTTAACTAAATCCCTCACAGTACAAATTCCATGTTTATGGGCTATGGCCCAAGTGCCAATCTTGCTATTTAATAAGAATTGCAGAATTCACTAATAATCAATTAACTCAATAAATTTTAAGTTTTTTCCTAGTTTATACTAGCTTATGCTCAGAGGTGGTGGCATAACCCACCAGAGAAGAAATGGCAGGTGAATTAAAATCTCTCTCTTTCCCTTTCTTTTTTTTTATTAGATAGTACTCTTTCCGAGATCTTTCCCTTGATCTAACACATTTGTTTCTTAGAATTACTAAACATACATCAACATGCACCCTTGGGGAAAGTAATAATGGAATCTATTTTAAAACACATAATACCTACTCCAAAAAAAAAGACAATAAAATGTAAAAGAGGCAAATAAACCAAAAATAGAAGTTTATATTTGAAGAAATTATAGAGTGGCACACACATGTATATAACATAATATTCTGTTTACAGGATGTTACGGTTAAAGAATAAAATCTCTGTAGCAAAATATGTATAAAAGCTATTACACAATTTGATTTTTGGGTATTTAAAGATTGGAAATAATAACATGTATATTTACCACTGTTTTGATGAGTCTTCTGAATTAAAATAAATGTCTCTGAGTGCACTCTTTGTGGTTATTAATTCTTGGTCGTTCACTCCAAATTCTTAGGCTAATGTGGATAAATCACAAGTCCATTTGATTTTCTAATTCAGTGTTCTAATTAATAAGTTCATCATTCCATGATCAACCTGTGGATTGGCAGAAGTCAGGCATAGGATTCATTCATCGTATGTTTTCTTTCCTTTTTTTCTTTCTACATAATATTTAGGGCAATCTGTCTTTTAGTATCTTGCATAGCCTCAAAGGTACAAAAGGAGCTAGAGTCTATCATAGACCCCTGGCATGATGAGAACATTACCCCATGCATTTCATGAAGTTTCCTTTTTATATCTTTCTTTTCTGGTCAAAAAATGATTTTTATAATTCTCTTCTTTTTGCCATGTATTTCCTTCTGCCTGCTCTCTGCAATAATCCCCTTAGCCAGCAAAAAAAAAATGCTCACCAAAAAAAAAAATGTCCTCGCTCTTAATCAAGTTTTTTTTTTATTTCTCACAAAAGCCTTTTAACTCAATACCCAAACAAAAAAAAACACTTAGCAACTTCGTCTTAGCTTGTGCTATTTAACTCCCTGTAATTATGCTTTGTTCTTTACCTTGATAATTAGATAATAGGATCCTCAAGAATTTAATTTTTAATGGACATTCTGCCTGTTCTTTTCTTTTATTTAAACACAAAAATCATTTCCACAAAGTTTCAAAACTTGATAATATATTACTCTTATTAATTTAAAGGAAACATCCAACTATTAACTATATCCATTTCAATAACAATACAGTCCATTTGACTAATTGATTCGTGGAAGGTAAATGAAATGCCTTTCTTTTTTCCTTCATATTTTAAAGTATTTGGAAATCTCTTGATTTTATTCTTTTTTCTTACCCCCTTCAACACAATATTCATCAATATACATGTATGCCACAAAATAAGAATAAAATAAGTGAGAGAATGAAAGTAAAATATGTACATTCATATTAGTAACCCATCACCACTATTATTATTATTATTTACGTAATGATATATATATATATATATATATATATATATATATATATATATATATATGTGTGTGTAGGCTGGGTGGTCCTTTCCAAATACACAACTCATGAAACAAAACACACACATACATACATACATAGTCTGATTTACTCTCTCCCTTGTAACAGGGTTTGAACCCAGTTCCTGTTACTATACATATATATATATATATATACATGTAAAATAAATAAAAATATCGGTTAATTAAAAATAATATTGTAATTATAATTGAAATAATATTTTTAAACGGTTTATAAACAATTCAAACAATCTTATAACCAATACTGTTACTTCAAACCTGCCTCAACTGTTTTTGAATTTAATAGCAGTTGAGGCAGGTTTGAAGTAACCAAAGTACTTCTGGATTTAAAGATTGTTTGAATTGTTTATAAACCGTTTAAAAATATTATTTCAATTATAATATATATATATATATATATATATATATATATATATATATATATATACATATATAATATATATATATATATATATATATATATATATATATATATATATATATATATAAAATCAAACATTCTCATATAGATGAAGATATAAAAATTAATATTTCTCCAAGAGAAGGTTCTTCCTTATATCCTAAATTTCATGGTTTGCCTAAAATTCATAAACCTGAGACTCCATTGTGATTTATTGTGTGTGTTATAGGTTCTCCCACACATGCATTGGCTCAATATTTAGACCAATGCTTACAACCATTGACAGCCAGGATTCCATCAAGAATTAAAAATTCAAGTCATTTTATTTCTACAATTAAAAGCTTAAACCTGACTGAAACTGATTTATTGGTTAGTTTGATGTTTCTTCTATATTTATTAATATTCCTGTTGAAGAAGCATTAAGTATAATAGCACAATACAATGATTAACCTGATTTTATTATTCTATTAGCAAAGCATTGCCTTGAAAATACATTTTTGTTTATAACTTTCAAAAGTTTAAACAAATTAAAGAACTTTCTATGGGATCTCCACTATCACCTGTAATTGCTGATCTTTTCATGTATAATTTTGAAAGTCAACTATTATGTGCAGCTACTAAAAATCCTTTTATCTGGCTTACATATGTGGATGATACATTTGTCATATGGCCTCATGGCATTGATGTCTTAAATTCTTTTTTTTGTTTTTATAAATAATTGGCATCCAAATATTAAATGTTCTATGGAAGTGGAAAATAACAGATCACTTTTTTTCTAGATGTTTTAATTGCAAGAAAATGTGATGATACATTATCAATATCAGTTTACAGAAAATCCACCCATACAAGCAGATATCTTGATTTTAATTCTCATCATCATCCTGCACATTTTTTTCTGTAGCAAACAATCTTTTAAGTAAAGCTTATAATTTATTGGATAAAGAACATCTTACTCAAGAAATAGAACTTACAAAAAATATTCTACTTTCTAATAATTATAATAAAATCATCATATGTAAGGCTTTACATAACATTTAATACTAAAAAAAATGAGGATAGAATTGACAATTCCTCTTTTAATAGAGTATTTTTATCTTACCCTTAAGGGGTTACTGATAAAGTCAGTAGAAGACTATCTTGTTTAAATATAAAGACTACTTTTTCTACTGGCAAAAAAAAATGGTGATTTTTTATATAAACCTAAAGACAGAATATTTTTGGAAAACCAAGGAGTTTATGAAATTCCATGTTTGCAGTGCTCAAGAAGCTTTGTGGGTCAGTCTAATAGATAGATAAATGTTAGAATTAAGGACATAGAAATGCTTTTAATCAAAAAATTAGCACATCAGGTTTTACTTCCCATTTTTTAAAAATTGTGTCTTGTGTTTTGATGTATCCAATATCTACAGAATTTTCATCCAGCACCTATATTTTAAGTAATATTAATTTATATTTCAATTTAATTATTCATTTTTCTATTGATGATTTATTTCCACGATCGATTTGCAGTAGTCATTATTATATTGTCTCCATATTCAATTCACATAGTTAATTTTATATTGACAATTTATTTCCATGATTGACTTACAATGTTGATTTTTATATTGATTATTTCTATATTCGATTTACATAATTCATTTTATAAGTCACTTTTCTATAATTCAGTTTCACATAATTTATTTTTATAGTTAATTCACAAAACCTAATTTTGTGATTTATTTCCATAGTTTACCTACCAGTAAATTGTGATTGATTTATCTGATTAATGTCTCTGGTTTACTTCCATAGTTTATTTAGCGATATAGGATAGAATTAAAGTTATTAATTAAAGTTTGGTCAACATATTAGATATATAGAATAAAAATGACAGGGATTAGTTAAGTTAGAATTAATCAATTTTATCTTTTGGTTCATGGTAATGTTGTGAATATTGGGAGCAGACATAAAATCCCTTTCCTGTTCTTGGTGTTAGGAGTGATTCCCAATAGTAAATTCATGTCATAATTTGGCTTAAGGTATTTGGAATCATATCCATTACAATGTAATCATGTGTAAGTGCATCTCTTGACAGATCTAGACCTTGAGAAAGATCAGTTCAATTATTAATCTAACAGCTAGTTCAGAAGTCAAGTAGCATCACATAATCAAATTATTATTCTGTTGTTAAAGTAGGGATCATAAATTGATAGTCAATTGACAGGTTAATTTATATGTTTAGAAATAAGATTAGGGATTCTCAGATTAGAAAACATAACACAGACATTCCGTGTTATATAATTGTATCTAATTTAAAGTGATAGATGCTGAGAATGAAAAATAAGGTAATGGAATCAAATAAACAGAATTGATTTAGATAATTTTTTTTACCTAGTGTTAAATTAAATGATGAATTTATATTATGAACATAGATTATGTGTCTGCTGCATTGATTACTGATTCATTTCCGGTCCGATATAAATAAAAAATGTATATAATAATTTATGTAGTTACCACTCGAGTTCAGATATTTATAATAAAGTTATGGGAGAAAGTTGTATTATTATTATTATTATAGATTTGATAATAAATTAATTATGAAATATTTGCATAACTCAATGAAGTTTGAAATTAAGACCACATAGATGAGATGTTTTTTTTTTCAATTTCATTATTGTTATTAATTTTTTTAAGAGAGAATTTATTTTCTTTCTCCAGTATCCTCTATAGTCCAAAATATGGCTAATGATGATGATCTCTGGTGGGCATTACAATTTATAGCTGCAATTTGGTGCCCCAGGTATATTTGATCCCAAGTTAGTATTAAATTCAGTTGTCTAGCTACTTGAAATAAATTAAAGTTTATTGATGTTAAATGAGTAAAAGAGTGTGCGGAGAAAGTTCAGGCTACATAAAATGATAAAGATTGGCACCCAACATGGGGCCTGATGATGATCTGTGGATGGGGATGCTAAAAAGATTAAAATAAGAAATATTTTAAATGTATAGATTTGCAAAAAACATATAATAAAATTTAGTGCCACAGGATAGTCTATGGATGGAGGTAAACTATAAAGATTTGATATTGTAATTCAGATATTATATATATATTGCAAACCCAAGTGTGTGCATGAATGATGGATAATAAAACATCATCATCAATTTGTTGGCTATGGGATTGAAACTGTAAAACAAAAAAAAAACAAAACGAAACGTTTATTTTGTGAATCGATATATGATAGTTGGAAATCAATCAATAAGACATAATTGTGTCATCAATTAATAAAAGGTGTATGGAGTTCTGGATATTGAAATATTATAAAACACTTGTAGAATTTAAAAGTTGAAATTTGCAGTGAATATGTAGACAGGATAGATTTGTTGGATCATTTAACAGAACTTATTGGGGGTGGATTTTCGTTCAGGTTGATAGAGGGAAGAGGAGATGTGCACCAGTTTATTTAAGTTAATATAATTAAATATATACATAAGTTAGCCAGAAGGTTCGGAGATAAATAAGAGAAAATGGAGTATATAGATAAAGAAATAGAAGATGAGGAGGTCCCAGAATTGGTAGAGTTAGTTCCCATAAGTCCAGAGATAGCAAAAACTAAAATGACAAGCACAGATTTTCAAACACTTTTCTTAATGATGCAGGAGATGATGAAAAAAATCAGATGCTCAAGGTGAAGGGTTAAATAAGTTAAATAAAAAATCAGATGTTCAAGGTGAAGAATTAAATGTTAAATAAAAAAATCAGATGCTTTAAGTGAGAAATTAGATGTGCAAAAGGCAAGCACTGACACCTTGAGGGAAGAATTAAATGAGAGAATAGATAACCAAAATGCCAGATTAGACACCCAGAATCATAGGCTTGATACACAAAATGAGTGCTTGAACGAGTATCAATATAACTTAAAAGAGGAATTGAAAAAAATAGATGTACTAGAGAGCAAAATCTACGCTCAAAAACCATGGTTAGACAGTCAATTGAAGTCATTTAGTGAGAACTGTAATTTAAAAAGTGTTCAATTAGAGGAAAAAATAGACACCTTAGAAAGTAGAGTGAAGGAGGCTCTTGAAGTAAATCAAAAGGATGCTCAAGAGTCGATAGAGAATTTAAATTTAATAGTAAAAGAGCAGATAACGGATCTGACAGAAAATGTAGAAGCAAAAATAGGTCATAATAAGGAACTGTTACAGAGTGAGTATAGAGAAGAAATCGATAAAAGGTTGGTTCATGATAGACAAGAGATCACTGAACAGTTAAGTAGTCAGCTTGTTTCATTCGATATAGATTGGAAGGAAGGAAAAAGAACTTCAAAAATTCATTTAGAACAGCTCGAAGGTAAAATAGGGAAAGCCAAAGAGCAAGTAAAGGAAATTAATAGGCAACTGAGAAGTATAAAGGCTCAATCGAATTGTTTGGTCGATCAATTTAAATATGAGATAAATAATAAATTTCAAAAGTCAGAGGAGGATCATCAAACTCTAAAAGTTGCGGTAGAAAAAGGCTCGAATAAGTTCAAAGAGAGTTATATGTGGTCGGCCAAAAGGTTAACAAATGGTCAGATAAAGAAATAGGCATTAATCAAGAAATGAATAGCCAGTTTAAAAAAATGAAGGCTAACCAATGTGCACAAAATAATCAATAAATTAAAGAGGGAAGATAAGTTAATTGGGATTAACCAGCAAATGGATGAATTGCAATTGTTAAAAACTTAGATATTAGTGAAGATAGAGAAAAAGAAGGTTCTCAAGAAAGCGGGGATGGTAGCACCCTGATTAAACAGGTTGCGATGGGTCATTGTCATAAGGCACATGAGAAAAATTATGGGGACAGCATTAGTAGAACTGATAAAGAGTATTTTAGTGGAGATAGTGTGGATAACAGTGCGATGGCTTTAAAGTTCCTCAAAGTTAAGTGTTTTAGAGGAGAATATTTAGAAAATCCATCGGAGTATTTAATAAATCTGGAGGAGTTATTTGCATTATGCACTCTCACAGAAAGCGAAATAAATCGCAATAGCCAGCAATCACCTTTATGCAGGTGCTAAAGACTGGTGCTACTCACTGTTTGAGTGACTACATACCTATGGTGACTACAGACATATAATATTGTCATGATTTTGGGGGGAGGATAGGCAGGATAATATTTGTTATAAAGTGTCACAAAAGAAGTATAATTTGCAAAAGGGCAGTTACACTCAATTCTTTTGGAGCCAAGCAGTAAAATTAAAAACCTTAACTGCTTTTCCTCTATCTGAGTTTCAAATGATTAGAATAATAAGACACAATTTGCCTAGACATATTGGACAGATTTTAATTGCTTCTAATCTTCAAACTATCGAGGAGATAGCTGAGATATTAGAATCACTCGAAACGAGTGAGAGAAATTTGGAGATTAAGCCCAGAGCCAGCAGGGAATACTAACCATCATTGAGTAATATTAACTTATCCCTTAAGCAGCCTCCTCACCATAATTTTAAAAACCTCTGAGAACATAGGCATAACCAAGTTAATCCTTATAGTAAGGGTGGGGTTTGATTCCAGAGACTATCAAATACAGTATCAACCTGTTTAAGTCAACCATCTACAAGTGGTGTAAAAACTGCACCAAAAACGAGTGTAAGGGGAAAAAAAATATTTTGGGAGGAGAGAGGAACACCGGCAGCCTGTTCCATGAAGGATACGGTGAACCAATTGTTCCTTGTTGTAGAATTTGGATTGGTGAATAATAATAATAAAGAAAAAAAATTATATATAATGGTGGGAGACTGTAGCCCTTTGGTCTATATCACCTATAAACCAGTTGTAGAGGAGGAGAGATAGTTGTGGAAAGAGGAAGTAAAAAAAAATTTTTTTGAATGCAGGAAAAATAAAAAGGCTTTATTGAGAAATCACTAATTAGATAGCTCAGAAATAACATATAGAGACAGTTTGTGTTTGTAGAAAAATAGCTAGCATTATTTAGTGCAAGGGGAGATGATTTGATTTTTTTGTATACTGCAGTAATGATTTGCCAATATAATGATGGAGAAATAGATATTTATAAAGCTGGGATAGAATTTTGTAAAATTTAATGTCTATCACTAAAAAGTTGGTGAGAATTGAAAGTAAAATAGTTATCAATAGCTTTTGTTTAACAGCTTCTTTTAGGAGAATAAGCTTAAGAGTTATAGAAAATAATAATGGGGATTTGTGTTATGATTAACACAAATTATAATTAATATTGCATTTGCAATTATAAGAAATTGGGAAGGATATTTGTGTTCATGTAGTCTAAATGAGCAATTTTTTTAATTAAATAATCTACAGATGTATGTGTGTGTGTAATACAGATATATGAGTTGACATTTTTTCTTTCCTTTATAGAAATTGATACCATTTTTATATTATTTTCTGACAAGTGTGAAACAATGGAAAAATAAATGAATCTGTTGTAATTTATTAGTAGTAATTCAAAAATATAAATATAAATGGGAAGGTGTTTAGATCAAGAGAAATGTAACAATTGTTTTACAAAAAAGCTGTCAAAATCTGACAACTGATAAATGGTTCAATTGTTTGTTCTGAGAATGGATTTTTTTTAGAAAATTTGGAAGGGGACCACCTGTGGAGATAGGAATTGGCCGATGTTTTTTTTCCTCCTATCTCTTCCTTTTTCTGGAAAATATAAAAAGGAAGTTGGAGAAAATGACAGGGAACTTTTAAATTTTTGTTAGAAGGGGACTTTTTAAAATTTTGCTAGATGGGGACTTTTAACTTTTTGCTTCTTGCTGAGAGAGCAGTTCAATTATCTCCAAATTTTTATTCATTTTCCATCTCAGAGGTTAACAATGTACTTGAGTTGTATAGTTTACCAAAATATGAATTTTTAATTCATATATTAATGGTGTACATTTATTCTTCCTGAAGATAATCATGAAACAATCAGCCTTCAATAAGACATTTTTTTCTGAATGCCAGAGTCTATCGGTTTTGCTTATTAAAATTTTATTTAAGGAAAGAACTGTCACACTATGGTATAACTATGAAGGATCAATTTATATTATCATAATTGTTTGGATGGGTAAAATTTGTTTTAAAAAAAAGCTACAGCAAACTTCTGAATAATATTTAAAGAAGAGTTAATTCATGTTTGGTAATGAGAAGCCGCTTGTTGTATGTACTTTGAACCTTTGAAAAATGGAAAAGAAGAAGAAAAGAAACAAATGAGTTTGATCCCAGAAAGAAACCAACAAAGTTGAAGGTAATTAACAAAACTCTTTTTAAGATTTATTAATTGTCCTGCAGCTACTTTCTGATTTAAATAACTCTTCGTTTTCTACATTTTTGACTTAAAATAACTCTTCATTTTCTACATTTGATTTAAAATAACTCTTCATTTTCTACATTTGACTTAAAAGTAACTCTTCATCTGCTACATTTGATTTAAAGTAACTCTTCGTTTGCTCCACTTGATTTAAATATATCCATTCATTTTTCATGCATTCCAATTTTAAAAAGACTGTTTTCATTTTTTTTTATCTATTGTGATTCAAATAACTAAGTGCATATTTAGTATACATCTATTTAAAATAAATATCTATGATGTGTGTTTATAAATGCTATCTCCAAATAAAATGAACTGAGTACAATCAAAGGAAAAAATATTAGAAAGAGACTATAGTAATGTTTGATATTATTCTATATTTTATTTCGTTTATATAATATGTTTTTTTATTATTTCATTTTATAATATGTAGATGTTTGATAGAAATGTTTTTTTTTTGTTTTACCACTAGAATATCTTAATAAAATAAGTTTTTTTTTTATTATTTATATTTTAAATTATGCAAAAGGAAAGAGAAAAAGAATGATTTTGATCCCAGTGAAAAGATAAGTGCTTACGTAGATTTAAATTTAAAGAGAAGAGAGAAATGATATAGAATACCTTTTATATTCTTAACAAATTTTGATATGTATTTGTGCTTGATATTAGGTATGAATGATATGGATGATCGTGTGGAAAACCACAGTTGTGCTATCAGTGTCGATAATCTGTTATTGATATAGGTGTAGGGGGTGTGTGATCGGCTCGGCTGTTTAAGATTGAAGTGTTTCATACATGTTTTAATTCGGGATCTGGTTAGTCTTTGCCATTCATTTAGACTGTAATCAATGTATGTGGGTGCATATATAAAGCAATAAAGGCTTAATATTATTGAAGTGGAGTTATCGTGCCACCTCATGGATGGAAAATAGCTGTCTCGTGATTGATTTACCCTGATAGTTGGAGATGACTGAGTTTCACTCCATTTATTCTGTTAAAGATAGGGAATTATTAATAAAGTTACTGTTGAATTAAGGAAAAAGTTTTGCATGCCCATCATAAATAAATGTGTAGGCCGGAGCTCCTCACACATTCTAAGTCTTAAGAAAAGATTTCTCTTCCCTGGGCTGAAGCAAACAATTGGAATTAAGAGTTGAAGTTGTCATTGGTTTGGTTTTAATTTTCCTTATCCAGATACTGCTGTGTGCGTGTTATATATATATACTGCATGGTATTGAAGGATCTAGAGAGTGTTTTTCTGATGTGTGACAGAATAAAATTGCCCTGACAGGATAAGGATTTGGTCAGATAGAGGTATGATGAAGAATGACAAAGATTTTAATTGGTAAACTAACCGATCCTTATTGATTTTGTGAATATGATAAGTTGAGAGCTGTCAAGTTGGATCAACAGACTGACATATTAAGATATCTACGGTTAAAAATGTAAAGATCTGACAGGCATTAATGTAAAGGTGTGGATTTTTGAATTTAAACCAATCCACAAGACCAGTAAAAGTTTTTCTTTTATATTATATGATATATAATCCTTTTTCATAAGAATAGAAAAAAAATATTAATTAATAAATGATATGGAAATTTCTGATTAGTTAACATTGCTGATTAGAGTAAGCGAAATGAGGTATTAATTGGAATAGTCCATTGATAATGTTTATAAATAAAAAGGGGAGAAAGAGTTTATAGGTTTCTTCTCTTTCGAGATATAGATTTGTTAAAGCTAAAAGAAATATGGAATTTTGATTCTGTGCATAAGCGTGTATTATTTTGTGTGTTTATCTTAATAAATAATTGGGTCAAAAGCAATAAATAAGTTATCTAAAAAATTTATATATAGTAATTGTAAACATGTATTCAAACCATAATATTTAGTGGATCTAAAATATAGATTTAAGTGTAACCATATTATATTTGGGTATGTTTTATTTTAATTCTTGTTCATATAATAAAGTTTTACTATTGTTATGAGTTACATTGTGTCTTGTGTTTTGATGTTTCCGATATCTACAGAATTTTCATCCAGCATCTATATTTTAAGTAATATTAATTTATATTTCAATTTAATTATTCATTTTTCTATTGATGATTTATTTCCACGATCAATTTGCAGTAGTCAATATTATATTATCTCCATACTCGAATCACATAGTTAATTTTATATTGACAATTTATTTCCATGATTGACTTACGATGTTGATTTTTATATTGATTATTTCTATATTCGATTTACATAATTCATTTTATAAGACACTTTTTTATAATTCAGTTTCCCATCATTTATTTTTATAGTTAATTCACAAAACCTAATTTTGTGATTTATTTCCGTAGTTTACCTAGCAGTAAATTGTGATTGATTTATCTGATAAATGTCCCTGGTTTACTTCCATAATTTATTTAGCAATATAAGATAGATTTAAAATTATTAATTAAAGTTTGGTCAACATATTAGATATATAGCATAAAAATGACAGGGATTAGTTAAGTTAGATTTAATCAATTTTATCTTTTGGTTCATGGTAATGTTGTGAATATTGGGAGCAGACATAAAATCCCTTTCCTGCTCTCGGTGTTTAGAGTGATTCCCAATAGTAAATTCATGTCAAAATTTGGCTTAAGGTATTTGGAATCATATCCATTACAATGTAATCATGTGTAAGTGCATCTCTTGACAGATCTAGACCTTGAGAAAGTGCAGTTCAATTATTAATCTAAGAGCTAGTTCGGAAGTCAAGTAGCATCACATAATCAAATTATTATACTGTTGTTAAAGTAGGGATCATAAATTGATTGTCGATTGACAGGTTAATTTATATGTTTAGAAATAAGATTAGGGATTCTCAGATTAGAAAACATAACACAGACATTCCGTGATATATAATTGTAGCTAATTTAAAGTGATAGATACTGAGAACGAAAAATAAGGTAATGGAATCAAATGAAGAGAATTGATTTAGATAATTTTTTTTATCTAGTGTTAAATTAAATGATAAATTTATATTATGAACATAGATTATGAGTCCTCTGTATTGATTGCTGATTCATTTCCGGTCCGATATAAATGAGAAATGTATATAATAATTTCTGTAGTTACCACTCAAGATCAGATATTTATAATAAAGTTATGGGAGAAAGTTGTATTATTATTATTATAGATTTGATAATAAATTAATTATGAAATATTTGCATAACTCAAACGAGTTTGAAATTAAGACCACATAGATTAGATGGTTTTACCAATTTCATTATTGTTATTAATTTTTTTTAAGAGACAATTTATTTGCTTTCTCCAGTACCCTCTATAGTCCAAAATATGGCTAATGATGATGATCTCTGGTGGGCATTACAATTTATAGCTGCAATTTGGCTCCCCAGGTATATTTGATCCCAAGTTAGTATTAAATTCAGTTGTCTGGCTACTTGAAATAAATTAAAGTTTATTGATGTTAAATGAGTGAAAGAGTGCACGGAGAAAGTTCAGGCTACAATATATATATATAGTGCACTTTTTATTAGCTCAGACTATTCTAAAATAGGATTTTGGTATATAATTTTAAATTTTACAAATCCAATAATATTTACTCATTAAAAGAAGACAGTAATGACATATTAGATCATAGTATTTAAACTCGGTTTTAAATAATGGAAATTTATAAATGATTTTAACTCTAGATACACATAGATAATAACCATAGAATCATATATATGCAAATGGATGGACCAGTAATATCATTTAGGATTTAAAATCAGTGAAGTTTTACTTGTAATTTTGTAAACAGAATTCATTATAAATGCTAATAATTATTGTTTGTGCACATTTGATTTTAAAAATAGAAATTATTTATCTTCAAATCTTGCTATATTCTAAAGTAAATAAATAAGATTTAATTTTACAAAATACTGATTTAAAATTAAAACAGTAAATTCTATCATTATTTAATTTCTAAAAATATTATATTTCAATATTTTTTTTTCCAAAACGAAAAAATCGGTCATTTTAAAATAATAAACAATAAAAACTTGGGAGGTAAATCTATGTTGTTATAAACAAAAAAAGGTGGGAAATATTAGTCAATCGAAAAGTGTCAAACAATTGTATACTATCGAATTGGAGAAAAAAAGAAATATTTTTTTTCTTCTTGCTGGATCTAAAAGAAGTAAATAGTTTTTTTTTCCTTGTAATATTTTTTTTTTTTTTAAAAAAAAATGGATTAAAAATTTCTAAAATCTTATTATTTGCAACTCTACATAAATATATATATATATATTGTATGTATATGACTCATTTCAAACACATAGATATATTATTTATCTAATTTTTTTTCTTTTGAATGTATAGATTTATGTGTGTATTTATTATTATATAGTCTATATAAATAGTTAATGAATAAGCAGATGTAGAGAGAGAAGGTAATAATATTTAATATTGATTTATTGTATTTTCTTATTAAATAAGGTGTTAAATTCTTTAACATTAATTTTGTTAAAATAAAGCAGATCAGAAAGAAAGTGTAAAATAAGGTGATCAGATTAGTAGATTAGGAGATTTAAAAAAAATGTACATGTGCAAAAGAGTGTGAAAGAATGAAAACATCTGTATAAAAACAATAAATGCTTTTACAGCTATTTCTAATGGCTATAGATTGCCAGCTTTATTGTTTGTGTTATCTGTGTCTAAGATTATTTTTATAAAGGGGGTGCTTTGATGTGATAAAACATGATTATTAATTTTCTTGTAAAATTGCAACAGATCATCAAACTAGTGATCTTTGATATTTGTCTTGAGATAAAAGATTTGCGGGTGGTCATTTTCTTTGATTAAAATTTGCAATAAAAATGAATGAAACAATATTTAGAAGGAGCAGTTCAATTTTTGTTTGGAGAAGAGTGATCTAACAATATGTAATTTAAAAAAAAAATCAATCATTAATATTACTACGGTCAGTTTTTTTTAATGTTATTAGGAAGAGATGTAACGATCAGTTTATTCATTATTATTAGACAGAGATTTGGTGATTGAGTTCGTGAAAACTAAAACAAAATAGACAGTTTTCATTGTTTATTTTTAAGAGTGAGAGCGATTATTTTTTTTTTACTCTTTAAAAGTTGAAGAAGAAAAAAAAAAGACTTGTTTTAAAGTCAGTATAGACAAAGATGTGCGTATATATAAGTAATTCCCAGCAAGATTAAGATAAAGAAGGGAAAAATTGGAACTAAATTGAATTTCTTGGAAGAAGTTATTAACAGTTCTATGAAATGATAATAATATATTTTGCTGTGTATAATACAATGAATTTGCATTGCTAAAACCACCTCTTCTGCTTCTTGAAATTCCTATTATGGGTTAGCTCACTAATCTGTCTATGGACTCATATACCAATCGAATAGTAGCCAACAAAATGATCGAGTTTAAAACCAACCACACAAGCTATTTGAAATGCTTCTTTTCTGGCTCCTGGTCCATTATAGGCTCATTACCTTTGGATAAAGGGAGAAGGGGAAGGAAGAGGAAAAGAAAAATGTATAAAGGCCTTATAGCTAGGTTTGATTAAGCTATCAACCAATTTTTTATTAAAATTTTCTTCATATTCATCTAGAGTGTCTACAACAATTCTGTTTGAAATGGAATAGACAAGCAAATCCACCAGTTCATACTTATCTAAAAGTACTTGTAATAACTCTTTTTGAGAAAATTAAAATAAAGCCAGTCAACGAATTCAGCGTTATCAAAAGTATCAACAATAAATAATTTTCAAGTTGTGGAAACAGCAAGTCAATTAATTCATGTTTATTAGAAGGTATCAACAAGAACTTTCTCATTTTTAAATGGAGCAAAGACAAGCAGTCTGAAAATTCAAACTTGGGACATTTATAAGAAGTGAAAGTAATCGGGTAACTATGAACTTTCCTTAACAGATCTTTTATTCTTACTTATTAAAAGTAAACTGTAATTTATTGTTCAAAGCATTTTTTTTCTTTGATGCAGAAACATTAAAGGCTTGTTTATCGATAGTTATTCTCAATATCACATAACATAACACAAACATAGTTTAAATCTTTAAAACTTAAATTTTCATTATTTTTTTATTATTTTTTTATATTATATATTGTAATATTGAAATGTTTTTTTTTATTGTTCTTCATTTATTATGATAATGAGCAACCTATAAATATGCTTTTATAATGTTTTTTTTTATTATCTTGTTGCATATTAAAATTGATATAATGTATTTTATTTTCTTTTGCTAAAAGGTTGCAAGAATATTTTTTATATATGTAATTTATGTATTAATCTCTAATATAGGGGTATACATTTTAGACATATATGTTAACATTACCGAATGTGTGCATGTGTAACTGCTTATACAAACACGTCAAAAGAATAGGTTGTGCATAGTTAGTTTAAATAGGGTAAATTATAAAGCAGGAATCACATTTGAATGGAAGTGAAATAAAACACACAAGTTACATATGAAATTTATTTTTATGACATAATAGGTTAGGAAAGTCTTAAGTAAGCATTCAATGAAATTTTTTTTTTAAAATGTCATTTTAAGCCAGCTTATTTTAAAATATTCAAAATGACAAACTTGTATATTAAATTTATTTGGTTGTGCTTATACAAAATTTTGTTTTAGTTTTGTTTTGAATTAATGTAATAATAAGCCATTTATCTAATTAGTAAATTTGATTTTAAAGAAAGAAAAAATAATAGTATTAATAAAATATAATTATATATCTTAATTGGTTTTGAGTTCTTATTAAAATATTGTTGTATTTTTCTTGTCTTAATTCTATTGTTTTAAATGATCATCATCATCATCTCTCACAGATATTAAGAATCATCATTCGTAAATATTGAGCAATCACTTGCAAATATTAAGCACTCGCAAAATGTTAAGTAAACTAGAATGTTGATTTACATTTAGCTATTTAAGGGTTAAGCTTGATAATAAACAAGTTTTAATAATTATAGTTCAACAATAGAAAGCTAAAAGTATGTTGTGTCCATGAGTTTTGATCATCTTCATCAAAGATCGATATTGTATTATTGATTTAAAACACTGTTTCAAATAATACTGTACATGAGTCATGATCACCATCATCATTAATAAATTATAATCATTAAATCTAATATTTAACATAATTAATATATTTAGTAAATAAGGATTTTTAGAAAGTTGAATATCACATGGAGAGATGCGTGATGATCAGTCATCATCACTAATATTATTGAATCCTACTTTTAACTATAAAAATATTTTAGTAAATAACCATAAACTTATATAAATGCTAGTGAATGTAATATTTAAATCCCATTTTGACAAACGATGATTTTTAAAAGTGCTTATGAGTTTATAAAGATAAATTTATTGTTGAGAGTTTATTAATAAGCTAATGCTGGTATCATCATCACTATTATTATCATTATTATTATGATATTATTGTCATCATCATTATTATCATCATCATTATTACCTTTATATTGTGATAAATAATCTAGTTAAATGGCCATCAATATCAATAATGGTCTTCACGATGCTTGTTTAGAAGCCATTAATAATATTATACTTGTCTGTTCATCAATATACATAAAATTGAACTAGCAATGTCTATAAGAGTCTTGATCTATATAAAATTTTGGTGATATGGGGATCTTATGATTTTATTGGCATGGATAAAATATAAGAATGTCATTTTTATTTTTTTTCATTAATCATCTAAGTCATGTGTAATAAAAATGTACCGAATGAGTTTGAACTCAGTACACTCTAAACAGATATTTATCTAGATTTAAAACAATCTAGTGGCGCTCATGGGAAAACACATATACTTAGCTAAACTGAATAAAAAGTGATCCCATCCCTTTTCCAACTTATTAAGTTTATATGATAATTTTATGCGTTGTTATAAATAGCACCAGTGTGTGTGTGTGACCATGAATGGTCGTATATACATGGAAAGAGGAATGAGAAGGATTCTTGGTTAAAAGAACCTAGTATTGGAGTTAAGCATAATGCACTCCAGGGATCTCACAATGGGTAATTTTATTCAGATGCTATATTTAATAATATTTTATTTGATGACAATGGTCAGTATGTTTTAATTGTTCAAATGACTTCCCCAATATCTAAATATTCTAAATGTTTAATGATAATAGTTTTAATTTTTATTGTTGTTATTTTATATGGAAAAATGTGATAATTTATTTATTTCATTATTAGCGTAACAGAGTTAATGTTTAGGATAGTTGCAAATGGGCTATAATGTATTTTTAATTAATTAAAAAAAATAGACATCCAAATAGAGCATGATATGCATATGTTCTTATTTATATGTTAGCGTCATCCTTATTTAATTATAAATTGTATTCTAGCTAACACAGTAAATTCATTTCTCATTTGATTTACTGGGTTACAAATGATGAACTGTTAGAGCATAGCATATATAATGTTTAGTGTTTAGTTATTGAATTATAGCAACTATCATTTAATCCCTCATCAATATATAGATTGTAATCAGTCATAAAGTAACAGCCTTTTATCAACCTTTTTCTCAGTTCATCTTTATTTATTCATACTGTTCAAATGACAGATTATAAACATATCTTATTATAATAATTAATAATTTATATCTATAATTGCTCCTATCTATTTTTATATTTCTGTTATAAATCGTTTTTCAATTTCTATTAATTTTGTTACAATATATATATATATATAATTATAAGCTTTGTTGTTAAAATAATGGAATAAATTAATCGTTTTTCTACTGGGCAAGT
The DNA here is from genome assembly GCA_028023455.1 of Epiperipatus broadwayi. Lineage (NCBI taxonomy): Eukaryota > Metazoa > Onychophora > Udeonychophora > Euonychophora > Peripatidae > Epiperipatus > Epiperipatus broadwayi. Next base: position 189,592 of record JAQFVV010000460.1, read on the forward strand.
CAATAATCGGAATACCCAATAATCTCTTGAAAATTAATAAATATTGAAGAAATAATCGGAGATGAATAATCAATGAATATATTCATTGAAAAGTAATAATAATTGTGCCATAAGGAAAATGAACTGCAGTAATACACAAAAGAAAATAAATAAACACTGTAAATATCCAGTAAGGATAGATAAAACAATAATAAATCTCTTGGAAACAGTTAAGTATATATATTTAATATTCAATGGAACTAAATTAGTAATAAATGAAAAGTGTCCATTATTATTCTGGATGTATATAAAATCTTAATTACAATGTGAGATAGAATTATTTATTTTGAGCCATACCAGCAGGAATGTCAGTTTCTATAAAGTTTAGCTGAAATAAAAAAACCTTGCACGACACATTTTTTAATTGAAATCATAAGTGTGCCTTTTACTATAGAGAGAAATATATATCATCTAAAATGAATAATGCAAGCCACAAATAATTATTTATTACTAAACAAAGAACAAAACAAGGATTATTGTTGCAGTAACTCAAATATTTCGCGCGAATATTAGGATAAGCAGAATCTTCAAAAAAAAATAAGGAAAAATAAAAACGTTATGATAAGTTTATGGAGTGTGGAACAACTAGAAGATTTAAAATTGTTCTTATACTTTAGCTGAAAGTTAAAAGAGAACTTCTTTCTAATGTTGGTATTTATATTTTTAATCTATGATTTTTTAGTATAATAGGGGAGGGGGAAGAGGAATAAATTATTTAATAAGGAATTAATTCAAGTGTTGTTATATTAATAGCTATTTAATAATTCGGTTAAGTTTAAAGATTATGAATCCTTTAAATAAACAAATATATTCAATATTTTAGTATGAAAGGGTATTTAAAATGATATATACAGAATCCAGAGAGACGGTTGTATTTACATGGGTGAATTGATAAACTAAATACAATGATTTTCTTTATTTTGTTTGCTTAATAACCTCCAGAATTATGACCCTATGTTCTCACTTATTGTTTTGTATTGTTACTTAATCATCAAGTACTATTATTATGTAGAGATTGAACTAACGGATCATAAATGGAAGAAAATGATTGTTTAATAAACTGAATGTGTGATATATAGTTCACATACATAGAGATAAATATCTCAACATATAATGGCAAATCATTAGTTTTGTTTAATAATAATACTCCAAAGATTAATTTTCTGTTGTTATTATAATATATGAGTATTATTTTGTTATAAGTTATTTTAAATTCGATATTAATTGTAATGGTTATTATCATTTGTAATGAATATTATTAAATATATTGTTTTAAAAGTTTTATCAAATTCTAATTGTGCATTTCTTTTCTGGGCTCATTCTCACCACATCACACAACTCAAAATGTACAGTCAAAATTACAATGAAAAGTCATTTCAGTTTAGAGTAAATCTAACAGTTTAATAAGCACAAATCTCTTAGTAAAGATTTTTTACTTGTTACATGCTGCCTTGATCCCATAGGTCATTGATGACATTGCCAATTATTAAAGTGTATTTATTAATAAAAAATTAAATGATACATTAGTTATTAGTGAAAGTATTAGTGTTAATCACAGTTTAGTTAATAATATTATTTTAATATTCAGTATTAAAGAACATACATATAAAACTTGATTATGAATTTAAATTATAAGCCTTTTTTAATTTGCACACTATCCATGGAATTCTGTAAAATCGCTCTTGATATTTCATGGGTAGTATGAAAAATCAATAAATCAATGATTTTCCTGAGATCTCCTTATTTTAAAGTTATTCTTGTGATTATTGCCAATCTTAATTATTAAACATAATATGAATCAAAGTTTATCTGTAATTATGTAACAGATGAATTTAATGAGTGATTGAATTAAAATTTGATAGTTATAAATATAAAATAATATATTAGATATTATTGTTAGTCATGAGAGTATGTAGATACTTAATAAGCAGGAGTATCTGGGTTTTCTTATGCCACTGAACAAGTATTTTGTATTTGTTTAATGTTAAGGGGATGTGATCTGTTTATAGGTAAACAAGTCTCATATTGATTATATTTAAAACATATCTTATTTTAGAAATATTTACTCATGTCAAAGTAACTTGGGATAAATACTAATCTTATCTAAATTCAATTGTTATAGTTAAAAAAAATGGTCGGGATATAGTAAGTTTGTTAATAGATCCTAACCAGAATCCAAGTAGGGCCTAATATAAGGGACTTGGAAACTCTGCTTAGGGTTGTACCACCTATAGATGGACCACAACATATATATATATATATATATATATATATATATATATATATATATATATATATATATATATATATATATATATATATATATATAAATCAAAAGATGGTGCTTTTGTCCTACTTAAGGTTCTGCTTGCTAATTTGGTATCTGTGAAAAAAGAAAATGTTAAAAATATCTGCCATCATGAGCATGTAGTCGGGCATCAGCTTCTCTGTGGTCATCAATGAAGTTGGCATCTAGAAGAATTCCATAAAATATGAGGAAGATTCATCTATGTCTGACCATCTCAATGCAAGTCTGAAGACATTAAATTCATATATCCATCTATGCAGAAGAAGTCCTGAAGCTATTATTTCATTGCCTTCTTAAAATGTCTGCATTAATGACCATGTTATGATTGCATGTTGCCACTTTGAATAAAGGTAAATATAGTAATTTTTTTCATTTTTTATTAACCTTTTTATTTAGCAGGACAATAGAGTTTTGTCTTTTGACCAATTTGCCTCTTGGGGAATTTTTTCATAAGTATTATATGTTAAAATGTTTGTAAAATGGCATGTTTTATTATATTGAATTTTCACTAAAAATTTTACAGTAGAAGGCAGAAAATTCAAAGTTTCTGCTCTTACAATAGACATAATCTCCACCCTGAAATGTTCAGTCATTCCTTGATGCCAAAGCTGTAAAATGTTCAGCATTTTACAACATTGTTTACAGAAAATAGTTTCAATGCCCAAAAATGTGTTTATGTGCAAATTTATTATGATTTTAGATATTTTTTTAAAATAATTTCCACTATATTCATTAGATATCAAGAAATATAAATTATTAATAACTTATTTTGATTTGAAATACTATATTTTCAAAAATATAACATTATATTTGCAGTGAATGTAAGCATGGCCTGAAGCAATTTACAAGCTTAGTTTGTGTATAAGCAATCTATTTATATTTATGAGTATGAAAATATTGCAATTTTGCAATATTCAAAAATTTTAAACTTTTAAAGCATAATTTGTTAATATATGAGAAATAAATAAATATTTTTAGATGTTTAAAAATAATAAGAATTAAGAAATATTTCATTGATTTTATAAACTGAAAATAATCTTTCTAAAAATGATGATATCTAAACTCTTTGTTTTGTTTATGATCTGATTTTTTTAATATTTACAGAAATGAAATGTGAACATTTAAAATTTATTTCAGTAGTAAAAAAAATATGTATCAAATGAAATCAAATTTATTATTTTCAGACAAGTAATAATCATTTTATCTTATATTTTACATTGATGTGTGAGACAAAGAAAAATGACAGAAAATGCAGACCTTGAGAGAGTTAATAAGTTAATCCAAAAAAAGAAAAGTAACTGTAAATATTATAATTAATTGTTTCACAATGATTTATTTTTAAATACCTGTAATAAAAAATAAAATGATAATATTAATTATGTTTTCTGATAGACATTTTTACAAACATTATGGACCCCCAAAAGTGTAGATTTATCAAAAATCCAGGCTGTCATCTTGGTTTACATGAAAACTCACAAGTACCATATAAAGTTGCATAGTATATGTATTCTGTATATTGTTATGTTATATAGTTAATTCTTTGAACTTATATTGATTCCCTATATCATAATTTTATAATGTTTAATTTCATTATAGTAACTTTACTACCATTATACAACACTGGGTGGTATTCTATCTGCAATAATATCTTACTGCTAATATAAATGCTTAACATTTGAAAAGGACAGACCCATATTTTGAAAAATACTTTTTATGTATGATTATTAATAATAAATTTATTTATATAGATGTTATATATTTATTATTATATATTATATTTATACAATACAAATTTATTTCTGATTTTTAAATTTTATTACAATATCAGCATAGATACCCAGCCTATGGAAAGGCTATCATAATTAACTCTTTAAATGACATATAATATTACTGGCCGAGTGAGATACAACTTTAAACTTTTAATTGGTCAATTCACAAACTCAGCCATAAAAATATATTCATTTTTTAATATTATATTCTCATTAGTTTCATTTTTAAAAAGTATATTAATAATTTTTCAGGTTATGAAAGTGAATGAATGTTTTTTTTTCAAAAATACATTTTTATTTATAATTATAAAAATATTTGATAGTGGCGAATCTAAAATGACTGTTAGTAACAACCTAAAAAGTGTTGCTGACATCAGTGATTTCTTTCTCAATTTTACATAGCAGAAAATTAAATAATTTTTTACTAAAATCTTAAACTATTTTTCCAAAATAATTTTATTTTTAACATATTTTATCAAAATAATTAATAATATGTCAAAAAATACTTTCAAAATGATCTAAAACATTCATTTATTACTTTCGAAATGAAACAAAAACAATCGTAGTGGTAAAAATTATTGACAAGCAGTTTTCTTTGTCATCTACAATTAACAGCCAACCAGAGCCAAGAACAGACTGCCCACTTCCTTTGTTAAAACTAAAACTTGAATATTATTGATATTTTACTTGTAAAATAATTCTAGAGAGGGCAGCAACTTATGGAACTTTTTCTAAACTTTAAAAAGACCGTAAAATCTTTACCATAGCATTAAAAATGATGGAATTCAAGCAACCTGAAGCCATCATTGTTTTAGACCAGAAAAACCCCAGACTGAGTTAATTGAATGCTTTAACAAATTTTAATTAGCACTGTATGACTGAGGAGTGTTAAAGTATGCAATTTCAAACTACACAAAACTAAATATAAATATAGTACTATAGCATCTATTTTTTACCTTCATTAAACATCACATTTTAAAAATAAATTTATGCACTTCAATTACATTTTCATCATGATTTAAATATTATACCTATTTAGTTCTGTTCTATAGTCAAAAGCACATTTTTTCTAAGCAATTTTTCCTTGAAAAAGTTGAATTCTAATACTATATTTTTTTTACAATCTAGAAAGCACTCGTCTATGAAAGTCTATTATATTTTTTTATTTGTTGCTTTAATAAGTTACTTCTTTTGCATAAAGTGCTTCATAAAAATGATTATGGTTTATTAAAACCAGTCAACTGTTTATTATGAAAATGCCCCATAGTTAAAAAATTTTTGGAAGAAGCATGCGGTAGCATGCGCCATTTCTTGGTCAATTTTGATCGCAATTTCTTCCTTTTAGACTTATTTGATAGAAAATTCAAAGCTTTCAATTTTAGTTCTAAAAACATCCGCATATAGCATTATATTTTTTTAAAAAAATCATTAATCTTCACAGCCTATTTGTTACATCGCTGTGTCTTCTTCTCTGATTGGATACCTACCAAATCTTCTAGGCGTGTTTCTAAATGACAGATTCATAAATGACAGATTCAAAAACGAGAATCGGTAACAAAAAACCATTCTCACTAAAGAAAGAAGATGTCCACATTCGTAATGATTTTGATGTAAATAATTATATTTATTGTAATTTTTTATGTTCACAAATAATAAAATATAGTTCTCTATCAAAATATAAAGTTTGACTTGGAAAATTTTAAATATTAGAAGAAAAATACATTTGGAGAAATAATCTGTAAACAAAAAATAATTATTGCTACATAACGTAATCAGGAAATTTCTAAGGCGTGTTTCTAAATAAAGATTCAGATACGGCAACGAAACTGTGTACATTCGTAATTGAAGTAAATAATAACATCTATCATAATTTTTTACATTCATAAATAAGATTTGATGTTACTTTATGGAAATATAAAGTTTGATTTGGAAAATTTTAAATTTTACAAGAGAAATAAGCATGTGGGAAATAAAAGAGAATTATTTGCCAGCTGGGACTGAAAAACGAACAATCATTGGCTAGAATATAATTCTTTTGTTTTACTGCTACCTATTTTTTACACATTTTTCTTATATTTTTCTACAGTTATTAACATTATTTTTAATTTTTCATTACATTTAACCAATTTGAATCTAAAATTATTCAATTTTTAGAAGCTGAATTAAAAATATTCTGTGTATTTTAGATTAATATTTTAACAAAAGAACTGATTGCAAATGACATGGACCAATCACATTGTTGTCAGATTTAAGTAGAGGGCCAATAGCTAAAATTATCAGTTAAGGATTAATCACAGAAATATGCCCTCTAACAAAGAAATGTTTAACTTGAATATTATGTGACAGCATTACAGACATTTAAGGATTTTATATAGATAAATGTTATTTTAATTGAATATATACTATCCAGTTTTTACTTTGTATTCACACATCGATCAATACTTTTAAAAAAAATTGTTACCTTTTTTTTTACTGAAAAACTAAGTTGTAACAAGAAGATAAGATTTTCTGTTATTTAAAAAAAAATTTCAAAAATTAAAGTATATTCGTTGTACTTGAAATTGTATGCATTGTCTGTGTTTATATCTTTGCATAATTTAATTCTATTGCATAAAATCTCATTTTATAATGTTTACCTTACTGTACTGTCTTTTAATTTTAATAAACACACATTTAACTTGTCTCTTCTGCTATGCTAACTAGCTCTCATAAATATGAAATATATAAAAGTATAAGTAATCTTGTTTTCTTATAAAGTATAGATAAATAGCATTTACATTTCAGTAAATAATAATAATATAGTGAATCCATTGATAATTAAGATTTTGATCTTATAGTTATGATCTTTATTTATTGGCATTTCTGGGAATATAATGGAAATTATACATTAACTTAATTTAAGTTTAGCATAACTATTTTGAAATTATAATTTTGCAAATAAAGGCAAAGACAGAATCTGATTTTTTTTAAATATTTATATATAATCATAATTAAGGTGTATGAATTTGAAACAGCTTCTCCATAAACTATAAACAAATAATATTAATATATCAGAAAAGTGAATCTAGCTATCTTTTACGATATTTATGATTATGAACTTATATTTAGTGACAATGCTGAAAATAAAAACTGAAATGTATTAACTTAAAACAGGACATAATCATTTCAATATTAAAATTTTGCAAATAGAAGCTAAAGAAATAACCTTATTTTTTTTTGTAATGTTTATTTATAACATTTGAATTTTATATACATTAAGTTATGCCTATTTGATATTTAAATAAGGCTCTATTTGAAAAATTGTAACTTTAAAATGAATATGGTCTATTTTAATCATCTTATTTTTAAACTTCTAGCCTTTATTTTCAAGAATAAATGAAATCTTATAATGATCAAGAATTTAAAGGATATGTGGATTCACTTTATTGTGTTTTAATTTAGTGATGGGTAATGATATTTATTAATAGATAAAAGAGGATTTTGTTTACTTCTGTTTGTAAATTATATACATTGAGCTATACCCATTTAATATATATATATATATATATATATATATATATAGCTCAATGTATATATGAAACCCATGTATATATTTATATATATATATATATATATATATATATATATATATAAAGATTTACATGGGTTTCATATATAAAAGACATTATTTGCGGGTTCATCCGTGTTAAAATACTTTAAAAATACTGACGTTTCGACTTGGTAACACAAGTCATCCACTGAGTAATCAAACGTAGAAAGATGGTTGTAGAGGCGCTACAATCACTGATTTAAAAAACGTTAAAGTTCCACCAATAGCAAAAATGTTAAATTAAGAATGTTTTTTAAAAAAATCTTTCCAAATAGGAGGAATTTTGCTTGTATCATCTCACTTATTGATACAATCTGGCCTTTTAAGTATCTCAATGGCTTCTCTAATTTTGCACTGGTATAGATTATCACATCTGGATATAATCTTGGTACTAGAAAAATTAATTTTATGACCTGAATCCATAGTACATAGTGAGAGTGCTGATGATGATGAATGTTGTTTAACTGCATTAGCATGCTCATCTCTCCTAACACTGATGTGATGATTACTCATACCTATGTAAGAGGTCTTACAATTTTCATATGAGATTTGATAAACACCATGAGATTCAAGGGGGATTGAATCCTTAGACTTGGTTATTATATTGCTGATCTTTTGATGAGTAGAAAATGCTGTATTTATATTATAGCGTTTTAATATACATCCAGTTCCTTTTACATATGGAACACAAATCCTAATAGCTGATTTATCATCTTTTTGTTTCCTATTTTGTCCATTTTGGGCTTGAAATAAGGCTTTTTTAATAAATTTATAATTGTAACTATTTGCTAATAAAACACTATTAATATGATTTATTTCTTCTTTCAGATGTATTTTATCTGGAAGGTTAATTGCTCTATTTAAAAGAGTTTTGGCTACAAAAACTATCTGACTTGGGTGATAATGAGAATGGAAATGTAAATATCTGTCTGTGTGTGTATTCTTTCTATAAATTGAAAAAGATAAACTATTCAGTGTTCTGGTGACTAAAACATCAAGAAAAGGGAATTTTCCATCAGACCCTGTCTCCATTGTAAATCTAATATGGGAATGCATATTATTTAAATATAAAAAAAAAATCATCTAATTTATTTTTACCATGTTGCCATATGACAAAAATGTCATCTATGTATCTGAGCCAAATGAGGGTTTTTAAAGATGATGATTCTAAAACACGAGTTTCTATATTTTCCATGAATAAATCAGCTATTACTCCTGAGATAGGTGAGCCCATAGAAGTACCAAAAACTTGTCTGTAATGCTGTCCATTATATACAAAATGCTAATGACATTCTGGTCAGTTTTGATGTCGTGTCTTTGTTTACAAACATTCCAATTGATGAAGCTTTAAATGTAATTTCACAACATTGCAAATTGCCAAACCATATTATTGCTTTGATTAAACATTGTCTTTTGAACACATATTTTGTATACAATGGACAGCATTACAGACAAGTTTTTCATACTCATATGGGCTCACCTATCTCAGGAGTAATAGCTGATTTATTCATGGAAAATATTGAAACTCATGTTTTAGAATTATCATCTTTAAAACCCCTCATTTGGCTCAGATACATAGATGACATTTTTGTCATATGGCAACATGGTAAAAATAATTAGATTATTTTTTCTTACATTTAAATAATATGCATTCTCATATTAGATTTACAATGGAGACAGAGTCTGGTGGAAAACTCTTTTTTCTTGATGTTTTAGTCACCAGAACACTGAATAGTTTATCTTTTTCAATTTATAGAAAGAATACACACACGGACAGATATTTCCATTTCCATTCTCATCATCACCCAACTCAGATAGTTTTTGTAGCCAAAACTCTTTTAAATAGAGCAATTAATCTTTCAGATAAATCACATCTGAAAGAAGAAATAAATTATATTAATAGTGTTTTATTAGCAAATAGTTACAATTATAAATTTATTAAAAAAGCCTTATTTCAAGCCCAAAATGGACAAAATAGGAAACAAAAAGATGATAAATCAGCTATTAGGATTTGTGTTCCATATGTAAAAGAAACTACAGACAGTATTGAATGTATATTAAAATGCTATAATATAAATACAGCATTTTCTACTCATCAAAAGATCAGCAATATAATAACCAAGCCTAAGGATTCAATTTTTCCTTGAATCTTATGGTGTTTATCAAATCTCATGTGAAAATTGTAAGGCTTCTTATATAGGTATGAGTATTCATCACATCAGTGTTAGGAGAAATTAGCATTCTAATGTAGTTAAACAACTTTCATCATCATCAGCACTCTCACTCATACTTGGATTCAGGTCATAAAATTATTTTTTCTAGTACCAGGATCATATCCAGATGTGATAATCTATACCAGTGCAAAATTAGAGAAGCCATTGAGATATTTAAAAGGCCAGATTGTATCAATAAGCGAGATGATACAAGCAAACTTCCTCCTATTTGGAAAGATTTTTTTAAAAAACATTCTTAATTTAACATTTTTGCTATTGGTGGAACTTTAACGTTTTTTAAATCAGTGATTGTAGCGCCTCTACAATCGTCTTTCTACTTTTTATTACTCAGTGGATGACTTGTGTTACCAAGTCGAAATGTCAGTATTTTTAAAATATTGTAACACGGATGAACCTGCAAAACATGTCTTATATATATATATATATAGTTGAAATATCAGCTATTTAGCGATTATATATATATATATATATAATGGCTAAATAGCTGATATTTCAGTACAATAACAAATACGAAAATGTCAGCTATTTAGTTATTATATTTTTATTACATGAAAGCTTTCAGAAATAATACTAGAACTTTATCATTTATCCATGAGAATATTAGAATTAATATAAATACCACCCTAAAAACAAAAAAAAAATAGCTTACATTCTAATTAGAGTTAAGAACAAATCATTACTACTTCAAATAAGCTTTTAGTGACTTTTATATTACTATATCTATAAAATTTTAAATATCCATTCATTTATCAATCATTGGTTAAGTGTGTTGTATGGTATAATATAGCAATAGTGTAAATGCACAGATAATGACTCTGATGCTACTTTGAGACACCATTCAATTTCTATTCACTATCTGTTTTGAAATACTCCTAAATATTTCCAAATTGTATCAATATTTGAACCTAGGTTTTGATCATAAAAATATGATAATCATTATAACAAAGAAAATTTATTATAGATTTATTGTACTTAAAATTTCCATTATATTCAGTATTACAATTGAAGTTATGAAAAAAATATTTCAGTGATAGATAAAACAAATTAACAATAATGTATGATTTTATAATTTAGATTAAACATCATCTCTGTTTAGTATATTGCAAAAATAATTAAGATTGTACTAGTTACACATAAGGCATCGTTAATGAGTCATCGCTTAATACTTTTTATTTCAATATTTTTTCCTTTTCCCATTTCTATAATTTTAATTAAAAAAACATTCAAGCACAAGTGCGTGTGCGGCGCAACTGCTCCCAATTGTGCAATAACAATATATATATATAACATAAATAAAATGTCTGTTAATTAAAAAAACTATTGTAATAACAATAAAAATAATAAATATAATGGTAATAAACTATTGTAAACAGTCTTTTAATCCACAGAAGTACTTTCAATTACTTCTTTAACCTGTTTATAATGGTTTATTACCATTATATATATATATAATAGTTTATTACCATTATATATATATATATTCTTTAATAAAACATCATAAAAACAAGACTATATTCTTGTGTCTATTAGTAGTTATCACCATAAATTTATTACCATAATGATATCCAAAATTTTTTTTTTGTTTGATGCATATGAATAAAAATATAAAATATATAGAATAAGATTAACACCGTGTCATACTACCAAGGTAAAACTTGACAGAAACATTTAGTCATGTTTTATATAGATTCTCTATGTGATTTTTAAATTTGAATATAATATATTTTGAGTAGGAGAAATTTTGTAATAGTACTGATCAATCTGTCATCATAGAGATATTGTTTGTATTATAAGATACAATGATAAACAATACTGTATAATTATTATCCATTCTGTATTTCCAAAACAAACATTAATCATATATAATAAATAATATTAAAATAAATAGAAATAAACTTATTTGATTTTATTCAGTATTTTTGTAATACTGTCTATAATAGATGTATTAATATACTCAAGATAAAGTTTCATTTAAATTATAATCATTCTACGTAAACAAACAAAAAAATTTTAGTCAGGATATAATTAAAAATAAACTTTTATTTTATACTGTTATAATATTTCCTGAACTACTGTAACTTTTAAAAAAATGTGTATACATTAATTAATTTTATTTAATATTTTTGAAACAGAAAAAAATACGTATTTTTTCTAACTTAAAAATATCGTTCTTCATCAGCATAAATAATATCATTACAAACATTTTTTTAAAATTGATGTTTTGTTTACAATATAAATAAAATTAAACATTGATCATACACAGTAATAAAATGCACTCAAGTAAATTGATATATAGATAATTATTAAAACATTACATCAATTTTTTTTAGTTAAATTATTTAATAATAGAATCATTGTTTTATTCAAATGTTTTCTTTATATACATAAACAATATGTATAAAAAGATTGTCAGTTATTAATCAATTATACATTATATATATATATTAATCTAATTTTTTTTAATTAGACATTTTGCTAGAAAAAAAAGATGAAATATCATCTGAATTATGACATCCCATAAACAATTTAAAGATTTATTTTATAGATAACTATAAAAAAGAAAACATTGATATGATAATATAATGTGCACTAAAAATAAATGAAAAAAGGGTACATTGTATAAAATACAATGTGCATGTCCATTTTATATTTAATATACTTTTAAAAATAAAAATTTCTAATTTTGACAACGCAAATGTTTCTTATCATAAGCATAAATAATATTTGCACAAACATTTTTTTTTTTTTTACTTTTTAATTAAAATAAACTTTGATCCTATACATTAAATAAAATGAAATAAAAATGAATTGAAAATAGTAATTGTATTTAAGTCTTTCAAAAATAAAAAAACACATTAATATATTTGAATGTTTTTTTTTATAAATATGGCATCAAATAATAATCACCTACAGATAATCAATTTGTAGTATTATTACTAAATAATCAATTATGCATTACATTTATTAATCTAACCTATATTTAATACGATTTCATTTTTATTTTTAATAAAAACAGATCTTTTTTTTTTTAATTTACTCCAAAAAAAATCTAAGATTTACGTCTTAGAAAATTACAAAAAAATACAAAAACATTATTAACAACATGTAAAATTCATCAAAAATAAATTATGTAAATATCAAATGTTAAGCTCTTTTCATATAACTATGTAATATTCGAAAACTTGAAATATGGAAGTTAATATGAAAAAGTATAAGAAAAGCAAATTTATATTTAATAGCACTAAGCTAGCTTTTAATTTATTCTCATCAGAATCATAGTGCAGAATAAAATCTCACAGTTGAGAACCGAATATATAGTGGTGGAGAAATATGAAAATTTTCCCCAGTATGCAAATAATATTTTCCATTTATTTGATAGTAGGATGCAAGAGACTTTTCTGTTAATTAAATGTGAGACTCTTGTAATTGTCAATGCCTCTTTAAATTTTATTTTTTTATCATCACTTTCTGTGCACAACTGATTTAATATTAGAGAGAGAAAATATGAGTCCCATAGCCATCTTCTGTTCAACAAAGATATAGATTTGTGTTCAAAACTTAGTTTTGATTTTTATATAAATAGGTATGCTGGGCAATTATGATTAACTTATTAGCACAACATCCTCCATAGTATACTACACTTCAGGCAGGGGCAGGTAATGAGATTTTATATACAATTTGGGGAGCATGCTCAAGAGGAATTTTGTCTTTGGTATTATTTAAAAGACTGTTGAGAGAGGAAGATAATCCCACTATCAAAGAAATAAAATATATAATTTGTATACTGGAAAAAAATTATCTATATCTCTACCACTATATATTCAGACTCTCAAAGACAAGCTTTTACTCTGTACTATGATTCTCGTGAAAATCCACTGAAAGCTAGCTTAGTTCTATTAAATATAAATTTATTTTTTCTCATACCATTTCATATTAACTTGCATATCTCAAGTTTTCAAGTATTACAAAAATAAATTACAAAATCTAAATGCTTTATTTTGGCTTAATGAATTGTGATTCTACAAGAAATCAATCTCTTTATTACAGATTCAAAGTATGCAACATAAATCTTTCATGAAAATAACAAATCATAAGATTAAAAAGCATAATAAGTAAGACACTAATTCTTTATTAAGCATATAATTAATTTATTAAGCATTTAATTAATTTACAAAAACATTAATCTGTGTGTGTAAATGTAGTCTATAATATACAATTGTTAATGCAGTCTCATTAAATAAACATGGAGATCATAAAATGCTTAAAACTGCAATAAAAACACAGTGACTAATATATTTTATACACAATGTATATATATATATATATTGTAAATATCGATAAGTCGATATTTATAAAGCTACCATATAGTTTCCATTACAATATATATATATATTAACAATTATTTTAAATTTAATAATAAGTTTAGTAAAATTATATTGATTATTTCAAATTAGGCATTGTGTCATTTATTAATATTTATTTGTTCTTTCCTGAACCATATGTATTCTAAAACTGTGATAGTAAAATTTAAAAGTTTTTGTCATAGATAACTATTATAATTGTTACTTTAGATGATATTTTTGATATATTAATATTTTTGGGGGATAACTAATGATTTTTGTTTTTTGAAATAAAACTCTTTATACATATTTATGATATATTTGACATGTGCTCTTACAAATATATTATGTCTGATCTGCTTTTCATATAACATCTTGATGATAACAATAAAAATTGATTCATTTTTATTTTTAAAGTACATCTGAAACTGGAGTATGCTGCATTAATAAAAGAATATATTGTTGCAGTTATTTTATATTTATATGTTTTTTGTGTGTATGGATATATCATTATCATCATCATTTTTATTCATAAATAATTTACTGCAGGATAAATGTCTCCAAATTTATTGCATTTTTTTAATCTTTATCCTATCTTCTTCATACAACACTAGATAACTTACTTATCTTATCCATCTCAAATATGATATTCTTTTGTTTCTTTTACAATCTCTTGGCTTTTGCTTTCAGACATCTATTGTCTGTTTTTATTATCTCTTCTATAAATATGTTGTTTATACCTGCTTTATTTCAGTCTCATAATGATTTCAATACTGTAAATGATACCTGTTTGTTTTCTTATCTGTATATTTCTTGTTACTCTAAATATATTTTTCATATTTTAATTAGTGGTCTGAGTGTTTGATTGTTCGTTTAAGTGTCCAAGTCATGGATTTATATTAAGAACTGATAAAATACATCGACCCTTCTTGTTCTTGAACCCATAAGTATATTTCACTTTAAATTTAAGTTATTTCTACCAAAACACTCAAGTTTAATTCTATAATTAATTCCATTCATTATGTTTCTATCTGAATTAATAATCTGATCCATATATATGTAATTGTTAACTTCGTCTAATTATGATATTCAATCTTTTTTCTTCTGAGAAAATACATTGAACATTTGTTTATTTTTTTTTAAGATTTATATTTATTTCCACTTTTTTACTTCCATTTGATGATTCATGAAATATTTTCTAAGGCTTTAAAGTATTATTTTTTGAAAGACTATCATCTGCTGCAGAATGTAGATGACTTAAATAATCTCCATATATTTTTATTCACTTAGTTTTTTGGTGAACCAACAACATATACACATGGGCTATACATAAATAAACAAAAATTAGTACATTTAAATTTAAATATATAAGTGTAGACATTGAAAATATAAGATTTTGATCATGAGTAGAAAATAAATTTAAAAAAAAAAATTTCTTGCATCTATGTAAAAGTTATAAATACATTTGCTCTTACAAAATGCAATAATTTATAATATGATAATTATTTACAAAAAAATTGTTTGTTGCAAATAAATTCTTTGTTAAAGTAAGACAATTGTAAAATATATTTACATATTGTAATATAATAACTTGAAAGGCTGAAACCTTTGACAGAAGCGTCTTAAAAATATCATTTTAATAAAAATAGTTAGTCACCATTAAGATTTTATATTATATGAGCATTAAAAGTGGTATGTGTAGCTTTATCCAAAAACTTTTAGTTTCCAAGTTTACTACTCTTCCATTGGGGTAATTGACACAAGACATTTACTAATCAGTCTAAAAAAAATTATTTTCTAAAACAAAACATAATTCAGAAATCTTGATTTTAAAGACACTGTTTTAATTGTTAATTGTTACTGACATTTGTATTGTTTAAGTGTTGACTGCTTTCGTGTGTGTGTATATATATATATGAAGGGTCACAATGAATTAAAGTCAACAGGGACATGAGAATAATATTGGCATCATCAAGGATTTGTGTTTTATGACATCAGATTTTCAATGGTATTGAAAGCTGAAGGGTTGAGTAGTAGAGTAGATTAAAGTCTGTCCATTAAAGTTTGAAGATTTGCTATCTTAATATAAACCGAGCACTGATTTTATATGTGTGTAGGAGATAATGATCTGGATAAACTGATGAGTGCTGGTTCAGCATGAAATACATATATTAAAGATCATTTACTTTTTTCACATGTGTGAAATGTGTATCAGTTGTATGAGATATATTGAATAACTGCAGAGAATGTGAAATCCTGAGTTCAAATCCCCTATAATTATATATATGTAATATAAGAAGCATACCAATAACTCTAAAAAAAGTCTATTCATAAGTGCTACAAAAGAAAGTATTTAAAATCTCTATCTACAATTATCCCTATTCTCAGACTGATCAGTTTCAAGATTTTGGCTTACCTTGGTGATGAGCTAGGATATTCAGACACTAGATCTAAAATACCAACTCAAAACCCAGCACTTATCTAATACAGAAGTATTAAACAGAAAATCTGAAGTTTTCAGATCGGTATGAGGATAGGGATAATTTTAGATAAAGATTGTAAATGCTTTCTTTTGTGGCACTTATCAATAAAAGCTTGTTAGAGCAATTGATATTCTCCCTATATTACATATATGTAACACAAGATTAAAATAAGTCATTCTGAGGTGAGCCATAAGCTTGAAACCAATTGGTCTGGAGATAGGGATGTTCCGATAGAGATTTTTAATAATTCTTTCTCTTTCAGCACTTATAAAATAAAGCTTCATTAGAGCTATTGGTAAGCTCCCTCTAGTAAACATTTAAATGCAAGCTTAAAATCAAATTACAAAATTTATGACTTGCATTATATATATATATATATATATATATATATATATATATATATATATATATATATATATATATATATATATATATATATATATATATATATAAAAAATCAATAAAGTCCATAGTATTCAGAATGCAAATATATAAAAAATAAATAATAGATAAACCCAGTTTATGGCACATATTTCTCTTAAATAATATTTAACAGTTAAAATTTTAAAAAAATTAATTTCATTAAAGTCACACAACATTATCATTTCCATATTATATGACTTTAATGAGATTTGTATTTTTTTTTCAAATTTTAACTGCTAAATGCTACTCAAGATGGCATATATGCTATAAGATTGCTATTGTTATTATTTGTATATTAAAAACGGAAGAGTTTAATCCAGAGTTTTTGTTTACTATATTTATTTTATCTGATTATATATATATGTGTGTGTGTGTATATATTTGTATTATCAAGATTTAGACCCATACGATTGTATATTCTGTAGAATGAATAGCAGTGTTTATATTTTAAATGGTGACTCTGTAAAAATTAACATTGATAAAAAGTGTGACAGGATGATTCATATCTCTAAAAATTTTATAGCATTTTTACAAAAAATATTTTATGAATTAAAATAAAAATTAAGGGAATAAATTATTTAAGTCATTTACATTTTGCAGACCATGTAATTATTATTGCAAATAATCCTTCAGAACTTCATGAAATATTGCTACAGTTATTAAATGAAAGAAAAGTATTGAAAATAAATACCAAAAAATCTCAAATAATGTTATATATTTTTTCCAGAACAAGAAAATAAAGTGTGATAATTATAAATTTAAAAAAAAACATAATTAAAAACTAATTTTGTCAGATTAATAATATAGAGTAGAAACAATCGATGAAATTAATCACAGAATTAAACTTGAATGGAATGTTCTTAATAGAAATTACTTAATATTAAAAAGAAACATGTCTATATGTCTGAAAAGAATTGTTTGCAAATGATGAGTTTTACCAGTTCCTATTTATGAATCTGAGACAGGGACACTAAACGGAAAAGCACTGCACTGTATATATATATCAGCGTATAAAGAAATGTATATTGGAAGTAATAAGAAAATCAAAAGTGAAATATATAGCTAAAAGAAGAAACAGGTATCATCTATATTATTTAAAAAATAAAAGACTAAAATAGATCCGATTTAGACATATTGCAAAAAGAAATAATAATAGATAGTTAAAATAAATAGTAAACGATTTATAAAAGACCTAGAAAGAAATCACTTATGAGATGGATGAATGAAAGAAAGTTTACTGATAACATTTTAGAGAAGAAAGGCTATAAGTCGAACAAATTACATTAGAACAAACCCTTATTGTGATTCACAATGAAGATGTTGTACAATCATTTTTAATTTCAGCAATTATAAAAATATAAGCCCAATTGAACATATAAATACAATCATTAAACAAATTATGATAAAAAATAATTAAATATTAAAGAATAAATACATATATGAACAACTATAAAAAAATATGTTGTATTAATGCAATCAAACAATTATATTTAAAACACACAATTATATACACAATCACACACACGCCAACTGAAATTGCGGATTTAGTATAATTGCCCTACCTCTTGGCAGTTCTTTGTATTTTTTAAATGTTTTATTTATTTATTTCAAAAATCTATTCCGGAGTAAAACGTTTAAATATAACCATTATATTGTGTGTGTGTGTGTGTGTGTGTGTGTGTAGGAGGGGGACTTTTACGTTGTGAACATTTTAAATTATATTTATTATTTTAGGCGAGACACCATAATATTTATATATATTTTCTTCAGTTTTGTTTTGTATCACTCAAATAATCTTTTGAAAGATAACGTTATTACTGATTTTTTTTTTTTTTAATAAAAATAACGATTTTTGTCAGAATGATTAATCTTTTACAAACATGAGCCTTACAGCAGTTAGCACTTTTATAATTAAAGTTTTTGTTTAGTAATAATTGAATGAATTCGTTAAATTTACCATATGCATCTAAAATCCATCTATTAATTATTAAAAAGCGCACAATGAAGATTATGTAGCTTTCATTAATCATTGAAGGCGAAGATAGATGGCATAGAGCGATTAAATTTTTAATAATATAAAGTTTTACAATTATTAATCGTAACTCATAAATTTACAGGTAAAAGATGTTTGTTTTTAAAAAGTTATTCATTACAGACATACATTTAGATATATAGGTTCATTTATCTGATGAAAACTATTTTTAGCAATATATTGTAAGATTACTTTATATTAGGAATTTTTGAAGATTTCTTTTCCCCTTTAATTTTATTTTTATAAAAAATTAATTACTTCAGACAGTTTACAATTCCAGATATTGTAGAAATTGTTTTACTGTATGAAAAATTCAAAATAGAATAATGTACTTGTCTTTTAGTCTGCTGGTTTAAATAACTATATTATTTCTCGTTTACATTTTATTTCTTTTTACTCTTTGTTCTTTCTCAATTTTTCTCTTTATAATGACTACCTTCGTTTTTAATAGAAATAAAATGTTTTCAAGTTGTTGTTTTTTTGTATATAATCCTTGTATTTCATTCATATGTATATTAATTAAAACATGAAATTATGTTTATATGGATAAAAAGGTAAAACAATTGTAGAAAGTCTCTTGCAGAATAAATGTCTTTATAGAATATTTCATTTTAATCAAATAATGATGAGTGAAAGTTTTATGCTTTTCTTTATTCTAGTTCACAATAAACCCAGTTCATATACAACCTTATATATAAATATAAGGTAATGGTAATGTCTTCATTCCAAATATATTTACTCAATATTTTGGGTTATAAAAATTTTAATATCTATCATGCTGTAAGACATAATATTATATATTGTAACCAGTTGGCTATATAGCAGTGTTAAAATAATTATATAGTTGACAGCACATTCCTCGGGTTTAGTTTATGGTTATTTAATTAATATGAAAATCAGTGTTTAATTTTCACATGCATATTTTTTATAATAATAAGGGGTCTGAAATTTATTAACTATTTTATTTTCTTTCCCACATAATAGTAAAAACATTCTAGACATTTTTTTAAAAACAAGTGTCAACTCTATTTATTATAATATACATATTTTAATATGTATTGTAAATATTAGTAAAAGAGAGAGAAAAGTATAAAATCATATAAATAATTTCTTTTGTTCTCTCTCTTCAATAATTTCCTTTAATTTCCAGTTGCTTTTTTTTTTTTTTTAAATGTACCAAAAAAAAAGAAAAACTTTGTCTTTTTAGTAAATTGTTTAATATGCAATTTTAACCTTTTAAGAGAGGTAAATTTTTATGTTTAAAAATACTTTTAAAAGGAAAAAAAACAAATAAGATTTTACTACTTTTGGTCAAATTTTATTTTTTTAATGAAAGTTGTTTGACTTTTCTTTTTATCTTTCTTCTTTACAAAAAAATCAAATGAGTGTAATTAAGTGATTGTCTTGTTTTTCTTTTAGCAAGATAATTTTTTTAATTAGAAAGAAATGCAAAGAATTTTAAATGTTAATTTAAGTTAATGACTTGTTTTGCAATATTGATGATTAAGGAAGAAAATAGGTGAACAATTGTATTTATAAAAAAAATTATCTAATTGACTGCTACAAAAATTATTAGGTTAGAGAAGGATTGCAATTGGCTTGTAGTCAAGATTGTTGTAGAAAAAAAATAATGAAAGTATGAATAGGTCAAAAGACTTAAGTGCCTGGTAAGAAGATATATTCCTAACTTAGCTGTTGAAGAGAGACCAGTCATATTTTAATATAGTTGCTATAAAGACAATAGAATATAATAATTCCTAATTTAGCTATGAAAGAGAGAGCAGTCAAGTTGTAATCTAGCTGATAAAAAATAATAAACCAGAAGTCTTCAACAAGCTGTACTCAGCTAGAATCATAACCAATCTATTGCAAATAATAACATAAGTTTCAATCAAGCGTTTTGCATACTATGAGGTTTGTCATTAAACTAGTTTCTACAATAAAAATCATGTGCTAAATTTAGCTAAAATCTAGACATCATCTTCTTCCATATAACTTGATTTCACTGGAATAACAATGTAAAGTAGAAAAAATTACCCCCTAAAGTAATCTGAAAATTTGTCTTCAACCTAGAGCATGAGTCTGTGTTTGTGTTAGTCTCACCTGGTAATTTTAGTGGAAAGAAATAGATGTTTTTTTTTACTTTTTAACCTCAAATTACTGCATACCAAGAAAAGGACAAATTAAACTATATACATGTATATCTAAACGTTTTCAAGAGAAAAACTCAACTGGAACTGGATATTATAATTGTGAAAGACTCCTCAGAAAAAAACATGGTTGGAGGTATTTGTGTGCACACAGTATTTTTATTTTAAAAAGATTTATATATATATATATATATATTGTAAATATCGATAAGTCTATCTATATTTTAAAAATTATCATTTGTTATATATAAAAAAAAACCTCTTTGAGTTGATGTTTATATATGAAGTATTATTGTTTATGGTTATTAGGTATAGTTATTGTTTGAAGTTATTATTTTATTTATATGTTGATGGTACATCATTATGAATATTTAATTATTATAAATAAATGAAGACATATAAATTGTTGATTATATAAAAAAAATTATTTTATTTGCAGTGATTATTAAAAAAATGCAATATTATTATTTATGTATATTTTTAAAGCTGTCAAATAAATTTTCAATTTAATATTATATATATATGCTTGACATTTTTTTTTTTTAATGTTAATTGTTTAAAATAAAACACGTGTGACAATGGTTTTCAAAACAGCATTTGCTAGCACGTGGAACAACAGCAACAACAAAAAAAAGCCATTATTATTAGGATAGTGATTAAAAAAACAAAAGGATAAAATTTTGTTGTACTTTGTTTCTTTGAAATTACCATTCTTCAGAATATTGGAATAAGATAGATTTCTATGGTAAATACATAAATCATGACAGGCTAATAGAGATATATTGCAGCCAAGAGGCTGCACCATTTTCTTTCATTTATTCCAAGGCAGTTTAAAAAGAAAAACTAAGAAAATTTCAACACATGAATTTCATCGCGTTTGAAGCCGAAATTTGACATAGCTAATCTGGAATCTATAATGGTCAATCTAATAATAATCTGGAGGTAACTAGAATTAATATATTGGATTCAACATTTCAATTTATTTATTTATTTTTCAAGGAAAGAAATTTTAGAAGGATAAAAATATACATACATCCAAGAATTGACAATTTTCTCTAACGTGATAGTTTCTTCACTTTAACTAGAATGCATTCTAATATTAAACGGATAAAGAAATAAAACAATGGAATAAGTTGACTTTTGAAGGAAAACTGGACATGTGAACTTTGAAAGGTAGTCAATAATTTTATATGTATAAATGATATATAAATATATTTTTGAGATCGATATTTTTGTTTACTTTTATTTTTCATTATAAAAATATAACGTTTTATAAATATTCAATTCAAGCGTCTTGTTTTCTAACAGCAATAAACGTTTAATAGGTGTCAAAATTAACACTTAAGTAATTTAAAATCTTAAAGTATGGCTTATAAGTTTGGGTTGCATATGAGTTGTTATGTATATTTTAATAAGTAAATTTATATTCGCAAATTTTTATTATAAAAATTGTTTTATTATTAATTTATTTCCATTTTTTTTAAACTTTATATAATGATTCTTATGCATACCAAAACAATAATTTATATATATTTGCTGTATATAATATTTTTTTTATTATTATTTCAAATATCTGAAAAATATAAATATGGATTTGTATTTATATTAATACCTACTTGTTAAACACAGATATGTCTTTATCTATTTAATATATATACTTATTGCAAGTATATATGTATATTTATTATTTGGGTTTGTATTTAAAACATTGATATTACCTAAAATTAAACCATAATATAAAATAAAGGATGTATTATTTGTTTTATAAGTAATGCCTTTGTAATTTATTTGAAAGAGTATTAATATTTTATTCTTATTTTTTGTTTTTAGTGCCAGAGTCATTATGAAATTAATTGAATTCACAATTTAATAGAGGATAACTTCATATTTCACTTATTGTTTGGTCTTTGGGCTACTTACACATATTATTATTCATTGATATGTTTAGATATACATAAATTTACATAATAGATGTGTATATTGGAGTTAATAGAATTCCCTTTGTTTCTGATATATATATTTGATTAGTTAGTTATATCAACCTTGAAAATAAATTATAATGATAGATCTCATTGCTCTGTATGATTTTAGATTTATTTCATGTATAGCTAGTTGGAAGGACATATAAACAATTTATTTAAATATAACTGGCATAATTTTGTCTTTCTTCATTTGAATTATACAATTTATTATATTAGGCTTTCTCAACAATTGGATTCATTTAGATTATTTATATTCCATTACGTTTATCATCCAATGTTTGAAGCATTATTTTCTTCTCATATATTGATGTTCCATTACATTTGAGGTATAATATGTTTATATGATATATTGTCCATTACATTTGGCACCACAAACTGTTGGTCCCAGTTAACTGATGATTGGTATAATGGAGTAAAAGTATGTTCCATTACATTTGGATGCCACAATGTGGTCAGCATAATATGTTCGTTTAATTATTCATTACATTTGGTGTATCAAAGTTAGGGGCTTGGTTAACTAATGATTATTGTTGCAAAAGTTCATATGTTTATTTTCATTTGAGATCATATAAAGATACATTCCATTATATTTGGCTTTCCCAATGTTTGGGGCCTTCTTTCTTCAATTTAAATGGAATGCAGCAAGTATATTTTCCATTACATTTGGCGCAACAATGAGGGCTCGAAATAAGCTAATTAGGGCTTGAAATACCCCACATACCTGAGAGATGTGTAGTATATATATATTGATATGAGTTGTATAGTTTAAATAAAGAGAAGCATTTTTGTGTGTTTAATTTTTTTTTATATAAATGGAAATATTTTGGCCTTATGTTTAGATGGTGATGGTTACTGTTATTGTATTTTTTTAATGATGAAAGATAAATATAGTCATGAAGCAGTTTAATTTCAATTTAAAAATTATATTGATGGTGTTAAATTATAGCGTATTAATTTTGTCCATATTTGGAAAGTTTATGTTGTAGAAAATCTATAATTTTGAAGGTTGGATTGGATATTTGATTGTTGGAGTTTGGTTGGTTCTGTTGCAAGTATTGATGTTGGATGGGGAATTTTTGTCATTATCTTGAGGATGTGATGCATTCATGTCACTTGTGATTGATTGATCTCATTTACTGCTCCAACCCAAATTTTGATGTTTATTATTATTTATCATGAAGCAGTTAACAGTAGTCCTGCCATGATTTTACCTTTAAGACTCCAGAGAGAGTAAGGTATAATTATTTTGATATATGTATAATATTTGCCTCTAAGTCTCCCAAAGATGAGCAAGGAAATATTTTATAAATAATAGCCCCTAAGTCTTGGATGTAAGCAGGGCAGTGTAATAGTGTTTTCAGAAAATTATTATGGGTTGTAGTAGCTTGGATAGAATGAAATGTGATAATCACCTAAGTGTTCATGAAACATTGTATGCTTTGGAAGTAGTGATTGAATTATTTTATCTATATCAAAGTTGTGAAGTGCTAATCAATATTTTGGCTGTCAGTATCTGTCAGATCTTTAGAGGAATGGATGAGTATATAACATAAATATATAGCACCAAACTTCGGGGCTCGGTTAATTGATTATTCTTGATAACAAATAATCTATTACATTGGTTATCAATAAAGGCTTGAAAAACAAACATATCAATGTTTTATTTTTCATTATAAGTGACTTTTAAACATGAAGTTCAATTAGTGAGTATTTGTTGATGATAAACTGCATTAGTACAATTTTAGTAAAATATTTCAGGCACAAAAGTTAATAATTAGTGAAGTTGATTTTTTTTTTTATGTATATAAAATGGTATTAAGTTTTAAGGTCCAGAAAATTTATAGGCATCAATTTAAGCATTTTATATTTAACTACCATTATTTTGAATGAGAAAGTTGTCTCACTATATTATCAAATTAGTTATTTTTAAGGCATGTGAACATTTAGTTGTATTTTAAATATTTCAAGGTTATATTGAATTTGATATGAAATTTCCACATTTCAATATGGTATAAGTATAGAATATTTATTATCATTAAATATAAATAAATGTTATTTAGTGATATCAGTTGTTACTCTCTGCATATATATATATATATATATATATATATAGCCAGAGATATGCATACTGTATATCTCTCTCTATATCATATGTTAATATATATATATATATATATATATATATATATTAGAGAAATTTGTTGATGTTATGGTGATAGATGAGATTTTTTTTTAAGCCAAGAAGTTCATGAGTTCAAACAACTGAAATTTAGATTGTCAGATAGCTACTATGAATAATAAAATTAAAAGGCTTGTACTTTGCTTAGTTGAGTAATTGCTTGTTGGGATAATGATTGGAGATGGTGAGCCCTTGATCTGTGGTAATTATTACATAAAAATATATAAATATCTTAGATTTTTTTGTTTGAGTATATAATATTGCATTTATAGTCATAATGGATAATAGTAATGAAATGCCAGTTAGTGGTAATTTTGATGTAAGGAATTTAATGGAGAAACCAATAACTTCTGAGATAGTTGCTGATAATCATCAAAAGGAGAATGAAATGATAGTTGATAAATACACAGATAGTGGGTGGGAATCTATACATTGTATATTTGAGGAGAGAATCCAAATAATTGATAAATATATCCATGAGTTCGTGAGGTTGATTGAGTAAAGGATGTGGAAAGAAACTCAATTTATTAATAAAAATGTTGAAGATAGTAAATCATCTGTTGAGATAGTTAGACAAGATGTTACAATAGTAGATGCTAATTTGAAAAATAAATTAAAGGAGAATAATAAATCACAAAATATTGAATCTAAAAGTATAGAAACTGAATCTAAGCCATCAGTTGAGATAATTGATAAGGATATAGCAAATCATGAAGTATCTTTCAAAGTAAATGATAAATCTGTTAAAGTAACTAGTACAGATTTGAAAAAGCGTAAAGAACCTATTAGTTTAATTAGTAAAAGTATGGCAGAAAATAGACAACTTGTTAAAATAATAAGAAAAGCAAATCCACAAGTAATTAAGATAGTTAATGAAAATATTAACTTGTATAATAGTTTTACAGAAGAAAATAAAGATACTGTCAAGTTAGTTAATAAAGATGTGTATGATAATAAATCATTTGTTAATTTGGTAGATGATGGTGTTATGAGATTAGACACAAAAGTTGAGAAAAAAATGGAAGAATATAAAGAACCCATAGATGTGACTAGTGAAAATATTAATGAAAATGAAGATTGTGTTAAAATAGTTGATAAATCCTTAGAAATAAAATTAAATTCACAAAAGCAATCAGAAGAAGTAGAATTAAGTTGTGAAATATTAAAGGACACTGTTGACAATTTAGAAATTGGACAGTTAGGTTTTCAATGGTTAAACAATAGTACTCTAGAGTTAAGAGAAATAAAAATGTATTATAATAAAATGAATGAAGGTGTTCAAACTTTAGAAGTTGAATTAAGTTCACCAGAAAAGATTAAAATTAACTCTCAAAAATTACTAGAAAGAACAGAATGTGTTTATCAAAGTCAATATAAAGAACAGTATCATGGTAATTTTGTGTGGTACAAAGAAAGCATATTTTTATATATATTAGAACATAAATATTTGAGTGGTAATTTGTACCATTGTTGCAATAGAAATGACTTATTTTACAAGTATGCCAGTAGGACAAAGTTCATAAGATATATCTTATTGAAATTTGAGAGAAATAAAAAGGTATTCAATTTAAATATTGGTAGAAAGATTATTGATGTAGAAAAAGAAATTTGAAAAGCTAAGATCAAACTTAAAATGATAGAAAATGATCTGATTAATATAGATTTTTTTTAAAGAAAATGTAAATAAAGAAAGAGATATTGGAAAAGCCAAAGTTAAACTTAAAGTTATAGATGGAAAGATAAATAATATTGATTTTCTTAGAGAGAATATTGACAAGGAAAGAAATGTAGGGAAAGCAAAGGTAAAATTTAAAAGAATAAATGAAAAGATATTTAATTTAATTCTTAGCAGAAAGATTATTGATAAAGAAAAAGAAATTGGCAAAGCCAAAATTAAACCTAAAATGAAAAGTGATGATGTGATTAGTAAAGATTTTCTTCGAGAAAATATAGCTAAGGAAAGAGATTTAAGTAAACCTAAAGTTAAACTGAAAAGAATTAATATAGTAATGTTATTGTTGTAAAACAAAATGATTTTCAAGAGTTCTTTAATGTTGAAGTTGTATCACATCAATCTGATTTGCAATTTTTAAAGGATTATTTGGAAAATTTGAATGAATACCATTCAAAATTGCCCAGAGAATTGTTTTTAATTGAATGTAGAACAAGTGAAGTAAAATAAAGACTTACTCAAGTTGACGATGTTTATAAAGATAGTCAAAGGAAAAGTAAGATTATCTGATAAAATAGCAACTGCTATTGATAAAGTTAAGAATTCTGTTAGTGCTTATGATCAAGTTACTATTTATGTAAAGGATATAGACGCAGAATCTAAGGAATTCATAGCAAAATCTTTAGATGTTGATCCCAAAATTATTCAAAAACAATTGAATTATACCAAAATGTTATATGAAAATCTTGTAAATCAAAGCAAACTTCTTCACAAAGTTCAACATACTGGAAATTCTTTTCAAGAAGAATTAAAAAGGCACTTTTGATTATTTTTTTTTTTAAAGAAAACTTGGACAAATATCTAGATGATCTGAAAGATAGATATAAATAAATGAATATGGTTATTAATAAGAAAAATAATATTCTTTAAACCATGTTAGTCCTTAGAAAGATTACAAATTTGAGAAGTTTTTCGATATCTCATAATTAATTAGTTATTTGCAAAGACATTTTTTTTTTCGGTGGATTAGGGGGTATTGTCAATATCGATAAGTCTATCTATATTTTAAAAATTATCATTTGTTATATATAAAAAAAACTCTTTGAGTTGATGTTTATATATGAAGTATTATTATTGTTTATGGTTATTAGGTATAGTTATTGTTTGAAGTTATTATTTTATTTATATGTTGATGGTACATCGTTATGAATATTTAATTATTATAAATAAATGAAGACATATAAATTGTTGATTATATAAAAAAATTATTTTATTTGCAGTGATTATTAAAAAATGCAATATTATTATTTATGTATATTTTTAAAGCTGTCAAATAAATTTTCAATTTAATATTTTTTATATATATGCTTGATATTTTTTTTTTATGTTAATTGTTTAAAATAAAACATGTGTAACAATGGTTTTCAAAACAGCATTTGCTAGCACGTGGAACAACAGCAACAACAACAAAAAAGAAGCCATTATTATTAGAATAGTGATTAAAAAAACAAAAGGATAAAATTTTGTTGTACTTTGTTTCTTTGAAATTACCATTCTTCAGAATATTGGAATAAGATAGATTTCTATGGTAAATACATAAATCATGACAGGCAAATAGAGATATATTGCAGCCAAGAGGCTGCACCATTTTCTTTCATTTATTCCAAGGCAGTTTAAAAAGAAAAACTAAGAAAATTTCAACACATGAATTTCATCATGTTTGAAGCTGAAATTTGACACAGCTATCTGGAATCTATAATGGTCAATATAATAATAATCTGGAGGTAACTAGAATTAATATATTGGATTCAACATTTCAATTTATTTATTTATTTTTCAAGGAAAGAAATTTTAGAAGGATAAAAATATACATACATCCAAGAATTGACAATTTTCTCTAATGTGATAGTTTCTTCACTTTAACTAGAATGCATTCTAATATTAAATGGATAAAGAAATAAAACAATGGAATAAGTTGACTTTTGAAGGAAAACTGGACATGTGAACTTTGAAAGGTAGTCAATAATTTTATATGTATAAATGATATATAAATATATTTTTGGGATCGATATTTTTGTTTACTTTTATTTTTCATTATAAAAATATAACGTTTTATAAATATTCAATTTAAGCATCTTGTTTTCTAACAGCAATAAACGTTTAATAAGTGTCAAAATTAACACTTAAGTAATTTAAAATCTTAAAGTATGGCTTATAAGTTTGGGTTGCATATGAGTTGTTATGTATATTTTAATAAGTAAATTTATATTCGCAAATTTTTATTATAAAAATTGTTTTATTATTAATTTATTTCCTTTTTTTTTTTAACTTTATATAATGATTCTTATGCATACCAAAACAATAATTTATATATATTTGCTGTATATAATATTTTTTATTTTTTTTTATTATTTTAAATATCTGAAAAATATAAATATGGATTTGTATTTATATTAATACCTACTTGTTAAGCACAGATATGTCTTTATCTATTTAATATATATACTTATTGCAAGTATATATGTATATTTATTATTTGGGTTTGTATTTAAAACATTGATATTACCTAAAATTAAACCATAATATAAAATAAAGGATGTATTATTTGTTTTATAAGTAATGCCTTTGTAATTTATTTGAAAGAGTATTAATATTTTATTCTTATTTTTTTTTTAGTGCCAGAGTCATTATGAAATTAATTGAATTCACAATTTAATAGAGGATAACTTCATATTTCACTTATTGTTTGGTCTTTGGGCTACTTACACATATTATTATTCATTGATATGTTTAGATATACATAAATTTACATAATAGATGTGTATATCGGAGTTAATAGAATTCCCTTTGTCTGTTTCAATACTTACATATAAAAATATCGCAATAAATATTCAAAAAATTTAAACTTTTAAAACATATTTTGTTATATATAACAAGAAATAAATAATCTTTTAGATTTTTAAAATAAAAAACAAAGATTTTATAAACTGAAAATAATATCTTTTTTTTTTTTTTTCAGAATTGTCTTTCTAAGGATAATGTATAATCTTTTTGTTTTGATTGGATCTCATTTTTTTAATATAGAAACAAAAAACCAGTAACACAGCACAAGACTGAAAGTGGCGCTAGTTGTACATCATATCACAAAAAAAATAAAGTGGCTAACAGGTTTCTCTGGGCATAATTGCTGAGAGATTCTTGACTTCATTTAAGGAGAAGCCACAGTACATCACATCGAATCTGATTTCTTATCAGTTCACAAATGAACACTAGCAGTAATTATTAAAATACGTATAAAAAATGTCAAATTAAATACTGTAGTTAATAAAAAAAGTAAAAAAAAAGTTTGTCTTGTATTAATTTTTTTCAAATATTTGAAATTTTTTATTAGTCATACTTTATTTGCTTATTTTTTTAATGCGAATTTTAAAGTAATTTTTCCTTGTTGCTTTGCTTTTATACAAATTCTGAAAATTACAGACCATATCTCCCATTTTTCAATGTAAGTTAAGTCTATTTTTGTGTGATTTTTTTTAATGCGGGTTTTCTGTGGAACCTATCTACCACATAAAATGAGACCCAGGTGTATATACTTTTAATAATAACATATTTATGATATTAATAATTTTAATAAATATTTGTAATAAATAAGAAATACATTTTGACATTCTCTAGTGCAAAATATTTTAACTACTCTCTAAACATAAAATAAATAGATTGATTTTTTTATATTTTATGTGTTTTGATAACATAGTCTTTTATCTAAACATCTTTCAAAACATTAAAATAATAATCTGCACATTGTTTAATACATTCATGCAATATATTTTATTTTATTATTGCATGATTATTTCTATTTTAGGGTGTGTTCAAATATATTATAATATTATGGAAATAGTGTTCTCAGAAGTTGGGCAATAATTGTAACTGTATAGAAAATATGGGTTAATAAGAGAGAATCTGAGGTTACAATGTCTCACAATTGGGTATCCATTTGCACAGTACAGCACATTAGGGCTGAATTATGAGGAGATGGGAAAGCATCACTGTCCCCAAATAAACAAAATATAAAACTAAATATAAACGGAATGAACACGAAAGATCAGCACAGATCTAACTATAAGTTCACTAGCATTACAGAAAAGTAATATCTATTCATCATCATAAATGATCAGCATTATAAATAAATTAACAGATAATTTGTGACTGTATTTGAAAGTTATCCACTATAGACCAGACTAATTATTTAGCTACTGTCAAACCTAGGGCAGGAATACAAACAATAATTATCTGGATACACATACTTAGGTGCTACTCCAACAAAATACAGCAATAAGTACAATAATATTGAGATGCTAAAAACATCCTGACTATCATCAATTCTCTGGTCACTTAGTATCATTAATGTACTGGTCAACTATAAATTAATTCATAAAGAAAGAAATAAAATTAAATGTAGTGCATGAAGATTAAAGGATATCTCTTTTGCATCAGCCAAAATCATCATCACCTGGATGTCCATAACACTAACAATAAACCCCTACTCCCTATAACTGTTATGCACAAATCTACCTCAGGAAGCAAGAACTTTATAAATGATTACTGTGAGCAAGAGATAAATAATTAAACAATTTATTATAAATCACTTCAATTAATTCCCAGGTTTATCTCATTATAAGTAAATAATTTTATTGGGATCATTTAAAAAAATTCTAAAATATTAAGCTATCATTAAATAAACTCACATGCACTGCAATTTATGAAACAGGAATTGGATAGAATAAAGAAAGTAAGACTAAAAAATATTTTATTTCATCAAAAAATATATTTTCATAAAAAATTATAATCAATCAGTTGATTTCTATTTATACATTAACTTTTAATTAATTTATTTTTTTAAAATAACTGAGTGTTAGAAAAACAACATTTTCAAAATCAAAGATAAAGATCTTTGATTTAGCTTAATTAACCCTTTGTGAATGAAATGAGAAAAACATGTTTCTAAAAAAAAAATATTTAAATTTACAAAAAATTAAATTTTCTCACAACTATTCCATAATTTTGAAGAGAAAATTGACTGGATTAAAAAAAATAATTTAAAAATATTAACTTAATAAAAATATTTAAAATTATCTATTTTTACAACAACAACAAAAAATCTCTTTTTTTTTATTATAAATGAAAATTTAGTGTGTGCCCACACAAAAAATATTTTTAACCAGTTACAATTTTTAATTTTTCCAATTGAGTTTTTTCTTGTAGATTTTTAGACATGTTCATGGTCAATTTGCTTTTTTTTAGTGTGCAGTAATTCAAAGTTAAAAATAGCAAATTTCATTTATTTATTTCCACTAAAATTTTCAGGTGAGACTAGCCCAGCAGAGACTAATGTTTTTGGTTGAAGACAAAGTTATAAATTATTTTATGAGAGTAACTTCTCTACATTTTCTTCCAGTAATGACAAGTTACATGGAAGATGTTGTCTAGCTTTTAGCTGAATTTAGCACATGTTTTTTTATTGTAGAAACCATTTTATGACTAAATTCAAAGTATGCTAGAAGTTTTCTAGAAGTTTGATTAAAACTCTTGTTATTCTATGCAATAGCTTGGTAAAGACTTCTGCTTCTTTCTTCTATATCATCTGGATTAAGACTTGACTGCTCTTTTAAACAGATAAATCAGAAATATTTCTTCTTACCAGACACTTGGTTCTTCTGACCTATTCACATCCCTATTATTTTTATTTGAAACAATCTTGGCTACAAGCCAATCATGATCTGTCTCTAACCTGATAATTTTTATAACAACTAGTTAGATAATTTTTTACAAATGCAATTATTATTTTCATCCTTAATCATAGACATTGAAAAACAAGTCAAGAACTTAAATTAACATCATAAAATGCTTGACATTACTTTCTAATTTAAAAAGTTTTCTTGCAAAAGGAAAATGAGATAATAAGTTAATTGCCCTGATTTTTTTTTTTTTGCATTGAAGAGAGAGAAAGAGAAAATAAAATAAAAATAATTCTGACTAATTAAAAATAACATTTACTAAAAGTATTAAAATCTTATTTTTTCTTTTTAAAAATATTAAAAATAAAAATCTCTCTTTTAAGGTTATGATTAATATCTATTAAATAATTTACAAAAAGGAGATTTTTTTTCCTTTTAGTACATTTTCATAGTTTAAATTCAAACTACTCATTAATTCTAATTACTGAAAATAGAGTTAAAAAAACTTGTTTACATTCTTTTGTAATTTTCTCTCCCTTCTATAATTATTTATAACTTATTAAAATTGACCCATATTAAAATCATATTATTATTTAACAAATTTAATGTTTGAGAATTCTCGTACTAATTTATTGGGACTTAAAATATTTAATTAATTGAAGTCCAATTCTTATTATAAAAAGTATGCATGGGAAAATTAAATATTATTTCCCCCATTAATTATATAACTCTAAACTAAACCTAGGGAACATGCTGTCAACTTATTTAATTATTTTTAATACAGCTATATAGGCAACTGGTTGCTATATGTAATATTAAATACCCCATATAATATTAATTATTTCAATTTATAAGTGAATATTAATGCTTTCTATGGCAGAATATTGTTAGTCCCTATCTACTATAAAATAATAAAAGGGATCTCTCATATTATAAATTTACCTGATGAATTTGTTTGTTGAATTTATAATTATTGAATGACCTTTCATATAATCATTATATATCTGAGTCTCATGCTAATTATATACCTTTTAAGTATTGATTTAAATACAGTAGCCTTTTAAAAAAGATTGTACTATTAATACATGCAGACTTTCTTTTTCATATTTAAGATGTCATTTAATTTCAAATTCTAAGTAACTTTTCAGGTCAGCTCATTAGTTTTTGTAATTTTGGTCTAAATATTGTGATTCAATGCTCTATTTAAAGCCATTTTATCTTTATACTTTTTGAGGATGATTAGTTTCTATATAAATGATTTTTAAATAATTGAATAGTGGGGGATATTTTTACTATTTTTAATCTATTACTTTTTAGTGCACTTTATTTACATTGCTTTTGACAAAATAACTAGACTACTTTAAAAAAATATTTAAAATGCTGAATCAGTATCTAATCCATAAAAAATAGCTTTTAGTTTGATTATATCATTGTATATACTTTTCTGAAGGTTTAAAAGTACTTCAATCATCATTTTAAAGTGAAGTCCTAAAGTTAGTAAAAAAAAAACTTGACAAGCACTTCTAAACTAATCAACTTTAAATGGTAAGTTCACGTTTTGAAATATTACATAACTGAGCATGTGTGAGTTTATATATATATGTGTGTGTGCGTGGGTGTATGTAAGTACATATAGAACACCAACCATGTCTATTTTATAACTTTTTGATATATTTAAAATTTTCACTCCACCTCACATTTCTGAAACATGAATAAAGACAATTGCAAAAGACAAATGATCTCCAAGATGCACGCATTTCAAGCTGAACCAGCAATTTTCAGTTGGCTCAAATCACAATCTCATACACATTATTATTTGTTTAGTATGCATCAATATCAAAGAGTTATACTTTGATTTACAACTGTTAAACTTTTATATCAACTACAAACTCCAGTGTTTTCCTTTGATCTAGTATATGGCAAAATGTCCCCAAATTTATGTTACAGATCCAATACATGTATAAATATAACGATTTCTCTCCCTACCAGGTATTAAATCTTAATCTAAATGAACCAATTTTATAGTGAAGAGTGTACTTTAAAAAAATTCAATTTAT
This sequence comes from Epiperipatus broadwayi, assembly GCA_028023455.1. Lineage (NCBI taxonomy): Eukaryota > Metazoa > Onychophora > Udeonychophora > Euonychophora > Peripatidae > Epiperipatus > Epiperipatus broadwayi. The sequence continues at coordinate 224,584 of JAQFVV010000460.1, forward strand.
TGTGTACTTATATGCATCTAATGGTATATAAAGTTTTATTCTGCTAAACAAAGCTTCAGAACTGAGATTCTTTAACTAATTGGCATGAAACTCACTCCTTTAATAAAAGACCCAATAGATGATTTGATCACAAATTTCAACATTTTTTTTCTACAATTAAATTTTTTATTCTCTATCATATATTGACAATTTTTATATTATCTATTACAAATATAAGCTTACAAATGAAAGATCTTCTAAAAGTTAATATTTGAACTTTGCAAAATAGAAAAATAAATTACTAAACTAAATGTATATGGATAACAATGTACCTTTTCATGTTGGACCATAAATAACTGTTGCCTATTCATAAAAATTATTGAACAAAATATTTTTTATTTTAATTCTATTTTTAATATGAAAATTAATTTTAGTTTAGATACCATAAAATAATGAATCTAATGCTTTAAAATTTAAAATCATGCTTATTACTATTATTAAGATTTCACAAAGTTTATGGAAGCAATTTTAAGTAAGTAATAATAATTTCTGCTTTATTATAACTATGGTATTAATGACTCATCTTAAAAACCAGCATGTTCAAATAAAATATAATTCTAATCACATATTTTTGGTTTAGAATAAATATTTTTCAAATAAAATGCATAAATCAGTTTAAAGATGTAATTAAATTACTGAAAATTACAAACTTTTTTTAAAATACTAAAATATAAAAGTATATTCTCAAAATCCTGAGTCCAAATAATCTGTCAGTTAATTGTTTCTTGGTTTCTTTGTATTATATATAGCTAATCAGGATGTTGTAGGCTTCTTTTGAGTTCAGATAATGTTTGTAAACTATTTGTATGATCCTGACATCTTCAGATTTTTTTTAGTCTAATAATTTTACTTCTGATTTCTGTAATAAAAAAATTCAACCAGTAAACTAATGTTATAGGAAGAAAACCTAAAGTGATAGCAGAAATAACATAGACAACATAAGACTTCCAAATGCCCCAAAATCAGCAACTCTGTAGTAACTAGGTAAGAAATAGTTAATAAATTATTAAAGAAATGGCAAGCAATAGAAAACTATTATCACTGAGAATTAAGTGTTATCATTTTTAATGGTCCTTATTAATCATTTATCTTAATTTCACTTTATGAAGAAGACATAATATGTAACATAATTCATTATTGACACCCTTTGTTAAATATGGTTAAATTTCATTTGACTCACACATACATAAAATTAAACTTTTTTATTCCATGAGAAGAAAAAAATTATTGGCTAAAATATATTTAAATTATATAAAAATTAATATACTTATATTATCAAAATACATATATATAGAGAGAGAGAATTTTAACCAAAAGTAATCTCTTTCCACAATCCATTAATAAATAATATTCACACTATAAATATTTATTATATATACTAAACTACTTCTTAAAAAAAATTGTATAGAATAATCATAAAAACTTAAATTTTTACAAACTTCATTGCAAAAGTTTTTTCAAACATAGGGAATAATAAGTATTGACCTGGCTTTCCAGTCACTGAGTTATTAGGAATTTAAGCATTTTTCTATCTTGTTTTACATTTTAGCTAAGAATATCTAGCTATTAATTTATTGGGTAGTTGTGAATGATTATCTGAGTTGGCTACCAATTATTGTTTGTGAAAAAAAATTTCAAATTTTATTTATTACAAATTCGAACCCAGATCATAGGTGTACAAAATGGATGTGCTACTACTTTAACATAAAGTTATATATTTAAGGAATTTTGTGTTAAAATAATAAAGCATCTGTTTCTATGTCTATACCATGGGTTTGAATCTAGAATGACTAAACTTGAAAATTATGTATATATGTATATATATATATATATATATATATTCAAATTTTGTGTAAAGAAAATCTTTGCAAGCATTTATACACTTATAATTGCATAACTATATGTAATTCATTCACTCTTACTATAAAAATGTTTTATCTGGAATATCTCTCACTATTATTATTCTTACTCTCATAATATTTTGTGACAGAAAAATATGAATGACCCATGAGATATCTATCCAAAATCTTGCCCTTAAATCCATTGGTTGATATGTAAAATTTTTATCAAGGCCTTCTTATTCCACGAATGAAGTAAGTCACTTTTTCCATGTGTTAAAACACATTATCCCATCTATATTATTATATTGTCCTTTTCATGTAGTGTTTTTTTTTGTTACTTCTTTGTCATATTTGTTTCTATATTTGGTTGTTTAATGGTTTAGTGATTATGATTCATCATATTGCACATCATCTTATGTTTTTCTTTGTGATGATGATGTTTTAGAATTAAGTATTTGTTGGACTATTTCCATCATCTAATATTAAGAACTTAATGTTTTTAGAAAAATTTTAAACTTTATTTAAACTTTTTAACTACATTCAACTGTTAGTAATAATACACAGGTTAGTATTAACCACAACATTTTTAGTGGTATTATTCTCCTTTCTTCTTTAAGTGTCATGGGTATGACTAGTGATAGGGGTTAGAGGTTTATCTTAAAATTCAGTATCCAAAGATACAAGTTCAGTTTCCATGCTATTACTGTCACTCATCAGGCCAGCAACAATTGAAAAAAGAGAGGAGAATAATATCACTTGAAATGTTGTGTTAAATACTAATCTATTTGCTATTATTAACAGTTGAATGTATTTAGAAAGTTTAAAACTTTTCTGAAGACATTTAGCTCTTAAGATTAGATGATGGGAATAGTCCAACAAATAATTAATATCATCTTATGTTGTATTTAAATGGTCAAGTTTCCCTATTATTTAATTTAAAACTACAAACAAATTTAATTTTAGATGTAGGGTTTTTTCTGTTCATCCTTACTTTTTTAAAAAAAAGTTTTCACATTTTATATATCAGATCGATTGTTAATTGGCAATGTTATTAAGACTCGATATCTATTTTATCTAAACTATCACATTTCAACAGATTTTTTTTTGTTTGTTTAGGAATAATCCTTTTTTTAAATTCATGTTTTTAGAAATTCCCCAAATGTAGATAGTGCAGTGGTAAAATCTTTGGGAGTTGACAGGAAGGAACTGCTTCTATCTATAGGTTTGATGTTTTACATAAAAATGAAGATAGACCAGTTTCTAAACATTTCAATTTACCTGATCACTCAATTGATGATTTTCTTCCATGAGAAAAAGAAAACAGAAGAATAGTTTTATTATTTTTAAATTTAAGACATTACATTCTCATGGTATGAATATGAATATGAGTACTATCACTGCCTTGAATTACCTAGTTTCCTAAAGATTTGTTTCCTAGATAATTATTTTATGGGTGGACTAGCAAGAAGTGGAATGTATATATATATATGTATAAGATATATATGTATATAGTAAAATATATATAGTAGAATATATATATATACAGTTTTTTTTGTGTGTACATATATAATAATATATTTTTATTGTTTTTTTATATATTTTAATATAATAATAATAATAATAATGATGATGATGATGATGATGATGTATGGTATTAGTTTTTTAAAATAAGTTTTTTTGTGAATTTTTTTTTTTTGGGGGGGGGGGGATTTTTTATACAAAGGTTTTTTATACAAAGTTTTGTATATATATATTTATTTATTTGTTATACAAAGTTTTTTAAAGATTTTTAGCCTATAGAAATTAGTTTTGTTATCTGATATGTAACTGTCTGTAATATTTTAGCGTTTAAATTCTGGGAATAGCCATTTTGATGTGCTTTCTGATGAAAACCAGTTGTGCTGGTTGAAATATTAAAGCAGTTTTTATAGAGAAATAATTGTGTTTTTATTATATATATATGTACGCATTGCAATTTTAGAAATATTTTGAATTTTATTTACTAAAGATCTAAATTAATCTTTATTTTTATATAAATAAATTATATACAATTTATTTTGTATCCAATATTTATAATAATCTTCTAATATTACCATATAACAATATGCTGTTTCTCTTTACCTAAAATTATAAGTATCTTTTTACTCCACATTGTAATTATTTTTTAAAGAATTATCTACGTGAAATTTTATTTTATAAAGATCTTAAAAAATAAAATCTCATATAAAGATAAAAACACATGAATTATAGAAAGTTAGAATTTATAAACAGGAATGACAATATCTGAAAGTGATCTTTATATATAAAAAAGGAACAATGTTAAATTATATATAGATCACTTTTATTTAAGGATAACTTTTTCCAATATCATTTTTTAAAAAAATGTGTTTTACGAGAACCAGTAATTTCAGATATCCTAGATATTAATTACAATTCATTTATTTTTGAGGCACACTTATAATATGAAATGAATTAGTTTGTGTTTTTATATATGTTTTCAAAATGTGAATGACTGGGGAAGGAAGGTAAAAATATCATTACAATAAATTGCATTAAATTTTGATTTTAGGCTACTGTAATGTAATACAAATGTAGTTAACAATAAAATGATCTATATATAGGAGGGTTAATTATGAATAACCATAAGCAATGCCTAACTAAAAGTATTTGAATATTGTCTCATTGAATAAAATATTAGGTCATCGAGAACTATTTTTTTGCACAACATACTTTTTTATCTTTTTTTTAATCAGCATTTATTTAAACTTTGTTAATCTATATTTTCAATTTTGTTATACCCTTTACATTAGAAGTTCATGCACTCTATCTTATCAATCATTTCCTAGTGTAGTTTTGTGGACTTGTGACCCAAAAGTTTTTTGTTATCAAATGATGATCTTGACTACCAGGAATATTGTTGTACTTGTTTTTAGTTTCTTATTCATTCAAAGTTCATGCATTCATGTTGATCAGATCCCAAATTGTCCTGTATGTCATTTGTGATGCTATGCGATAGTCCCTGTCTTTTATTTTCATTAGTTTCTTAAGGAAGATCTGGGTCAGTGGGATATTGATCACATTAGTAAGCCAGATATAATACATAAGGAAAGTGACACTTCTCACTACTGCAAATTTACCATCTGTAACCACATGTTTGAGTAAGTTTATCAGAGGTTGTTTGACACAGTAGATTAAATGTATAGTGGTTCTGCAGCCATGTAACATTTCACATTGCTCAAAATGGTGCACTACAGTCTCTTCATCTTTTTTAACCAGGGGCAGATGGGATCTACATTTTTGAAGCCCTTGCAAGCTGCCAAAAAATTGTTGATTGGAAGAGCCTCCATATTGACCTTGACTAAAAAGTCAAAGAAGTTAGGCTCTAGGTGCCATTGTTTGAACCTTTGTATAATTTCAAAATCCTTGGTGTTAAGTACTGTAATCTCTGATTCCGGAATTTTATTTAAGAGCTGGAACACATCCCAATATGAGATCTTCCCCATATTTTGTTGTAAGGGAGGCAGTAGGATTTTTGGTCATTTCATTTCTAATGTTAGTTATCCAGATCTTATCAATAGGTGGAGGTGTGTCTGTGGGAATAATTATATTTGGTGAGATAATTTGAGGGCAAAAGTTGCTTAATTTACTTAGTAGGTTAAATGTGCATTGAATTCACATTGATTGGACTGAGTGTAGTAATAGACCAGCCCACTTTGTATGCATTTGCATTTTCCTGATGCTGATGGCAACTGTTTTACCTTTCCAAAGAAGGTGTGTGCATAATAAGTTTATTTTGTTTGTAAATCTGTTGGTAAATTTGATGAATGATTGGAAATAGACTATCCTGGGAAAGACCAGCATATTCATTAATAATATCTTGGCATATAGTGATGCATATATTTTAGATAGAGATTTGGTGATTTTATTGACCACTTTAAGCATTGATTCTTGGACCATTTTTCTCCTGGCAGCTGGTGAGAGGTGTATAGGAAGACCCAGGAATTTTTGCAATTGTGCTGCAAACTGTGAGGTTATGCCCTTTCCTAAGGATAACCTCCAAGCTGCAGATTTATTAAGGTTGAATGAGAGTCCTGATTCTAGGGAAAATTTATCCATAATTTTTACCAGTTTAGGAATGAACTTTGGTGAATGAGGAACACAGTCAGGTCATCTATGTAGGTGATGTGAGTAATGTTTTTGCCAATGGTTGGAAGGTACAGTACTGGAAGGTTCTGAGTTATTAACTTTAGAAATGGATTTATGTATGTAGCAAATAAAAGTGCACCAAGGGGGGGGGGAGCCTTGGGGAATTGATTTGGAAAGTTTGAAGGGGTGAAAGATCTTTTCATTGAGAAAAATGTATATCTCCCTGTTATTAAGAAGATTAGATATTATGGTAATAATGTCAGAGGAAATTTCAAATTTTTCCAGGAGATGCAAGAGCCCAGGTATCCTCACTGAATCAAATGTACTGTTGATTTGAAGTTGTACAATGACTGTTTGGGATTTCCTTTGTATTTTTGTGTAATCAACTATCATGTTAAAAAGACTCAATGCTTCTACTTTTTATCTTTTCACTGTGTTCTTTCATTCTCCACCAATATTGACTTAATTGTCTCAAACTTCTTTTACTATCAGTATTTAAAACAGTTTGTGTAACCACATTTACATTTTTTTAATCATATATACAGTAATTTTAATTCTGTTCTATTTTTAATGTTTGCAAGATCCAAATTATAATTTTAAACTCTAAAGCATCACAATACTAAAGGGTAATAAATGTGTGAGTTGTTTTTCTTTTAATAATTAAGAAAATAGGAAGGGCATCTTTTTTAAATCAACAAAAAGAATAATTTTGCAACTGTTTTATAAACAAACTAGTTAAGAGATTCATTAAGTGTATAAATTAATTAAACTAATGGTGTTGGCTAAGTTCATTTTTAAAATTTAATTAAAATAAATTATAAAAAAAAAAAGTTAAGTTAAAAGCTCTTCTTTTTAAAGCTTATTAAGTTAAATCAGAAAATTAGTTAATTTTTTTTTTAATTAAATATCTTTTTTCTAAAAAATGTAGTAATTGAAGGTAGTTTGGCCTCTTCAACAGACTATTATTATTTTAAAGTATACACTTTAATTAAAATACATGGCAATTTTAATTACTTTTAAAAGAAGTCAAGCAAGAATATAAAATATAAAGATATAAATTATTTTTCACTTATTAATTACTAATGTTTAATTTTTTTTCATGTGTTATAGCATCGGCTGGAACCTGCTAACCCGGGACAACTGCTTGTAAGGCAGCTATGCTGACCACTCGACCACCAACGCTTGTTTAATTTTTAATGATGAAAAAAGGGTTTAAATCAATAATCTTTGCAAGTATTAGATACAGTAGAATATGATTTTTTAAAATAAAGATAGTTTACTTTACACAAATGAAAGCTTTTCTATAAAATCTGGATTCGATATAATTTATGTTATACTTGGAACTGGATAATAACTAATGCCTATGTTTCACTTATTACAGGTGAAAGTAAGATTATATTGAAAATTATTCTGCACAGATTATAATCTTATATTTAAAAGAAGACTAGATATATGTTCAAGTAAGGAAATTGCACAAGAGATATCATTGCTGAGATATAGAAAATGCCAAGGGATATCATAGAAAAGTTAATTTGGTTTATAGATTATAACAAGATCCTTGATATATTTTGCATACTAAATTTACGGATTGTTACATTTTGATTTACAAGTGTCAAACTCACTTCATCCACAACTTTGATACTATCCACTTCAGATAAATACAGTAATGATTGTCACTATTCATTTACTAAACTAGAGATTGTCTCTAGCACAGATATAACCTTTAAACCTTGGTTAAAATATATGATTTTACATTAAACACACACATACATAGAGTTATTCACATTTCTCATTTCGGTGTATAATATATTTATAAATATATTACACATACATTACACAATCTCCACACCACCACACACTCTTCAAATCATATAAATAAAAGATACTATAAAAGACAAATGACCCCAAGATGTACTTCATGCTGAACCAGCATTCATCAGTTGGTCTAAGTCAACATATTTATTATAGTAAATTGTTACATTTTGATTTACAGGTGTCAAACTTACTGTGTCTATTGATGTCATTCACTTTGGATAAATACAATAATGATTAGCACTAAACTAGAGATTACCGCAATCACAGATATAAAATTTAAACCTTAGTTAAAGATTAATATATCTGCCTTAAACACTAGTCATAATACTATATTTTCATAAGTTATAGTTTGTGTATTTTTTTTCCTATGCATATGTTAATACTTATACATAATTTGAAATTAATAAAGATTATTTTACAAAAAAAGGTAATAGAAATCATATCTGCATTATTATTTGAATATTTAAATTAGTTAGACACAGGCTTGGCTAAGAATTCTGTTACTGCAATGTTTATTCTAAGAAATATTAATGATTTGTCAGCTATTTATATAAAATCAAAATGACTTCTAAAAAATCTGACTTATAAAAGATATTTATAGTATGTGCATATAAAGATTATTTTTTCTGAAATATTAACATATATACATATATTTTTCTATTTAATTAATGTTATTCTATTTTTACTAATGTATGAGATTTTTAAAATCATGGAAACCATTGTACAATTTTTTTTTATCCTTAATGTTTTTACTTTGGCACACTTCCCAAACATTTTATGTATAATATATATGATATATTTGAAATATGTTTGTAATCAATCCACTCTTTAAAAAATAGTAAATATTTTTCAGCAATCTATTATATTATTTATATGTCACACTGTTATTTCAAAATTTATAATAATATTTTTAAAATATGCAAATTACATACAAAAATTTGCATAAACAAAAATCTTTAGCATACAAAAATAACTTTAACAATAGGATTTGTGGGAGTCTATTTTAATTTTTAATTTGGAATAAAATAAAAGTGTCAGAAATACAAAGTTAGGACGAAGTTTCACACTTATAAGTCTATCCAGGCTAGGTAAATCTAGGAAGTTTTTTAAAAGTTAAAATCCTCTAGCCAAGCCATGATCTATTCAACTAGTCATTTGGTATTAGTTGATAAATAAGTATCTAACCATTATTAATTAGACTCCAATGATTTGAGATTAATCCGCCTTGCCTGATAAGTAGTGATGCTGGTAATGAATTTATTATACTGTATGGGTCTCTTAATTACAATAAATTATGAAACTATAACCACATTTGGGAATTTCACTAGGGATGAATCCATAGAAGAGATATATCATAGTTTATTTATTTTAAAAAATCCATTTTAATGTATCAATAGTGATACAAATCATTGTGGCAAATTTTATATTGTTGTTTATATAATTTTTGGTAAAATTCTGGAACTCCTTCAATAGACTGTAAATATACTTTTATGATAAATTAATATATCTGTCTTTTTTCTTTATCTCTTTTCTTTTATTTCATCTTTTTCCTTCTCTCTTTTTTATTCTCTGCTTATTTGTTTCCTCTTCCTCCCCCTCTTTTTCTCTCCCTCTTCCTTCTCTCCCTCTCTAAATTAGTAACAAAGTAAGATAACATTCTTCAATTATTATTCAATGTAAGCAAGATTTGCATGGATTGCGTAAGGCATAATATAAGTCAGTCAATACTAGAATCTAATTATTGGTTTTACAAAAATTCATTTGTTGAAAGCATATTTTATATATATTATGCATACATAAACTAATAACTTTTTTTTTTATAGAATATACATACATTTTTAAGACTTTTGAAAATGATTCAGTTATATTTTGCTCAAATTTGAATAATATTCGCTTGGCACACAAGACTTTTCGGAAAATATTTAAGTATATAGCACATTAATAAGCATATCTAAATTCTGAAAAAGATTTCAAAAACAATCAAATGACATATGGACAAATAATAAATGAAGAATTAAAAATATACTGCAATATTGAATGTCTAATATTATATTTGAAAGTGAATTTTTGGGAATGGAATTATCTACATGTTCAAATCTCTTATATATATACAATTGTAAATTTTTTTCATTTTTTCTATTTAATGCAATATATTTTTTGGAGAGATGTATGTTGGAGTAACAAGAAGAGATCGTAAACGCAATGTATGGGTAAGAGAACTGACCTCATTGAAAAAATTAAAAGATTGAAGTGGAGTTGGGCTGGACATATTGTTAGAAGAGATGATAATAGATGGACAATTGAAATTTTAAACTGGATTCCGAGAGATTCTAAAAGACCCAGAAAGAGACCACATATGAGATGGATGGATGAAATAAGAAAGTGTGCAGGGGTGATGTGGAGAAGAGAAGCTAAAGATCGGAGAAAATGGATTAAACTTGGAGAGACCTTCATCCTGCAGTGGATTGATAATGGTTGATAATGATTTTTTTAATATTTCATTGTGATAACTGGGATTAAATAAATAAAAAATAGAGTACTTGTGCGTTTTTCTGTGTACTAAGCTTGATAGCCATTTATTTATATATATATACACACATAGTTTTAAAGTATAGAAGTCTCTTTTTTTTTTCAATTTTCTATTACCAAATGTGTGTTCATTATTACATTTAAAAAAAGTAATAGATCGATTATAAATTTCATTCAGAAATTTTATTTCCTTTTTTTTTTTAATATATATTATAATGCATGCTTTGAATGTTGTTTTAGTTTGTTTATATACAGCATCTTTATTTTTGTAACTACATTTTGGCAACATGATGAAAGTTTGGTATCTTCCTTTGACAGAACATCATAAAGTGGAATATTTCCAAAGATAAGGAATCCTGCACTTCTGAAAATTCTGTGTTAATGATCATGATATGGTACTTTATGTTTCTAATATATATTTTATTTTTATACTAATAAATTAAAATCTGCATTAATGAGCACAATATGACACTTTGTTTCTTCTTTTTTTTTTCATACGTCAAATGCGTTGACCAGGAAACGAACCCGGGCCAGCTGCTTGGAAGGCAGCTATACTAACCATTAGGCCACCAATGCTTGACTTCTTTTTTATATATTAATAAATTGACTTTATACAAAAAAATAATGATAAATAAAGTGTAAATATTAAAATTAATTTTTGCAGAATTTTTTTAAATAACACTAAAATTAAAATATTAAATACAACATTTGTTTCTTATCAGTTATTTTTTATAAACATTTTTATATGCCCCTTAAACTATATATTTATAAATAAATAAAAAAAGATTGCCAAGCTTGGTAGACAGTCAAATGCATAAGTACCAAAAAAGGTATAAAAACTGCTTAATCTTAAAATAAGTCATTCTTGAAGAAATAATGTAAATTTTATTTTCAAGGCATGAATTAATATAGTCATGGAATAATAAACTCAGAAACTTAAAATTCATGGATTTCAGGTCATCGGTCTCATGATAAATATTATTGATATATGTATGACTATTATTGGTATTAGTTATAGGTCAATTACTTGAAGAAAAAATCCTAAATTTAATAAGTAGATTTTAAGTTTTATTAAGCCTGAGATTAATAGTTACTTTAAGAAAAATTAAATTTATTTTATTACATGCATTAAATTTTTTGGCATGAGAAATAATAAACTTTAGTAATATTATAATAAGTTTGTCAAATATCTATTTTTATTTTTTTTTGTTGTTTTTTTTTTCAGCCTTTTTATATTAAGAGAAATTTAAAAATGGAACATAAATTATAATCTTAGGATTGAACAAAGATAAACCCAAAAATAATTGAATGGACTTATTGTTTAGGAATCCATAAGAAATTTGAGCAACAGATTTGACGACCTTGAGCTTTAGAGCTGCCCCTCTAGCCCTGCATCATAGGGCTACAACTTTAATACTTTTTAGGATTTGGAACATTAAAATTATAACATTATTATGGTGTGTTTAACTTTAAAAATAAAATCTGTCATTTATCAATCATACTATTTATATAAAATATTTTTATAAATTGCATTTAGTGATAATAATCTCAAATTTCACTTAAATTTACATATTGAATAAAAAAACTAACCATAATAAAAATAAAATAAATAACTTGTATATGCTAAATTTTTTTATCTAATATTAATTCATAACTGTGAGTGGCTTATCACAGTTTTTCATTAATATGTTAACTCATGTATAATAGAAATATTATAATTTTAAATGTACACTGTTAATTTAGATTCAGCTGTTTAAGTTAATAAAAAACACAATATAATTATTTATTTTTAAAAAATTATAATAAAAAAATAGTCATATCATCTTATATTAATATTATTGTTAACTTTTTTCTTTTATTATCTGAAAATTCACGTCCACTTTTATCTTGGAATATGATGGACCTTTTTGCAATGATTCTCTATAGGGATCATCATTAATTTATGCTCATTATTTTGATTTAAAATAGGTTATTTCCTATAATTATCTTTAGTGATAACTACATATTATATGACTGTATATATAAATACATATAAATTATAATTATAAAAATGATTAATAAGAGGAATAGAGAGAATTTACTAATTATGCAATTGCCTTCAGAGACTCTGATGATGGTAATGCAGCTAAGCTGAGTGGGTTATTGGCTATATTAATGTTTACTACAGAGACATGTGTCAAAATAAAGGGAATTATAAAACAATGACAAATGCATCTTATTACAAAGCAAATAGATAAATTAGGAAGAGGAAAAACTTCACTCATTCCTATACAACACTTTTAAAACAGAGATTTCCCTCTATCCAAATACATTTTTCTAAATAGAATACATATTTTGCATTTAAGGTAACATCTTATATTGCAATTTCTTTCTGTATTTTCTTCAAATATCTTAAGGAGCAAATTATTAATATACTTTCATTAGTGACTTGGGTCAAAGTTGTGAAGCAATATGTTTGACATTTATTAATTATACTGTAGTAATTTTCTATGAATCATACCAAGTTTATGCTATTTTAAGAGCCCTGCATAATTTAATATTGAAATGGCAAAATTAAAAGATATGGAATAGAGGAAAACTATTTATTATGCCTCTATTCATCATTTTACTCCTTGAATGTACCACAAACTCCCATTCAACAGATCACACTATTATTATTATTATTATTATTATTATTATTATTATTATTATTATTATTATTATTATTATTATTATTATTATTATTATTATTATTATAATAATCATCATCATCATCACAAGTTACCTCATAAAATGTTTAAATATTGTGATTTTATTTCCTCTTTTCAAAAACATTTAACCATAAAAATTGAAGCAAAAAGTCTATAGTAATTCAAAAGCATATCTAGAAAAGTTGGGCCGGAAGGCCGAAATGCAAAAAGGAACCCATTTTAAAAAATTGGAATTTTATGTATTCACAAACTTTTCATTATTTATTTTATATTGTATAGGAAATTTAATAAAGGTATTCACTTTAAAAATCCTTCTTCCTTACCTTTGCATTTGCAAAATCACTAATTAGTTCTTTTAAGTCTATTTTAGACGCTTCCTTCTGCTCAATAGCTAACTGCAAGATCTTCAAAACTGGTTTGGCCAATTATATCTCATATAATTTTTTATTATTTTTTTTTTTAAGTTACTAAAAGACCTTTCAACGCTAGCTACAGTTACCGGAAGTGTAAAAATAACAAGAAAATAGCATATATATTTCATTAAATTCAATTTCCAAACAACTATATTTAGTAATTAACAAGTGTGAGAAGGCAAATAAATTAAACAATGAATGATAGTAAGATGCGTTACAATAAATGTTGATATGTTTTAAAGCAAATGTGTAGTATACTTTTAAAAAACAATCTGCAGCAGTAACAACCATTCACAAATGAATACTTCATTCTAATTCCAAAAGAAATAAAAAAAGACAAAAAGTAAAAATCTTACACTAGAGATAAATTTTGTGATAATTATACAAACTAGTAGTGAAACACAAATATATCCATACATAAAACAAGCTGATCCATTATTCCGTTTAATTGATATAAAAACAATACATTACAATATTAAGTTTAATTAAAAGGGATTTGATCTCAGACTTTCAATCTCCCTATATCTATCTGCTCCATCTCATACAATTGATAGACATATCCACGTACATGTGAAAAAGATAAATGATCTCGAATTTGCATATTTCATGCTGAACCAGCACTCATCAAATGGTCCAGATCGTTTCCCGCACACACATATATAATCAGTTCTCAGTTTATATTAAGATATCAAATCTTCAAACTTTAATGGACAAGCTTCAATCATTTCCACTCTCCAACTTCTTAGCCATCCACATCATTGAAAATATGATTATGAAACACTGAAAGCCCTTCCTGATGCCAATATTAGTGTCATACCCATGTTGATATTAAGTCACTCTAACCCCTCACACTTAGAACCTTAATATGTCCTTTTAAGTACATAGATGAGAGATAAGTAGAATATAGGCTGATTATGTAATATTTAAATATGTATATTGACTATACTGAAGTTAATGTGATTAGAAGTGATTTGAACTCAGACTTTCAAGATTCCTATATCTATTAAGTTCATCTCATACAACTATACATATGATCACATGCATGTGAAAAAGATAAATCTCCAATATATATATTTCATGCTGAAACAACACTCATCAGTTGTTTCAGATCATGATTTCCCATATATATATAATCAGTGCTCAGTTTATATTAATATAGTAAATCTTCAAACTTTAATGGCCAGACTTAAATCTTCTCCATTTCCCAACTCTTCAGCCATCCTTATCATTGAAAATCTGATGATGAAGCACTTAAAGCCCTTATTGATGGCAATATTTCTTATATCCATGCTGACCTTATATGTTGATCTTGTATGAGATGCAGAGGATAGATATAGGTTTGAAAATTTGCTATCTTAATATAAACAGCACTGATTATATATATGTGTGTGCATGTGTGGCAGATGGTGATCTAGTTCAATTGATGAGTGCAGTTTCAGCAGGAAATATATATATTGAAGATCATTTATTTTTTTCACGTATATGTAGTCATGTGCATCAGTTGTATGTGATGGAGTGGATACATATAGGGAGCTTGAAAGTCTGAATTCAAATTCTTTTTACTTAAGTTCAGTATAGACAATATACTTGTATTTAAATATTACATATTCAGTCTGTATTTTATCAATCCCTCATCTGAGTATTTAAATGGACATATTAAGATTCTATATGTGAGGGTCAGAGTGATTTAAGGGCAGCATGGGTTTGACAATAATATTGGGATCAATGAAGGCTTTGGGTGTTCCATCAGATTTTCAATGATATGGATGACTGAATAGTTGGAGAGTTGAGAAGACTGAAACCTGCCCATTAAAGTTTGAAGATTTGCTATCTTAATATAAACTGAGCATTGATTATATATTTGTGTGATTGATAATGATCTGGACCAACTTGATGAGGGCTGGTTCAGCATGTAATAAGATCATTTACCTCTTTTACATGTATATT
Source organism: Epiperipatus broadwayi (assembly GCA_028023455.1). NCBI lineage: Eukaryota > Metazoa > Onychophora > Udeonychophora > Euonychophora > Peripatidae > Epiperipatus > Epiperipatus broadwayi. The sequence goes on from JAQFVV010000460.1 coordinate 240,004, forward strand.
GTCATTTGTATCAGTTGTATGAGATGGAATGGATAGATACAGGGAATTTGGAAGTCTGAATTCAAATACTTTCTAAGTGCATTAAGTTCAATATAGACAATGTACTTGTATTATTAGGATTAATAAATGAAATCTCACAACTTTAAAGCATTTGAATAGCACTGTGTATCCTATGTATAGTAGTCCATCTCTCCTTCTCTTTCTAATATGTAATTTTTATATATTATAACACTTGTGCAAACCATTATTATAATTTGTTTTCGAAGTCATTATAATCATTTTTAAGCAATTAAACACCATTATGCAGCTGAAACGTCATATAAGCAGATAAATAAAGATATAGAACAAAAAATAGTAGGCAAATGCAAATGAAAACAAAAAAATTAGTAGGTATAAAAAAATTTTAAAAAAGATGAAAAGCAATAAAATGGGGGCTTTATATTTATTTAAATAGGAAAAAGAATGATTTTAGAAATTTTTTTTTTTAAAAAAGTCTTATTAAATTTTCATCCATTAAGTTTTTAAAAAAATCAGTGATCACATTTTATCAAGATTATATGAAATATTATTTAAACATTAAAAACTTTTTAATAAAGTTTAACTTTTAAAATACATTTAATAATTTAGCTATTACTACTTAAACTTTTATAATAAAAAAATCTCAAAATGTAACTATTAAATATATTACTATATAAAGTCTTAGACAAAAAATAGATGGAGAGGATTTGAACACAGACTTTTAAGCTCGCTTCAGTTATTCACTCCATCTTGTAGCACGAAATGCGTATATTGGAGATCATTTATCTTTTTCACATGTATGTTGTCATGTATATCGGTTATATAAGATGGAATGGATGAGTAAAGGGAGCTTGAAAATGTGTGTTCAAATCCCCTCTAATTACATCTAAAGTTTAAGTATATACATTATGCTTGTATTCAAATATTAGATATATAGATAACAATTAGATGGATTAGATGTAAAGATTAGTTAAGATAAGTATATGAATTGTGAGATCATTTTACAGATAAAATATACACATACATACTATAGATAGATAAATAAATAAGTAGATAGATAGGTAAATAGACAGAGGGAGATTTTTAAATATATAAGCAGACAGAAATGATAGGAAATAAATGTAAATACATATGATGACAATAAATAAACATAGATTTAGAGACATAAAATAGTTATTGTTAGATTAATCAGGAGGTAAGTCGTCAGTAAGAAGTTACTTTTTTTCCACTAGTTTCTGATTATTATAACATATTAAAATAAGCAAACAGTTTATACTTTGTGGCTAATTATGAATCAAAATATATAAAATGCTCTAACACGCACAAGCACACAAAGCTAAAAACAAATAAAGAAAATTTATACTATTATTTTTTATTTTAATATCTATTCCATTAAATGGCTAAGCACTTTCAAGGGTCAAAGCCCTCATAATCATAGCATATTACAAACTATAATAAATTGACTCGGAGTGATGCAAATTTATGCAAATGAAATGATTACACATTCCATTTCTTGGATATTTTGTAGCAAGAGTCTTTTCTATTGATGGTGTTGCCATCTCTAGATATAAAGAAAGCTTCTTTTATCTTTCTTTTAAGATCATGCCACTCTCTGCACACTACCATTGGATTTCCCGGTTGGCAATCATGCCCAGCTGAAGCGCGGTGCTGTGCAAAAACTGAACTATGAGCAGTGTCCACCAAAGCTTTATTATAAGAATAAGTGTGTTGAGATAGCCTAGTGGACAGAGAGGCCCTAGTCTCACTATCAATAGAAAAGACTCTTGCTACAAAATATCCAAGAAATGGAATGCGTAATCATTTCATTTGGATAAATTTGCATCACTCTGAGTCAATTTATTATAGTTCATAATAGGCTATGATTATGAGGGCTTTGACCCTTGAAAGTGCTTAGCCATTTAATGGAATAGATATTAAAATAAAAAATAATAATATATACTTTCTTTATTTGTTTTTAGCTTTGTGTGCTTGTGCGTGTTAGCGCATTTTATATATTTTGATTTATAACATATTAAATGTAATATTTCATTCAATTTGATTTTTTCATCACAATAAGACTTAATTTTTGGAAATTTCTTTTTCACAAATTCAAATATTAAGGCAACTTAGTTTTCTTATTATAGCTCCTATAATGTAGATTAGTATTATCATTCATTGTATTAAATGTTCACAACTTCTCTTTCTTAGGTCTAATATTTGTATTAATTTGTATTAAAAATGGTAATCCAGTATCTTTCTGATCATGACCTGACTTAAAAATGGCTTTGAATTTTTCTGATTGCCTCTACCACTCAATGCCCATAATTATTTATTCTTACAAAGTTTATTCATGATTAGAGTTATATATTAAAACAGCATCTGAAAAATTCGAAGGTAGAGACCTCTACAGGTCTTAGCCACAAGCTTACACTAGGAAGAAAAGAGGGAAACCTTCTTTACTTCAACCTACTTTTATATATGAATAGGTGAAGCTGAAGTTGTTAGATCTAAGAGTGTGAAGCTATTCAATACTTCACTAATTAAGTCCACAATTCTTATTATACATTAATACTCACGAAATCTTATGATTTACAACAAGTTGAAAAAATCTTACAGTAAGAAATCTATTACGATAATTTAAAGTTGTAATTATAAATTTTATTAAACACACATTATTATATTAAGTAATATTTACTGAGGCTGTAACCTTTAGGAATAAGCGTCTGAAAAATTCGAAGGTAGGGACCTCTACAGGTCTTAACCACAAGCTTACGCCAGAAAGAAAAGAGGGAAACCTTCTTTACTTCAACCTACTTTTATATATGAATAGATGAAGCTGAAGTGGTTAGATCTAAGAGTGTGAAGCTATTCAATACTTCACTAATTAAGTCCACAATTTTTATTATACATTAATACTCCATAAGCTTGTGAATAAGACCTGTAGAGGTCCCTACCTTTGAATTTTTCAGTCGCTTATTCCTAAAGGTTACAGCCTTAGTAAATATTACTTAATATAATAATAAGCATTTATTTTATATAGTGTATGTTTACAATTGTATACATTCAAATATCAGCCTTTTAAGCTAATTGTGCATACGCTTTGCGAGTGTTAATAATAAATGAATACTTTCTCACCAATACAAGTTATAGTATTTATGCAGGAATAAAAGGAATCCTCTTATTCCTATGACTCAAATGCTTATATATGAGTGAATCTGAAGTACTGGCAAGTAAAGCATGATGATGGAACCATCACTTTAAATTACTATATATGATGTCTGAATGAATGACGTGGGTGAAATTGTCTAGAATTTACTAAACATCATTCCAACTGAAACTTAATCATATGTAAATAAGCATTTATTTCATCCACGTCATTCATTCAGACATCGTATATAGTAATGTAAAGAGACGGTTCCATCCTCATGCTTTACTTGCCAGTACTTCAGATTTGCTCATATATAAGCATTTGAGTCATAGGAATAAGAGGGGTCCTTTTATTCCTGAATAAATACTATATCTTGTATTGGTGAGAAAGTATTCATTTATTATTAACACTCACAAAGCGTATGCACAATTAGCTTAAAAGGCTGATATTTGAATGTATTAATATAATGATGTGCGTTTAATAAAATGTATAATTACAACTTTAAATTATCGTAATAGATTTCTTACTGTAAGATCTTTCCATTGACTCATTGTAAATCGTAAGATTTCATGAGTATTAATGTATAATAAGAATTGTGGACTTAATTAGTGAAGTATTGAATAGCTTCACACTCTTAGATCTAACCACTTCAGCTTCACCTATTCATATATAAAAGTAGGTTGAAGTAAAGAAGGTTTCCCTCTTTTCTTCCTAGCGTAAGCTTGTGGTTAAGACCTGTAGAGGTCTCTACCTTCGAATTTTTCAGACGCTTATTCCTAAAGGTTACAGCCTTAGTAAATATTACTTAATATAATAATGTGTATTTAATAAAATTTATAAATACAATATTAAAACAGGCAAAATTCTCCCTCCATACAGTAGTGTCATTCAGTACAAGCCAGAGTAATCAATGGATCTAGGTACAGTGCTCTTGGATCCAAGGTTCCTCACTGATAAGAAGCCAAAAGCTAGAAACTAGTCTGGGTATATTGGATGAGTAGGCACTAGATAGAGATTTTATGCATAACTCTTCTGGCATCCATTGATTACTCTGGTTTGCACTGAGTGGCACTACTCTATGGAGAGTTTTTCCTGTTTTAATAACAGTTATGAGCAAGTATAAGAAATGGTGATCATGTGATGTTTAGAGTTATATATAGTGAATTATTTCTGTTAATGCATTACATTTAATAACACATCTCAATTTTAAAAAAATCATTTACTGTAAATAATTTTTACCACTTTATAATGGAACAAAAAATTAAAGCAGTTTAAACTTTATTATATATCCTTCCTTCTTAGTAACCATATTTACTATCACTTTCTCAAGAGTGATTTCTACAAGTCATTTTACCACTTTTTCCAGACTTATTTACATTAAATATATTCTTCAATTTTTTTTATAATTGCTTATCAATATGTTTCTTTCTTTTTTTTTTTGGGGGGGGGGCACATATGCCCTGTTATTGTCATCATTCTATCCCAAAGATCATTTCATTTCTATTGTGATTTTTTCTTTTTTTTGTTTTGCAAAAAATATTACTTCACCACTCACATTTTTTAAATAACTTTTTAGTAAGATTTAGTATTCTTAAAAAATTTTCCCATTATTTTTTTTAACTAATCCAGTATATTAATAGTATTTTTAGTTTTATAAATTACATTTATATACAGTAAGTTTTGTCATATGTTATTTATAAAAACATATTAATGTTAGCAATATATTCTGAATATATATATATATAATATTATCATCATCATAGTCATAATTGAATAAATGTCATGTCAACTAAGCATTTATATTTGTTAGCTGTATATGCTGGTCATGTAGTCCATTTATATCACTTTATGTGAGGCCTTTTTAAACTTTTTTTGAAATCATTTCTTTTTAAAACATGACCACATCCTGCCTTATTAAACTTTTTATAATTTTGTGTGTTTGATTATACCTGTCCAATAAAAGCAGTATTGAACCCCTTGAAATAATTTTCATAACATAAATATGATCCATTGCTCTCATAAAAATTATGCTCTTATTTATTATAAAATTCTTTTTTGAGAGATTACCATTCATTTTTATTCACTTCAACAAGGATGTGTTCTTATTATAGTAAATACAATGTAATCACAACTAAATTGTTAAAGAACATACTTCTTAGTCTTATGATGTTAATGTATTTTCATATTCTTATGAACCATTTGTAAATGAAATTGTTTCAGTATCTCATTGCCATACCATAAATTTGGCAGAATAGCAATACTATAGACAACTATATATTTTAACTTGTTAAATGCAATATATTGGAATATGTGTAATACCTCCATATACTAATCTACTTTTCTACCTAAAAATCTGGCAAGATATTTAAAATCATTCACATTTAAAGTTGAAAGTCAATCAAAATCAAGGTTTCTTAAATTTTCCCTTCTATCATTGGTTACTAAATCAGCTGAGTTTTTGAACATTAATTGCTAAATCAAAATTTTTATAGTTTGTATTCAAAATATTAAAAATATTCTGTAGATTGTCTGTTAGATGGGAAAAATAGAAAACATATTAGCTTATTGTAATCTAGAATCCAATAACATAATATTTTTATGTCTGCTTTTTAATTATTTTAATTTAAAAGTTTCACTATCAATCTTATATCACATCTTTCTGCTTGTTTCAGGAAAATATACCCAGAAATATTCAAAAGGTTGCTACAATAGAAAATTAAATTATAACTAGTATATATCTCTGTTTATCATCAGTTTTCATTTTAGATGCCTCGGATTGTTTATCTATAATTTAATGCTTTATAGATATATATATATCACGTGGATATGAATAAAATAAATGACAATAGTAAATCATTTAACCCTTTAGCTCACATAATGTGATAATTTAAGAGAGGTCTCTCCACACTAAAACCATCTATCATAAATTTATATAATCATTGATGACCATGTGCATTTAAATCATCATCCTCAGACTAATTTCTGGTCTTTGCCTTTATCAGTGAGGCTTGGGATTCAAATTTAGAATTAAGTTGTTTACAGTTTATGAAAAAATGAGGTACTAATATATATATAATTATTGAACTGGATTCACTTTTATATTATTGTTCTAGCAGATTAATGTAGTTAAAAACCTTAGGCTGATTTGAATTTCAGATTTTTAGCATAAGAGATAAAATGGAATTAAAGGTGATTAGAATTCTAAGTATTATTTCCAACTTTGAATTCCAAACAACCAGAGACCAATCTGGGGATAGGAATTTTAATGATCTGGTGGTTATTAATCATTTATATTTGTGTTGCTGTTACTAGGAGTGGAGAGATTCTCTTGTTTTGTGAATAAAGTTTTGAGAACAATGATCCTATTACAAATATTGCTACAAATCTTTTAAGATCAATAAAAACCCTACATAAATCAAACATTTGCTTTATATATATATGTAATGATAAATAATATTTTAATAATGAATAACTATAACAACATGTGAAAATTTTTACAAACGTATTTAAATAATAATTGAACTGCCCTCTAGCTGCAAAGTTCAATAGCATTTTACAATAAGAGAGTGACCACCATTCTGGATGGCAGTACATAAAAAGATCTAAAAGATGGTAAGAGGTGGTCACTCTCTTATTGTAAAATGCTATCGAACTTTGCAGCTAGAGAGCAGTTCAATTATTATTTAAATATGTTTGTAAAAATTTTCACGTGTTGTTATAGTTATATATAGTTTTTATTGATTTCTAAAACTGCATTGCATCTTTTGGAAACTGCCTATTTAATAAAATCATTGAAAGAATGTTTGCTTTATAACCTTATTTTTTCTATTGCATTGCAAATCCATATAATATTAATATCATCCATGTTCTTTATTACTTTTACAATGCTTTTTTACACCCTAATATGACAATTTCGATTGCCCCTGCAATCTTCTTCAGAAACTGTCATATTAGGTTGTAAAAAAAGCATTGTAAAAGTAATAAAGAACATAGATGATATTAAACTTTTGCTTTAGTGAGTAACTATATTTCTTAACAATAACTTAGTTTCGCAGATTCAGTATATTGTATTGATCATTTTTGAGTATGTGCAATTTACAATTAATAAAAAAATTATTATTTGTTACATTTTTTTTTTGTTTATTGTGCATATACAATATGTTTCTCATATCGCAGAACATTCTCATTTCAAATACGCTATTCAAAATTATTTTTGCAGGAGACTCGTATCAAGACATTTTAATAAACTTGCAAGTAATTTTACTTTTCATTTATCAATGCCGATTCATTCAGTCATAAAAAAGAAATGAATGGGTATTGATAATGGAAAATAAAATTATTTGCGAGTTTATTAAAATATCTAGTTATGAGTCTTCAGGCAAAAATAATTCTGTATAACATATTTGGAATGAAAATGTTCTGTGATGTGATTATAATCTTAAACACTGCATATTCAAAGTATCTGTAATTTATTTACCTGGTATTGAAATTAGTAATAATAATATATATTTCTATATGAGAAAAAGGTTAAAATATATTTACTACTATTTGTGGATTTCAGTATTTGCATTCTGGTTTGGAATCAAATTTCAAAAATGTGAGGGGAATACAGTACTGCAGATTATTAACCCCTTTATTTTTATAAATTCAAACAATATCTGATTTTTAAATCTAATGCCTGAATATTTTAACACCTCACTGACAACAGTCAGAGCTAGAAACTGGTCTGAGGGTAGGGATATTCAAAAAAACTTGCTAAGATCTATTTACATGCTCTTTATACAACATTTGTAATACGAGCTTATTAAATTAATCATGTGATATATGACTTTATTTCCTTACAATTGCAAATATAAGTGATCTTCAAATCAAATGATAGAACTTCCAGATCCATATATTCTTTAAAAATTACCATAGTTTTGAAGCTAACATCATTTTAAAGCTGCTATAGGTATCTCATCAAAATCTGTAATATTTCTATTTTTATGATTACAAAAATTTAGTTTCATTAAGTTAATTATTTTTGTACAAATCAAAATTAGAATAGATGAATATATTATTAAAATATGCCATCTCACTTTTTATGCAATTGTTCAATCATATATTTGAAAAATCATTTTATATAAAGGAATGGCATGCATTAATTTAATTAAATTATAACATTTTAGATTCATATGTTACTTTCAATGTGTCAAAAAAATATCTAAAGTAACCCCCTATCAGCAAATGAGTAAATCCCCTTTACCTTTTAAATCCATGAATCTTTTTAAGACTCCTAGTCAATTGTTGAATTTCTGCAATAAATTGCTATATTAATTATGAAATTCCACATTCATTTTATTATTCTGAAAAGGCAAAAAATTCAGAAATTTCTTTTCATCTTGTTATCTAATATAGAATTGGTATTAGAGTACCAGTAAGATATTTGTGTTTAGCAAATCCCCTAACAGATTTACTTGTACTTACAACACATTTCTTATGAGAATTTCATGTCTTGATAAAACTGTTAATTTTCATATTTAATATCAGTAGAAATTTATCATGAATAGCAATTATTTATAAGAAACAAACATTAAATTTTATTATAATAGTTGAAATAAAATCTATTTTGTCATGCAGTTTTTATTTTAACCTTAAAGCATATCTTTTATCACTCTGATAATCAAATTCTAGAAGTGATTATGTAATATTATTTATATTTTAATTATTAAAAATTGCATAAATCACAAGAGACCATTGTTTTGAGAATAAATGTATTCAAAATGCCTGAAACTATCATAGAACCTCTCTGAGGAGTGCCAAAGCACAAAACCATTGGTCAGGGGTTTGGGTCTGGTTTTGCTTTCTCTGCCTAAGCATTTATCACAAAGCTTGTTGAGCAATTAGCAAAGCTCTTTGTTTAAATGTATTCAAGTTCTTTAATATTTATTTTAGCACTATGCAAAGTGTTTATAATAAGCAATCCAATTTAAACATTTTAATAATAACAGCAGAGAAAAGTTGATAGAATCATTATGTCCAATATTTTTGGGTAAAAGTTTAGGATTTCTAACAGCATGTGTCTCCAAAAAAGTTCATTTTTTTAATAATATAGGGATGAAATGTTTCTCCCTTTGAATTTTCTCAATCTTTATTTAAATATAAGCACTTAAAAAATAGGAACATTAATTACTGCATAAACCTATTTTTAATATCATTGTAACATTAGAAATTCCATGAATTCAAACACTTAGCTGTATTTTTTTCTTAATGCCCCCCCCCCCCAATTGATATACCAGGTCAATCACTTTTTTCTCTAGAAAAGTAACAATATTAAAATTATCTTTTCTTCTGCTCTTGAAGAGACTCTTTTAAAGTTTGCTTGTTGTATATATCTATTTATCTTTTACCCATATTATGATTTCTGGTTTTATAACTATTTCTACTGATTAAATTAACAATCCATTAAGTAGAGCAACTTGTATAGATTTTGTTGAATAAGCCATTTTTAGATCTCCTTATTTAGTTTCTTCACATTCATTGTAAAAGAGGATTTTTTAATAGAGCTTTTCAAATATGCAATTTATTCATTATAGTTTGTATATCCATATGGAAGACTGCAAATAAGGTTTTCATTATGCTAAATTTGTACTCATTTTTTTTTTAATATTGAGGAATTTATATACATTAAACAAAAAAAAAACTAAAAATAAGTATAGAATCAGAATTGTTGAATGTGTAATTAAGGAATGAGAATCTAATTACACAAACATATAATCTCATTATTGGTGCAATTAGTGGTATAAGAGGATTATGAAAATGAATCTTATAAAAAATCTAAGAACAAAGAAATGGGAAGAAAATGACAAAAAGGGCATAAACACACCCAGAAAAGTCTATTTGTGTTAGAAGGGGCACATAAGCATTTGGATGACTCATTCTTTTTTATGATATAGGGTAGTGTGAAAAATTCTTGATCAAGCACAGATTATTAATTAATGACAGTCATATTTGAAGGTTATACCACTACCTTCTATCTAGAAAGAAGCTCTCTCAATAACCTGAATTTAGAAACATTTCAAAGTCAACTATCATCTTTTATTGAAATGAAAATATAGAATTCACATTCTTAGTTAAATGATTTTTTTATAATAATATCAGAAAATCACAACTTGTATCTATGAATAAAAACCATTTGGATTTATTCAAATCGTACAGATTCCTAAAAATGCAGTATCAAAAATTTTAGGTGGTTTTTCTTTATACTTTTATGAACAATCTTGAAACAATACAAGTAAATGAAACAATTAAATTGGGTCTTTAAAATCAGGCCTCAAAAAATTTCTGTTGACTGAAAAAAGACTAATTGCTTCCTCTTTTGAAAGCTTAAGTGAATCAAGAATGGCACATTACTGACGCACATTTCATCCATTTTTGCTATTTCAGTTATTATTACCATATGCTTTTTTCTTTGTTTAGATACACATGGATGGGCTGTTCACCATGTGTATATAAGTCAACTAATTAAGAAACATCATGATCTTATTTTTAAATGAGACATCAGTTTCATTTTATTTGAAAGTCAGATGCATATCATAATAATTTGTAATCATTTTTAGAGACTATAAAGTCATGAGACAAAGAAGCTCTGTTGACCAAAGACAGAGTATAATATAAATCTCCTGGTTATAAATCTAGACTGTTTATTTATCTATCCATAAATTTAAACATAAAGACGGCATGAAAAAAATGTAAAATTGCTTAGAGAGTCATGGAAAACAATAATAATTTCAAAAATATAAAACACCATCTTGATATTGAAAAAAAAACAAGTTTCACCAGTAAAAAAAAAAAACCCCACACTATTACTTAATGAGGAACAACATTATGGAATATTTGGAGAAATTCTACAAAAAACAATAGCATAATAAAGAATATGAAAATAAACTAATCCCTACATCCATGACATCCTTTGAAATTTTAAATATTTTAAATGAATAAATGAATTTTCGTAACTAAATCTATAAAAAAAAAAATGAAAAAATTTAAGAAATGATAAAAATTATTTTAGTTGATTTTAAAAGCCAGTGAAAAAATAGAAAATTATTGTTAAAATAATATACCAAAAATCTAAATGATGAAGATATGTCTGGTGATTATAAGAATACAATGATATTGATATTTTAAAAAGGTGAAAAAGGGGATACTAGAAATTACAGAATTGTCTGTCAGTCTCTTAGTAGTTCTAAATTAGATTTTTACTAAGATAGATTACAGAGATCTTTGGACTCAGATCAACAAAATGAATATATTGGATAGAAAAATATTCATAGCCCTGTAGATTCCACAAAATTATTAAGAAAAGTCATGCAAAAACCTAAGGAGTATTATTTACTTGGTTTTAAATTTGAGAAATATGAAAATACATTGGTGCTGATTAAAATTTAGAACTTAAGACATAGAATGATGCAGAATGTTGACGAATTTTGAATAATCTTTATAACAGTAATTACATTGTTATACAAAAGACTGATATACTGAAAAATATATTAGAGTAATTTATCTCTTCAAAACAGCAATTTTTCAAGAAATATTTTGGAATTAAAACGAAAAGTTAAAAAAATAAAGATTTCCATCTAGATTTTTCAGTGCTTCAGGAATTGTTACAAGAATGATCAAATGAAAGAAATAGGATTAAAGATAAATGCTAAAAAGATTAAAAGGGGGCAAATAAATAAATTTCCTGATACAAATAAAAGCATAATGAATAAAAGTAATCATAGAAGACCAAAATACATATGTAAAAAAATAAACATTTTTGATAAAAGTAAAATATTAGGAGAAAAAATAGAAATGTGCTGGACAAGATCGTAATCGATAGGCAGTCAAAATCTTAAATTAAATTCCAGTAGTTTGTAAAAGCTATAGAAAGAAATCACAAGTGAAATATATGAATGAGATAAAGAAGCTTGTCAAAATGATGTTGAGAAAAAACATGTAGATAGAAGAAACTAAATTAAGCTTTAACAAATATGTATAATAAATGATGATGATGTTTTAAAATCAGAATCTAACAAAAATTTAAAAAATGCATAGATAGTTTTTATAAAATAAAAGAACATGTTTGTTAAATGAGTTTACAATAAAATAAAAATAATGAGAATTATAATGTCAATATATAAATAATCACTGAGGTCTGAATTTTAAAACTTCACACAATATAATAAGCATAGGAAACACATATTAAAAGTTATTACAATGATTAGTGCATGCATCCTTACATAGCCCACTTCAGAATAAAAGTGTTTTTTTTTTCAATATCAAGAGACTGTTGAAGAAGTAACCATTACTCATTACTTACAATCTTTTTAAGATTCTTTATATTCTTTAATTCTTCTATTAAGGATATCTAAATACACATTTGCTGATAATATTAACTATATAATTTTATCACAAGTTAATTCTGACATGATAAAAATGTTGATCTATGTGGAAAATGTTTGATTGTACTTTAAAATTTAATCCAAGTTCATAAACATAGAAACCTAAGGACTTGTTCAATGCATCAAAGATTTTTTTCCTTACCAATTATTAATTTATATTAGTTCCAAAAATTTTAAGTTAGTTACAACTATGAAATGTCTTTTCAGGTGGCAAATAAAAAACAGTTCTACATAAAATTTAGAATTTAAAAGAATTTGTTTGTTTCTGTTAGCCTTTCCAAAAATGTGTTACTAATGTAGTTTAACATTGTAAAGATATGAATGTTTTTCTTCCATATGTCAAATGCACTGACCAGGCAGTGAACCCAGATCAGCTGCTTGGAAGGCAGCTATGCTAACTACTAGGCCACCAATGCTTGACTATGAATGTTTGAAATCTTGCTTTTTTTTAACATGAACAAAAAAATGAATAAAACAAAACTCCATTAAACATTATATGAGTGTAGAAACCTTTTTGTTATTGTTGTTGTCTATCACATTAGTTGTGACATTGATGATGTATCTTTTCTTTACAGTGCCCAATGTTTAGTATAATTCAAAATAAAATCAATACATTATTGCAAAACACATTTTACTTCTAAAGTAAAAAAATTAATAAATTTGTATCTGATGCTTTATTTTAGTACCTTATGGTTTTTTTTTATGGTATCATTATTGTGAGTTTATGTGTATTAGCTTATAGCACCAATGATTATTCTTTAGAAAAAATACTCGGTGAACATCAGCAACACTGGTAATGCCTATACACAAAGTTGGAAATTTCTTCAGGATCTTTGATCCTGCAAGTGATTATCAGATCACATTTCTTTAAATGTTATTGTTTATTTGAAAAGGTAGTCCTCTGTTATAATTAATTTTAAATTTCTAGCAAATTTTCTATTAGTTTAAACTACCAATCAGTAGGATAGAGCATCTGCCCCATATTGGGTAAATATTTTAGTCATAATATTCATGAATTGGAATTCAATTTTGGATTACAACTTGCCATTTTTTAAACAGCTGGATATTTTTATTAGATAGATACATAACTCTCTTAAGATATTTAGCTTATAATCAAACAAATAATGTAATTAACATAGGTCAATAAATATGTATTTATATATTCTTAACTGGAGAATTAAAGAAATAAAAAAAAACTGAGAGTTTTAATAACTAATAGTTGATTGACTTAATGAGTAATGCTTATTTCTCTAGCATTTTCTTAATATTAATTTTAAAAAAGCATTGGCTGTGAAGTAGGCATTTAAGATAAAACCCAATTGATAGCATTTTTGGAAGTCTTGTTATGGTGATTTTGCAAGTAGAAATTTTTTTTAAATATGTTCATTTTTTTTCAAATATAAATACAACTTTGAAACTTCTGTACGAAAAAAAAATTAAATTTGTTAATAAGAAAGGCACATTATTATATCTTCTTAATTTTTTGATCTATTGCTTGCATTTTCTGTATTCATATCTATGCTTTCATATTTATTTTTATTTTATATGCATCTTTCATTTCGTAATAAAATCATCTTCTAACATTCATAAACTCTTCTGTATGCTCTGCTGTTATAGAATAATATAATTTTTCGATTATTGGTATAGTTTGATTAATATTATTTTTAGTTTGTTTTTAGCATTTTATATTATATATGTATGTGTGTTTTTATGTGAGTCATTATAATGATTAATAACAAAAAAAAATATGTTTCTGTATATGGAAAAAAAATAGCTGAGCTAAATTTCTTCTTTCAGCTATCTTTTTGTACTTACACAACCATTATATATATATATAATACATTGAGATTAAAACTCAAACACCTGATTTATTAAATAAATGAAATACTCACAACCCAAAGCACAAGTCAAAACTTTTTTTAGAGAAATAAATGGATGTCTTCTCTCTTTATCTCATTTTCATATATTAAGTTTTATCTGAAATGATTTGGAAAGAAAACATAATTTTTTTAAATCAACATTATTATGTTTAAAGCTATTTTTTAAATTGGTTTATATTATTTGAATTGACATTTGAGAAATTTTTCAATTTATACATTATTAGATAAGCCTCTATATAAGAAAATGAGTTAAAGAGAAAAGCTGTCCATTCTTTTTTCTAAAATAGTTCTGCCTTGTGTTTTAGAAGAGAGTATTTTATTTATTTAATAAACTAGTAATTTCAATATTAATCTCAATCTATTAAATAATATTAATCACCAGAAATGTCTTATATATATATATATCAGACTGTACCCAGATTATCTAAAGCCCAGTCTTTTTTTTAATTGGTTACTTAAAGTTGTTGTTTTTTTAGATTTAATGTAAATTAAACAAAAGATTTTAATATTATATATTGAATGTCAGAAATGTAGTCAGTCAGAAGGTCATTGTTTTGACTTCAGTTATATACTAGCCAAAACTTTTTAAGATTTAATGTAAATTAAACAAAAGATTTACATATTGTATATTAAACATGAGAAATATAGTTGTCTGAAAGGCTATGCTAATGAAAACTAAATATAAATTCTGTATTAAAACACCCCCCTTACTATATATCACATTTTAAACATAAATTTATGTACTGTAATCATATTTTTTTGCAATTTAAATACTATAACTCTGATTCAAAGCCCTTGTACTGATATTTTATGAGTGTTTTTTAATAATATAAGTGTAAAATATGCTAACCAAAATTAAATATGCACATGTTAGTATAGTATCTATTTTTCCCTCTCTCACTAAATATCACATTTCAAACATGAATTTATATACCGTAATCATATTTTTTTTATGATTCAAATACTATATCTCTGTAATTAAAAGAATGTGGGTTTTTTTTCAAACATTTTTTAATGGTGGAGACCATTGTTACTGCAGAATTGGTTGCTTTAAAAAAAAAATTTTAACATTTAATGTAAATTAAACAAAACATTTTAATATTAGATAAATTAATTTCCAAATTTTAATAAAGCTAAATTAAAATTTACATTTTTAAATATATCTGTTATATTTTCTAACTTTATAATTTCAAACGTATATTTACTGGAGTGCCCCCTGAATAGAAATTTTTTTTTTTTAGTCAGTCAATCATAATTTTTTAAACATTTATTAATAATTATACTATTTATTAATGTTGGAATATAGCTTTGTAAAGGCCCATGATTTTTTTAATTGGTTGATCTAATAATTTTTTTTAAGATTTAATGTAAATTAAACAAAACATTTTAATATTATATAAATAAATTTGTGAACTTTAATAAAGCTAAATTAAAATTTACATTTTTAAATATATCTGTTATAGTTTCTAACTTTATAATTTCAAATGTATATTTACTGGAGTGCCCTCTGAATAGAAAATTATTTTTTTTTAGTCAGTCGATCATAATTTTTTAAACATTTATTAATAATTATACTATTTATTAATGTTGAAATATAGTTTTGTAAAGGCCCATGATTTTTTTAATTGGTTGATCTAATAATTTTTTTTAAGATTTAATGTAAATTAAACAAAACATTTTAATATTATATAAATAAATTTGTGAACTTTAATAAAGCTAAATTAAAATTTACATTTTTAAACATATCTGTTATATTTGATCACTTTACAGCTTCAAATATGAGTATCCTCTGAATTAATAGTTACTGTTTATTAATTGTAATAATAAAAAGTCAGATGTCACATGACTTATATATAGCTTGCAATTACCAATATGTAAACTTAAGAGTATGCTAACGCTCTAAACAAGCTTTTTTTATTATGATAAATGCTACTACAAGAGAAGGCATTCAAATCATCTTTATCTTAGATTTTCCCCATCCCAGACCAGTTTCGATCTATGGGTCTCTTCAGTGAGGAATTGGGACATTAGATTCAAAAAACCAACTCAAGCTAAGCATTTATCTGAAAAATAATTCTCAAGAAGAAGATCTAAACCTTTAGACATCTGCATGTCTTTAAAGTCAGCTCTCCAACTGAAAAAACTATATGGGCCTGAACTTAATTCAGATACTCCATATATTAATAGGCTTAGCCATTTAATTTAGCCAAAGCCCCAACAGCAAAATAATAATAGTAATAATAAAAAGTCAGATGTAAATATTTCATTTGTCTGAACTATATTAGAGGAGTGACAAACTACTTTAAATAATTT
This sequence comes from Epiperipatus broadwayi, assembly GCA_028023455.1. Taxonomy (NCBI): domain Eukaryota; kingdom Metazoa; phylum Onychophora; class Udeonychophora; order Euonychophora; family Peripatidae; genus Epiperipatus; species Epiperipatus broadwayi. The sequence continues at coordinate 256,785 of JAQFVV010000460.1, forward strand.
TATTTAGGCTAAACAATGTTACATTATATCAAAACATAAATAGATTATCATGCATTACAATTGCATATTAGATGAATCTGGTATTAGTCTAAATAGTTTGAAGTTGATTGATGTTGAGATAGTCCTTGTGATATAAAGTTCATAGGTGTATGGAATAGCTTCCATGTCTCCTCATGAATGAATTTTGATGATAGAAGTTCATCTCTTTGTTTTATCATTGCAGTGATTGTATAAAGCACAATCTTTCATCAGGGGGAGGCTGTGAATATATTTTCTTGCACCTCACATACCAGATTGAATATGTGATGAAAATTGACATTCTAATGAGTGGAAATTGTTTTTTAATGTAGTCTTGTAATGATATAATGAGGTAATAGTCTACCTTTATGTTCCGATAAATAATAGATCTTATTGTTCCTAGTCCATAGCATGAATTGATGATGTGATAGTATGTCTCATCTTCTCTTCTGCAGTTTGGGCATACTGAGTCAACTTTGATGATATGCCATTTAAAGTGCAGGAACCACAATGTAGGCATGGCATCCAGGTTTATTTTAATGATAAAGTCCAAATATTTGGGTTCTAGAGCCCAATATTTGAAGGAGTGGCAGACTATAAAACATGAAGTGCCTTAATGTCAAATTATGAATTGGCACTTATGGCTGTTTCTGCAGCTGGTTGGGATGGAATACAAAAAATGCCAGTCATTTTCGTAATTTTTTTTAATTAAATATAAAAATAAAAATATTAAATATAATATTTGTATTTTCTTTTAAATTGTTGCATTAACATTTTTTTTAAGATTTAATGTAAATATATATTTTTATTAAGCATTGCTAATTTATAAAAGTTTGTTATCATTGCTAAGTGTGTCATTTGTTTGAATTATATTACGGGATTGAAGACCATGAAAGCAGGGAGTGCTTTAATGTCAAATTATGAATCAGTGTTTGTGGTTGTTTAGAAGCTGATTGGGAACCTTAACTGCAAAATATATACTATATTTCTGTAGTTAAGAGCACTCATATTGATTTTTTTTCCACTGTTTTTTATTTAATGACAAAAATACTTCCCATAAATGTAATGGTTGTGACATCATCGGATAAACATTCATTCACCAATAAGACAACAGAAAAAATATGGATTTTATATATAAGATACATATATATTTTATTATTTATGTCAGTATTGATAATGTGTAAACTGAAAAATTTTATAAATGTTAATTAAAATATTATAAATCAATTTAAATATAGCTTTAAACATAATGTGATTGATTTAAAAAATTCATGCTTTCTTTCCAAAATGCTTTAGTTATTCCTCTATATAAGAAAATGAGATAAAGAAAAAAGACATCTATTCTTTTCTCTAAAAAATTTTTGTCTTGTACTATGGATTGAAAATATTTCATTTATTTAATAAACCAGTAGTAGGGGTATTAATCTCTTGTGTGTGTATGTCAGTATTCAACAATAAAATTGATAACATTTACATCTGAAATAGATTAGATTTCCCTCTTAGATAGAAACTTTTTACATATAATATTACTGTATACATCTATAATTGTGAGTGCAAATAGTCATTTTGCATTAGCATAGCTATGTAGTAAGTATAGGGATGCTAAAGTGTATTAATAGCATTTGTTTAATTAGTCAATAAACTTCATTTAAAAGATATAAATGCAGTTTTGAGATTTTTTAAAAGTATGTTGCTATTTATTATTATATCTTAGCCATTTTAATTGAGTTTCATTATTTATCATCTGGACAATGCAGCAGTCTTAGTAGTAATTGAAGTATCTAAACACACACCATTTTTGTTGATAATGCCTATGGTAACATTGACTGCTAATTAAAGACTCATTATCCAGATTATATCATGTCAGGTTGAAATGTTGGTTCTATAATAACAAGGAATAATAGATAATGAAAACAAAATCTTGATTCGTTAATGTATATATAATTTCTAAAACATATAGTTTGCTCTTGTTTTTTAAAGATTTTAGTACACTTGAATTGTGCAACATATTAGTGAGAACACAAACATGTATTATGTATATCATGCAAAGAAATTTAGTTTAGATGTGGTACTGGTTCAGACATCTTAGAAGAGATGACAACAGGAAGGCTGGAAAATAATGATTTAAATTGGTCAGAGGCTTAGAAAGGAACAGGGTATAAGTTGAACTGGCTAAGGAGTTATATACACATTATATATTAATACTTTGAAGTAATATTTTTCCATACATCATCTATAGTTAAAAATCAATTAATTACATTATAATATCAAAATCCATTTGTAAATCAACTTTGATACTATGAGATGTTTAATTTAGTTTAATTCTAGACCGCATTTGAAAGTTATCATTCCAATAGATTATATATTATGACAGAATTTATTGTCAAAAGATGACAAAAAGATAATAGGTTATTTATAAATATATACACAAAGCACTTATTTATATATCAATGTTCATGTTATGGAAAAAATATAATATTTATTGATGTTGAATAAGTCCTATTCTCACACTTCAAATATAGTTCTAATTTTGTGTAATAAACATGAGAGATTTGGAATAAGAAATCAAGAAACTGTAGAACTTTACAGGAACCTTGAATAAAATTAGCTTTAATTCACTTTCAGGCTGGCATATATTCTCATAAAAATACCACAATCTAAAACTCCTAGATAATTATTTTTTTACTTCAATATAAAAACATCTCTAGAGCCTATTCTTCCATATTCATTTATCATTAGGCATTAATCTCAGTCTTTGAGCATGGAATACAAGTTGACTTTAAAAATACGCACACACACATATATATATATAGAGTGATATATATATATATATAGTGGTGATTATGAAAAGTTTAACTTACTTAAAAATACAGTAGAATACAGTTTTGGTTATATGATGAATGTTGAACATCGAAATAAAAGTACTAAACAAGATTTAATTAGAGCTAACTCTTGCTATTATTACTAATAATATAGGCTCAGTAGCATGAATGTGTGCTATTAATAGCAAAATAATAAATATTGTTAAGATTTATTATGCAATATTTGACAATTGTCTACATACTCTGGTAAAATATTATATATATATATATATATAAGATAAAATAAAATGAATTTGATTAATGCAAATTTTAAAATAAATAGATAAATGGATATAATAAAATACAGAAGTTATAATATATATATTTGAGATAGTACTTTGGACAATCTGAGCTTCAAAGTTTACTTCACTTTTCTTTATAATAAAATTTATAAATTTATCTAATTAATACATCGGCTCCTGTAATAAGTTCATTTAGCACAAACTGACTAAACGTGCTATACAAAATTATGAACATTAAAACAAATATTAAATATCAATAATATAAATGAAATATTTCTTTTGCTCATAAGTTATTCAAAATAATTATTATGCTGTTATTAAGAGTAAAGCTTTTATAAACTTATCTGAGTTTGAAATATTGATCAGTGATACAGACAAATTGTGCATTGTTGATAAAAATTTTAGTGGCTCCATTAAATAATATGTTATTATGCATAATTATTTTGTTGTTATTAAGAATAAAGCTTTTTAAAGTTTATCAAAGTTCGATGTATCAGTCAGTTATATATATATTCTCTGATTTTGATAAGCCAACTAAATAAATATGGTTGCTAAATATTTCCATATCTCCACATTATTAGTTTGCTAAGCCAATGCAAAATAATATGTCATTTTGCATTGGCTCAGAAATATAGTAAAATGGGGTGCTTAAATGTTTATTAACAACATGGTCAAGACCAGAGGTTACATATAAAGTTGAAAATAATACTATATTATATATATATCACAAAAAATGGAAAAGCTTATTAATATATTTATATAGATGTTGTATATAATTTTTATTATTTGTGTAATATATGTATATAGTAAAGATAAAAATAGCATGGTTTAATGTACGTAAATGTAATTAGGGAAGTAAAGCACTCTTCCTCGGGCTATAAATAAATAATACACTATGCTTTTCAAGGAATAATTATTATTTATTCATAGCTTGAGAAAGAGTGGTTTGCTCCCTACAAATTATATATATATATATGTTAAAATGAAGATTTGCACGGGTTAAATATATAAAATACATATTTTGCGGGTTCATCCGTGTTAAAAACTTTTAATATCAATATACTGACGTTTCGACTTGGTCACACAAGCCATCCACAGAGTTATAAAAAAAAAAAACTCTGTGGATGGCTTGTGTGACCAAGTCGAAACGTCAGTATATTGATATTAAAAGTTTTTAACATGGATGAACCCGCAAAATATGTATTTTATATATATCCTACATGACTGGTTTATTAAGTAAATAAATACTCTCAATCTAAAGCAAATTACATTTTTTATTGACAATGTTTAAATTGAGAGTTGTCTCAAACATGTCAATTATTACTATAAGACAATAGCTTTAAAATAAATAATATATCATTTCTATCATTATCCAACCACAGCAGAGTGAAGGAATTCACTGAGTTTAGTATAATTTGTTTACACCCAACATCATTCCAGCAAACATTCTTATCTAATTTATCATACACATATTTAATTTTTCTAAACCTCTAACATTTTTTTGAAACCAGTTTAGAACTTTATTTGTCTATTACTAAACAGCTAATGGTCTATAATTTATATGCTATAATTTGGGGCATGATATTGAATATATATTACAAAATTGTACAAATCAATTAAATTCTGTATGATGTTTTTTTTAAACCTTATATAAATTTATTATTATATTGCATATTGCAGAATAATTCTATCTATTATCTATTATATATGTATATAATTCTATTGATTATATATATATATATATATATATATTGCTAACACTTTATGAACTAGTACTTACAAATTTGATATTTATTAACAAAGTTTCTAAAATGATTAGAGAAATTAACTCAACTTCGCAAAACAAAATTACTAGCCTTATTAAATACTTAGGTTGACATCTGGTTGTATTGAAATTTCATCAAATTTAATATCATTTGTCAAAGACTTGGGGAAAGAAAATAAAGGTGGGTTTGCATTCATTTGGAAAGCAGATCTGACCGTGGATGGCACTGCATGATGTAGCCATTGCTTAGAAAGTTTCTCATTCATATAATTATATATATATAGTAAATACGTTTATAGTAAATGTTTTAAAAAGTAAAACTAAAGAATAATTTTAAAATATTATATAATAAACTCGTCTTTTTATAAAAAATATAAAAAAACTATATTGCATGTTTTTTTACGAAATACTAATTCAGTTAAGCTAAATTTCTCATAAAAAATAGTTAATAATCGGATAAGGTTTCACTTATACATAATATCAAGTGTTTAATTATTCATAATGATTTTAATTGTTTCTCCTTTTTCATTTTTTTAGAAATGTTTTAGATATAATTATTGCTTTTTATTTTTATTTAAGAATTAAATTGTTTTTTTCTTTAAAAAAGAGTTCCTGCCTTGAAAAATAATTTATAGATTACATCTCCAACTGCAGTCTTTAAATCCACAAGAGAAATTTCTTTCATCTTTTTTTATCATATTTTGTAAAGGAAAAAATATTCTTAATTTAAAATCATTTATTTAAAAAAAAAAAATGAAATCATTTTATCAGACGAATAGCTTTATAATTGCTGAGTTTAAGAACTTTTTTCTTTCCAGTTCATTTAAACATTTTAAGATATTTTATTTTGTTTAAAAGAAAAAAGTCATAATTTATTATTTCGAGAATTTTACTTCATGTTTAAAAAAAATTAGACTTATCCATTTGCAAGATTTTTTTTATTTTTATTTTTATTTTAATTATTAAAACTTATTAAATTTTCATTGTTTTTAACTATGCCAAAATAGATTTTAAAAAAATCCAAAATTTATAGTCAAAATTGAAAATATGGGGAAATACTATATAGAATTGTTAAAATTCTGGTTTTTCAAATATTTTACAAAAATAAACCGTAAGTAAACAGGCAAAAACTCTGCATATAGTAGTGCCACCTTGTGCTAACCAGAGTAATCAATGGATGCCAGAAGGCCTGTGCATAAAATCCCTATCTAGTGCCTACTCATCCAATATCCTCAGACTAGTTTCTGGATTGTGGCCAGGCCTTCTGGCATTCATTGATTACTCTGGTTAGCACAAGGTAGCACCACTATATGGAGAGTTTTTGCCTGTTTACTAACAGTTATGTGCTAGCATGAGATAGTGATCATGTGATGTTTAGTTAATAAATCGTAACTGACATTAAGTTATACTTGTCGTTAAAATATAGTACTAAAATCATTATTATTGGAAATGTTTCTCAGACACCCCCCCCTGTAATTATATATATATATAGAGAGAGAGAGAGGAAGACCACTGCTACAGGCTTAGCAAAAACAATTTGTCATTTATGCTGTTTTAAGCAAACTACAATTTTCCAGTGACCAATGTTAAAAACAATCTTTTAAAATTAAAGAAACGCACATAGCATATAATACACACTCTTTAACGGCCATTCGTAAATTAATCTCGACATTGCAATTATAGATGAGTTTTAGAGCGATGTATATATCAATAATTTGGATTTATTTTACTTCAATAAACTCCAACTAAAAAGTTATTAGGTTAATGAGAAAATTTGTTTAGCCTTAGGAATTGCCAATTAGAAGTAATTGATCATTTCTTATCAACATTAAAGGTTATCTCTGTTTATATATATAATCTCATTTTTAATAATTAAATATTTGCATATATATATCACATAGTCTCTTTTATTCTAATAATGAATAATATTTCTATAATGTAATTTTCACTATATTAATCTTGCACAACATAGGTACTGGTTTCTATTCACTTTTAATATCTGTGGAGGGATGTAATCATAAACATATAACCAAAGACATGTGAAAAAAATCTATGATCCCAAGATACGCATTTTACGCTGAACCAGCACTCATCAGTTGGCCCAGATTACAATCCTTTATACATATCTTTATTATTGTTCAGTGTAGTTAGCAAATAAGATGTTAAAAGTGGATAGAAACCAATCCCTATCTTGTTTGAGAATGATGTAGTGAAAACTACATTAGAGAAATATTATTTATTATTGGATAATCTTTAATCTTATGAATGATTAATAAAAAGTATTAATATAATCTCTTTTAGTGTATTTGACATTTTTCATTAATGCTGTCTATTTTTTTTTCTAAAGAAAACTATTTTTTTGAAAACCTTCAACTCTTTGCGTAAATGTAATTTTTTATTATGTTCTATTCTCAGACCAAATGAAAGTAATTGCATCTTTTTAGAATATCCTTGAGACAATTCTTAAAATGTAGATAAGGTGTGTTTTAACAATAAAAAAACTACATTCAAATTAAACATTTATTTGCTTTGTATGATCAATAATATTAGTAGATTTAGTAATCTCAAACTTAAGTTTTTCTGCTTGTTTTTATGATATTACCATTATATTTTTAGAATCTTATGAGTCACCTTCAAATGATTTTTTTTCAGTGTCATTATGTTATTTATGTTATTAGAGGTTTATATATCACTTCCTGGGAATAAATGAGAATCTACAAATCATATATACAAATAGTTAAGCTTAATAAATGCAGCAAATACAATATTGGAGGCTGTATTGCAATTTTATTATCCAAATCTATACTTCTATCTAAAAAATTATCAAAATATTTAAATAGATACATCTATTTTTAAGCTGATAGATATCCAAGGTAAAATTTCAGAAAAACTTAGATTTAATAATTCATGTTTAGAGAAATTTGGTCGCATTCATAACATTAAAAACATTCAGTAAATTATGTATTGAATTGGTAAGAGTAATACAATCATCAATATATTGTAAATTTAGAAAGCAAGACAATAAGGTTTTGTTTTTTATCTTTTAATTGATTCAAAAAAAAACTTCACCAACAAACTTATATGTATATTGATACTGCTTTGTATAATAATCTATAAACTACTTTTTCTAAAGACCACTATTATAAAATTGGGAAATGATATTGGAGTTCATACACAGTTTTTTAACACTATGCTTCAGATTCCTACTAGAAGTAATTTTTTTCTCTCATTATTATATCATTATCATCATTTTCAACCATTATTGATCATTTCAGGATAGTCTTTTCATGTTCATTTCATCTTCAATTTCTAGCCTCTCTTCTCCACATCACACCAGTAATCTTTTACAATCTCTTTGAATCCAGTTTAAGATTTCAATTGTTAATCTATGATCATCTCTTCTAGCAATATGTCTGATCCAATTTCACTTCAGTCTCTTCTTTCATTATTATATAGACACTTTTAAATAAACTTTTGTGGATACTAGTTAATTTCAAATTGTCACACACTTTACTATTGAATTAAGTTAAATGGGTTGATTAAATAATAAAGTAGTATATATATTACAAATTTGTTTACAATCTTTTTCATTGAAAATAAATGTCATATTTGAAGGATTTTTGATTTTTTTAAAAACTACATTAAAGTTTAGCATTCATTGATTACTATGGCTTGCAATAGGTGGCACCAATGTTTGGAGAAAATTGCTACTGTTATACTATATTGAAGTCTCATAACCATTCGTTTACTATTTCATTCAATATAATTCTATAAAAATATTTTTTTTTGTACTTTATAACTATATATTCTGTAAAAATTATTTTAATCTTTTCTATTTTTATAAATTAAAAGAATAAAAACACTTTTAAGATCAGATACAACAACATTATTGATTCATCTATAGCTAACAACTTTAATTATTTTTGAAATTAACATATCCCTATATTTTTGGATTAAATTTTTTTTAGATATCACATAATTACACAATTTTTTATTATAAAAAGTCATTTTATCTTCATTAAAAAATATATCTTTATTCAAATAAGTAGATAAAATGAATATATGATTAAAAACTAAAATAATAATTGAACAAATTAATATTTCAGACTTTTATATAAGTTTAAAGTTTGATATTTATTTTTAACAAATTTTGTTTTTGGAAAGAAAGATTAATCCAAAGAGTTTTCAATTTTTTTTATTAAGAAAAAATCTTAATTTTTGGATTTTTTTGCTAATTCTGCTGATGTATTTCTGGGCTGACAGATGATTATGATATGACTGAGCTAAGGGGAAAGGTGCCCTGATAAGAACAAAACTTGGATATATATATATATATATATGGCTGTAATGTGATGAAGTTGAGTTAAGAGATGTATGATAAAAATCAAAACTTTAAAATATACATCTCTGATGCAATGATTGGTCATGTTTCCATAAGGTATTAAAAGTGGATAGAAACCAGTTTTTAGTTTGTGTGAGAGTAGTGTAGTGAAAGTTATTAAGTGACCTAAATAGGTGTGGGGATTCAGATGTGTGTATCTTTAGTTTACATGAAACATGAAGGCCATTTGTGAAATGCATGCATAATGAAAAAATGGGCTGATTTTCTGTACTTATGTGTGGAGGTTATATGGTGGCATTGGGGATGCAGTAATGCACTACTAATAATGAGTATTAATGAAGAAAATAATTAATCCTTATTGTAAGTGTTTATTATTTTACGCATTTCAAGTTGAATGCATTTTTGGTACAGGGCAGTGCACTTTTAGATATGAGTATTGTACATTGGACTGAAAATGTATTTGATTTCAAAGAATTAAAATAATGAACATAATTTTTTTTTTCATAATACTATTATGATATTTAACATGTACGAGTTTGTATATATTAAAATAATATATGCATGTGTATTTGACAAGCTGCAGCTGCCTACTGCAGCTCATGAATGAGTCCCTATGATTAAGTAGTGAGAAAATTGACTGTTGAGTTATAAAGGATGAGTTTTTTCAGGTCTTCTTTACAAGCACACCCTGTTTACACAAATAAATCTTTCACATATACACTTATGCACAATCTTTCTCCACATATGTTTTAGTACTGAATTGACCACATCTTTGTATTGTTTGTATATAAATGAACAAAATAGTAAGAAAAAGTGAGTGTAATAAGTATATTTACCTATATGTGTCTAGAAAGAGCCTTAAAAGAATATTTTGCACAGTGGGGCTATGTGAGCACTAAAAATATGTTCACTGTGTGTGTAAAAAAAATCTAATTAATCTGCATTGTATTAGCCTTTATGGTTTGCCAGATAATTTTTTTTTTTTACTTTTAACTGTACTAGTGAAAAGCATTTCCACTAACACAATAACTGAACAAAATCAGCTGTACTTTCCAATTACAGTTAGTATTCTAATGTAAAATAAACTAAAGCACCTAAATAAATATTCTCTTTGAATATGTATTTGGAAATTAAAATACATTTACATCCTCAAAAATATCAAATTTTAATGTGTATATGAGAAATAAAAATCTCAACAATTTTTTTTCATAAAAAAATTGCTAGTCTTTAGATCAGCGTTTATCAAACTATGTTCTGCACAACGTTAGTGTTCCATTGAAGGTTAATAAGTGTTCCATGACACTAACAGAATTCAAAGACTCAAAAACATTCAAGTAATTAAACACATTATTGATTATTTATTGTTTTTAAAATAAATTTATTAAACATAGTAACATAGTAATATACAGTTAAACTTTACAAAAAATTACATAGCATTCAGAATGAAACTTGAAAAAGTCAATGCAGAGAAAAAATATCTTAATAAGACTAAGAGGAAAATAAAACTTTCACCCAAGTATCATCATGTAGAAGCTTGATAAAGACAGTTAGAGCCGAGTCCTAAGATGATTATTTATTGTTATTGTTTACTTGTTTATTATTTTCTGGAGTTTTATTTTGTGTAATTTTGTTTTTTAACTCTTATGTTATTTGTTGTTTAAACACATGTATATTATCTATATCAAACTTAATGTAATTATAAGGGACTAAAACTCAGACTTTCAAACTCCCCACATCTATCTAATTTATCTTATACAACTGATACAAATGACCACATATAGGTGAAAAAAATAAATGCTCTCCAATATATGCATTTGATGCTGAACCAGATCACCATTACCCATACATATATGCAAGGGCTTTAGAACATTTTATCTTTGGATTTTCAATTATATGAATGGCTAAAAAAAAATGGAGAAGATTGAAGCCTCTCTATTAAACTTTGAAAATTTGCTATTTTAATATAAACTGAGCAATGATTGTACATATGTATGGGAGATGGTGATCTGGGCCAACTGATGAGTGCTGGTTCAGCACAATATATATATATATTGGAGATCATTTATCTTTATGCATATATGTGGTCATGTGTATCAGTTGTATAAGATAAATTGTATAGCTGTGTAGAGTTTAAAAGTCTGAGTTCAAATCCCTTATAGTTATTTGTTGTTAAAACTGAAAAATCAAATCTATCATTCTATTACAAAAATCAAAGTGTTCCGTTAAAATTTTAGGATTTGTGAAGTATTCCACAATAGAATAAGTTTGGGAAATGTAAATTTTTAATGTTTAACTCCCCCCCCCTCTCAATTTAAAAGTTATTAAAAGTAAATCTCAATTTTTAATAATAGATAAAATCTGAAAGATTAATTAAGCTGTACAATACATTATATTGAAGAAGGTTTTAAATCTTGATAGATTGTGAAAAAAAGTAAATATCTCACTGATGTAGGATTGTATATATATAATAAAATTTTGTGCGATGTTTTTGCTTTTAAAATGCCTGTTTTTGTATGAGAATTTTGGAAAATTGAAATCCGCTAAAATGGCTCTGAGAATAATTTTAAATTGATAAAGTCCAGTGTAAAATGAGTGTTTAGAAACAGAGAGTAAGAAACATTTAAAAATAATTATAAGCTATTAAACACAATAGCAATTCTCTCCTTATAGTAATGCCATCCAGTGGAAATTATAGTAATCAATGGATGCTAGAAGATTCGTGCATTAAAATCTTTGTCTAATGCCTATTCATCCAATATCCTCAAACTAGTTACTGGATTGTGGCATTTATCAGTAAGCCTTACACTAGATGGCACTACTATATGAAGACAATTGCTACTGTTTTAATAGCTCATGTAAGAATAAGAAGTGGTGATCATGTGATGTTTTAGTAGTTTAATCTCAAAAGCTTTTATTTATGAAAAATAATGTTTATATGCTTATAAGAGACAGAAAAAATTATGTTTTACACAACAGTCTGCGACCATTTACCTATCAGCATTGATGCAAATTGAATCTATTATTCATCTTTTGCTTAGCTACTACTGATTCGGTGCATCTGGAACATTAAGTAACTTCCATGTTTCATTATACATGAATTTTGATGCAATGATAAAGTCTCTGTTTTTTTACTTTCCTAATAATGCTCATGAAAAGACTGACTGGTTCAGGGACAGGCACTGTGAACAATAGCTTACATCTAACATTCCATATAGCATGTACAATAAAGATGGAAAGTCTAATAATAGGAAACTGTTTAGTTTGTAAGGCTTCCCTTATAGACATGATTTTATAGTAATCCACCTTTAAGTTTTGGTATATGGCTAAATTTATTTTACTGAGCCCAGGGCATGATTATATTATATGGTTGAATGATTCTTCTTGCCTTTTACATATTTAACAAAAAGGGTCTATCTTATTGTAGAATCTTTTGAAATGAAGGAATTTATTTGAGGGCATGGCTTCTAAGTTTATTTTAATAATGAGATTAAGGTATTTAGGCTCAAGAGTGAGAAATTTAAAAATTGTTGTTAATTTGTAGTTGGTGAAGCCAAGATTTGAAATAATTGTGGGATAATTCGGATTAATTATACTGTATGCCTCCCAGATGGTAATTTTTGATTTTTGTAATTTTTGATCTATAGTTAAATGCTGGTTAAGCATCCAGAGCAGTTGATCCAGCCAGCACATTTTACGAGGCGGAGGACGGTCTGTAGGTTGCATTGGTTCACTGAAAATTATTGATTCGTGTTTTTTCATCAGGTTAATAATTAATGTAAAAGATTTTAATGAAAAGGGTTTAATGAAGATATTTAACAACAAATTAAAATTTAATTCTGTTAAAACCAATTCTATAAATTATGAAGATCTAAACTTAGTATATTTCATTTTTTACTAAATTGCATATAATAATAATAATGATAATGATGATGATGATGATGATAATAATAATAATAATAATAATAATAATAATAATAATAATAATAATAATAATAATAATAATAATAATCAGCAAGACATTTTTTAACAGCCACTCTTAAGCAAATATGGCGATTCCAATTCCAGACGAAAATGATAAAAATAAATAAAAAATTAAATATAATCCCATTGATGAAACATATTGGTTCCATAGTCTGTTTGTTTGGGATCTTGCAGTGCTGTTATGCAGCAATTTTTTTTCTAAAACTCATAGTTTTTCATTGTAGTCCATCAATTTTATCCTTTCTGTAAAAACAATTGATATTGCTTCATTTTATATTGTTTACAAGCTAATCTATAATAATGTAAGTGGAGCCTGCCTTTTTCCTAGTAGATATATCTTAAGTTCACCATTATATACATTTTTAGGAAGTGTGTCACTTTTCATGTACTTTACATCTGCAATTAAATGAAGATATATTCTTTTAATTGTGACTCTTATCAATATATTCATCAACCTGAAGTACATACCCTTTTGTCGTTATATTTTTATAATATGAAACATTGTTGATGAAATTTGTTCCACTATTTTAGGTTATGTCAAAAGATAATTCAATTATTTCATTTACATGCAAAGCTCTGAACTGTTTATTTCAATGGTAAACTGATGAATTTTTGAAGTAGGTTTTTTGTATTGAAGTTCAGCCTATCCTTTGGTCCACAAATATTATACGCTCTTCAATACAACTAAGTATTTTATTATTATTTTATACTTTAGTGCAATAAATTTTGCATAACAACAGAGTTATGTGTAACTAATTTAAATGAAAGAGTCGCATTATTATTATAAAATGTATTTATGTTTTAATTTCTTAAATGCAACTTTGTAACATTAGAGTTGATTTGCTAAGATCATATTCAAACTGGTTTATTATTTTGGAGTTAATAATCATCTAGACCAAAGTATCTGATGGCTTTTATTTCAGCACTGGCTGATAAAGTATCTACATTTTTAAACACTGAACTAAATTATTTATATCCTATATTAAGCCAATAAACATCACATGACCAACCATCTCTATATTCAAAACATTCAGAACATTCTACATATTATCATTGAAATTGTCAAAAATAAAAATCTTAAAAGCAAAGATGAAATACTTAGTTTATCTTTTAATGATGTAATTATAAAACAGTCATCATTAATCCTATACCACATTTTGTTGCCTGCTATAAAAAATAGTTTCTATCATACTATTATGTAATAACTGTATAATATAAATACATTTTAGTAGCTAAGTAGATATTTCCACCAATTTTTTTAACAAAACTGATACATGCAAATTATTGAGTATTCCTTTGTTGTGGTACTTGTTTTGGGTATTGTTTGTTTGTTTTTGTACATTTTTCTGACAAAAACTTATTTCTAATGAATTCTTAATTTTTTTTTACACTTTAATGAATCTCTAAATAATCAATCTCTTAGGACTGAAGCAATAAAATCCATGAATGTCTTTTCTCTGTAGACAGATGACATTAATATTCCATGACAATTACTACAATCTTTTTTACTCCCTTTATATTTATTAATGTGAACAACATTATGATGAGTAGCATATCTTCATATATATTAACAATTTTAAACAAAATTTCAATTTTTTTAAGTTAAACTATGACTTCTCCAGGGTTCTTATAAGGGCTCATAACTTTTCATTTGTTAATTTAATAAACTATTTCCATCTCATCAATCTGGCTACCTCTGACCAAATTTAATATGTCAAAATGATGATTATATTATTAAAATTGGCCAACTAAATTTTTATACTATAATTAAAAATATAATCAAAAACTTTTTCCATTTTATTTCAGTATCATTATAGTTGTAGAAAAAAGAATCATCTATTACTTTCATAGAATTATGATGTTTTTCAGATTCATATGTTCAAATTCGATATTTAACATAGAAATGCAATGAGTATCTATGTTAAGCTTTATCAGAAATTATTCACATAAAAGTTTAATGGAAATTATGTTATAAAAGTTGTTTTTTGAAAAATATTGAAAAAATTTTCAATACTACCATTTTAGAAATTAATAAAAATTATGAATTAGAATTTTTCATCTTATAAATGGATAAGTGTAATTATAATCAATTATGTGTCAAAAGTCATATCCTGCATATCAATTTGACAACTATCTTTAAATCTTGTTGTCCTTTTTAATTCTTAAACAATCTTAGTTAATCCTTTTTATCAATTAACTTTTAGCAATCTTACTCTCTTTTCTACATTATCTTCATTTTTTAATCATTTAAATTTATACTCAATCCAATTCTCTTTTCTTTTTATATTTCTTAATTTTTTTTCATTTCAGGTTTATTTTATTTTATTCTTTTTCATATCCATATCTCAAAAGCATTATATTTTTTTCATCTTTATCTTCTACTTCTATGCTTCACTCCCAAAAAAATATTTAATAAACTTCATTTTTAATTCTAACTATAATGATTTGTAATATATAGTCTCTTAATTCTATTAGCAGCCTGTTAAGCCATAATAATTTCCACTTTATTTTTTTGCTCATTGTTTCCACTATCTTATAATAAATCAGTTATATTATTAATTTAAAACATTAACTTATTCTGTATCTCTTTCCCCAACAGTCACTTTTATTCTTTTGTTCCTTCCAGCTATAATCATTGCTTTTAACTTAGGTATATTTAATTTCACTCTAAACATTTTAAAAACATCATTAATTTTATTTAATATTTTGTTAAGCTTGTTTTTATAAGCCATTCCATCATCAGATTTAAACTAAATGAATTTCCATATTCCAGTGTGTATTGTTATTATCAAATCAACTTTCATTTAATAATTTTAATTAAATGAATATTAAACAAATTAGATGAAAGTTAGCAATTCAGTCTTACTGTTTCTATATATTTATTTTAATAAAATAAAAAACTATTTTCACAAATAGATTTTCAGCCATATTTTGTATAATTGTCATCTTTCGATTTAAACTTTTCTTTTTAAAAAAGATAAAATATTTTAATTTGCTCCGTTAAATGCATTTTCAAGATCAGCTAAATTTTATTCTTTTTTTAATATTTTTATGTATCTCTTATCTAAAACTATCAACATTCCAATTGTATCTCTTATTCTCTTTTTCTAACCTTTTGTTCAGACACTAACAAATTTAATGTTATTTTTTAAAATGTCATTTCAGTATTCTGAAAAAATTGTTATTCACTGAGTAAATTTATTGTTTTTTCTACATTATGCCATTATAAAAAATATAATAATGGGTAGATATCTATTGGTTATTCTTTTGTTATCTTCATCAGAAACACTGGTCTCAGTTCACACATATATATCCTGATTCATAAATTATATTGCAAATATTAATATTTTTCAAATATTTTTCTTTTGAAAACTTTTAGAAATTCAACAAAAATTGTATTATCTTGTTGAGTTCTGTCTCTCTTCTTCCCAATCTCCATAAAAGACATTTTGATGTAGTAGTTAACATTTTTGTCTATCATTCTCAAAATCTGGCTCAAATTGGATAATTGTCATGCATTGGTGGTCGAGAGGTCAGCGACAGCTGCTTTACAAGCAGTTGTCCTGGGTTAGCGAGTTTGTTTCCTGGCTGATGCTATGACACATTAGAAAAAATAGCTTATAATTGTTCCTTCAGATAACTGACTTTTAACCAATCTAAATAGCCATTCATTTATTTATTTATTTTTCATATGTCATAGCATCAGCCGGGACGTGAACCCATAACCGTCTGCACCCAACTACTTGCTTGCATGGCGGCTGCGATACTTCTCAGCTAACAACGCAAGACTAGCCATTCATTTATTAGTCAGTAAATTTATATATTTATCATAAGCTGTAGAATAAAACAAGAACAGAAACCATATATATATATTTAGCATTTACTAGCCTGGCATCTATTGTTTTATCTTTTATTGTTTCTCTATAAATGAATGCTGAAAAGGTCTTCATCTGTAATGGATGTTTTGCTCTTTTAACTTTATGATAATTATTATGCAAACTATTTATTACTTTTTTACCTCACATTCTTTTTCTTATAACATAGATTAATGCTAATTGCCACTATATTACAAATCTTTTTATGTTTTTTTTTTTCTTTTTTTCAATACATTTTATCTGTTTACTAATAATTTCCTTTTTTTGCATTACTTCCCTATTTTTTTCCCCTTTCATTATAAATTAAAACTAAGATTTCTTTGTAATTATTTGACCTTATATATTCCTTTGTCTACATTATTTATTACATGTATCAATTCATCTTTAACTTTTTTGAAAATATTTTTACATACTTCAAGATTTATATATTTTTTTTCTCCTTTCTACAATTTAATTTAATCATATGGATGTTATCCAAAACTTTATATTTACTTATGATCTTTTTATTATGTGCACCCACGTTATGACCTCTTTTTTAAAAAAAAAATAAACTTTTTATTCTTAATCAGCAATCAATTCTGCTACTACTAAATATAATCTAAACCTATTTCAGTTCTAGAATATATGAAATATATTTTTGAAACTGATCCTTAAGCTATTTGGAATTGTATATAATTATTAATTTTCCGATGTTCATTATTACTATGTTTTTCCCCTTATAAAAATTTATTAGCTTTTTACTGTTTTTTTTTCTTTTTAATTTTCTGTCTTACCTTCCCTATCTATTAGGCAATTTAATTTATACTCCGTTTTTATAACTTTTTATATTTTTTATGAAGATAATGAAAAAAATAATAAACCAATATAAAATAAACAACTAGAAAAAAATTTGGCAGATTTTTTTTACTTATCATGTGAATTCTATAAAAATACTTTTAGATATATGAGAAATGTAGAATTGATTTTTTTAACCTTAATTATGGCCCTTTTTTTATTTTGTGTGCTGCTTAAAATAAAAATAAAATTCTTTTTTTTTATTCCAAAAAGCTGTATTATGAGTAAAATTATTATCATTTATTAGCATGTGTAAGAATTCGATATTTAAGAAAAGTCTTCACTTTGTATCAAATAATATCGTGATTACTAAATTTCAGATGACTGATTTTATTTCTGTATCTGATAAATATTAGAATCAATTCATACAAATAAATATATATCATATTAGAATTAAAGCATTCAATTATTAAAATAGTTACTTAAATATTCTGTTAATGAATAGTATTTGAATCAGACTGTAAAAGAATCTCTATAAATTTGATTTCAAATAGTATTGTCTATACTGTCTTTCTCTAATAAAGAACTCAGGTCATAGACAAACTTGTTTCCATTTTTATCTACTTTTCAATTAGACAATGACGCAGTGAAATGTTTAGTTAATTAAATTTAATATACACAAACTTGGAAAGTTTATCATTTCCTAAAAATATTATATATATAAACACATAAGGATAAAAACAGCTTTTAAATAAAACACTGAGGCAAAGGCTTTTAAGTCAGAACAATAAAGAAGAGAGCATTATTCATCAGTTTTATCAAATACTAGATAGTGATGTATTTCTATAGTTTTTTTTATTTCTTGCCGTCTTTATTCAATTCTTTACTTGATTTCTAAGTACTAAGCAATTTTGGTTGTTTATTTAAGTTGGCAATGCCTGCAAGAATTTTTTTTTCCATATGTCACAGCATCAGCCGGGAGGCGAACACGCAACAACCGTCTGCAACCAACTGCTTGCTTGCAAGGCGGCTGCGCTGACCTCTTGTCTAACAACGCTTGAGTAGAAATATTTTAAATTAGTTTGACAGTGCAAACATTTTTATTCAACTAAGTTCAAATCCAAGATCATGGTTATCCAGTCAAAGCATCTATTAAATTATTCATTCAGTAACTCTAAAAAGTGAAATATCAACAAATCACTTTGAAGACATATATGTTTTAAGACCAATAACGTTTATTAGAAGCCATGTAGTACAGCTAATTTATTATTTAATGGAGTAGTAGCATTCTTATATAAATATTAAAACACCATTTAACTTAGACGGTATTTTTTTCACTGTACAGTTTTGAAGAGCCTTTTAATGGGCAATTTGGTAAATATTTTAATGTTTTGTATTTTTAATGCATAAAACTTTATTTTTCATTATATATTTACATTCCTGAATAATATTTATTAAAAATAACTTTAAAAAATTAAAATCATCATAAAAATAATATATATTAGTTATGCTATTAAAAAAAAAGAATAATATTCTAAAATAAATAATCATTTTAGCCCACTGGCTAAAAAAAATATTTTTCACTGACGAATAAGTAATTGTACATCAAATTTTTATTAATAAGATATATTTCAGTAAAGAATATATTTAAGCAAGAAATATGATCTTTGAAACTTAAAAATTTAATTTATAATTACAAAATAATGACAAAAAGTAACACCTATAATTATTATAAAATCCTTTCTCTTTTTACACTGATAGTACCTACCTATTTCGCATTATTACATTTTACTCGACTTCGTTCTATAAAAAAATTAAAAAGTTCAAATAAAATATAAATATAAACATTACACATACATATTTTTTTTTTGTTTTATAATAATAAGCAAGTAAACAAACTATAAACTTCTAACTTTTGATTTCTAGATGCATAAAACTGCAATGAATGCTTACAAAAATAATAAAATGGGTCAAGCATTGGTGATCGAGAGGTCATCAACAGCTGCTTTACAAGCAGTTGTCCCGGATTAGTGGGTTCGCTTCCCAGCTGATGCTATGACACATGAAAAAAAAAATAATAATAAAATCGATTCTCTTAATATTGCCTGACGTGATGTGCTGTGACTTCTCCTTTTACAGAGTCAGGAATTTCTCAGCAATTATGCCCAGAGAAACCTGTTAGCCATTTTTCGTTCCCCACCCTAAGTTTTTCCATATCCTGCTGCATCCCATTTCCACAGCATAATCTTTGTCAACTCCATGGCCTTTATAACTAAATTCCTATTATCTTTTCCCTAATCCAGCATAAAAACCAATAACCCACTTTCTATATAATCACATTGTTCATATTTATTCTTTCATAACATCATTATTTGTACCTTTTCTGATTTCAGGCATTTACATTAAATTGACAGATACCTAATATTTTCTATGCCTTCCTTACACAACTTGCAGACTAAATCAGCACATTTTCCCATTTACATGTATATTCCATTGTTGCTAAAAATCTCATTCAAGCCTTAAACACTAAACTATTTTTCTTGCTATTATCAACCCAATATCCTGTTTAATTCTATTTATATTTAAACTCTTTTTACTCTCTTTACTAGTTCTCAATCTCTCCAACTCCTTATTTTTTATTAATGCATCTATTCTTCTATCCTATTCCTTATCACTATAATGCTCAACAATTCTCCTAACACAATCATCTCACCTTTTGTACAAATATATTGCCATAAATTCTTTATCCAAATCTTCTGCATACCCCATTACCTTTCTCAGCCATCTTATTGCTTGCCCTTTACTCATAACCCAATTGAATACTATTTTGAATATTCTTTTGCAATCTACCGAACATTTTCATTTTGCTTTTTGCATCTCTCATGTAAAAACTTGACCATCCCATTTCTTCTTGAATTGCCTTCTTCACCAACTACACATCTGCATCTAAAGCATGTCTTCCTACTTCTCTTTGTACTTTTTCTAAGTATTCAAATACCCCTTTACTAACACATAATGCATCATTACTATATGTTAACCCTGCTACTGTCACTCCCTTTCATACAATTCTAGCTCATATGAAAACACTGTTAATTTCTTTATCAATCCCTTTCTTTTCTTTACTTCATTTATCAATTTTTTTCTTCCATTTATCCAAGCAATTTTTCTGAATACATAAGATGATTCTCAAATAACTATATCTATTCACCATACTTAACTTCATATCCCCCAATAAAAATTCTACATCTTCTCTTTCCCCAGTATTAACCATCATTATATTTGATTTTTTATTCACTAACTCATTCTTGCACATATCCCTCAAGCATAACTTCCATATCTTCTCTTCTTTCTGCATGCAAAAAAGATAACAACTGCAAAAAAAGACCTGACAAAGTATATCATCTCATCACCTATTAATGGTATCTCTATCCCTCTTCCTAATCTTTCTATTGCTCTCTTCATTTTACTCAAATACAATAAAAACAAAATAGGTGACATAGGGCATCCTTGCCTTAGTCCCATGCCATTTTTAACTTTAACTGATTCTATATTCCCTAATTGATATGTATAATATTGTAGGCTATATGTAAAGAGGCTCCATCTGATGTTCAATAGTGATGCACCAACAGTCCATTATAACATGTAAGGTTGGACATTTGCACAAATAAGAATATATCAAAGTTGATAATTATATCTCATCCAAACATGCATGGAAAGAATAAAAAATTATTTAAAATATCACAAAAATAATATTAATAGTAACATATGACATAAGCTAGCAAAAGATTGTTAAGCTATCATATATTTAAACATTCTTTATTATGAGATAATGCTAAGGTAGATTTGGAGAAACTCAAACATTTTAATAACTTAAAAAATAAATTAATAAACAACTATATATATTTTTTTAATAAACTAAAAATTAATACCACACACAATTATAAAGTTTTAGTCAATTACACTGTCTATTAAATCATTCAATCACTCTATGAAATGAATATCAATAATCAATATTATATTTACACATTTAATAGCAAAGTCACACATTATGTAAGTTATATCTATTCCAAAATTTCTATTTTTTTATCAATACTATTTTTTAATCAAGTTGTCATTACTTTGAGCTAATATGTATAAAATCACTCTAATCATTGAGTCAAATTAGAGTTCTATATGTACCAGGAAAATCAAAAGTAAAATCGATTTAATTTTCATTTACTATATATAAATAAGGAACTCAATTTAGCATTTTTTACATATACAGTTGCCTTGCCATATTCATGGTATTTAGTACCAAGCATTGGTATATATGCTTGAAACTATTGATAATACTGAAACTTCTAGGCTATACATTTTAAGTTTATAAATATTTTAATATGTATATGCATAATTATGATGTCATTCATTTCAAAAAATATACATATTAAGACATCAATAAAAATAATTAGCTCAAAAATAAATAAATGTAAAATATCTCCTTTTCGCACAATTTTTGCAATGTATAAAATTTTATTTAATTAATGTCTGATGTTTTGATTGTTTAAGCAACTGAAGTTTTAGTCATTAATTAATAAAATTTTATACTTTGCAAAAATTAAATATTAAAAGAAATTTTTTTAACATCAACAATAAATATATTGCTATAAAAAAGGCATACCGGTAAATAATGAAATAATGTGTAGGAAAATAATGTAGTTGTGGAAAACAAATATCATTAACAGCTAGTCGTAAACAAATAGAATAGTTTCAACTCTAAAACAAAAGGCAGAAAAAAAATTACTCTAAAGATGAAATTTGCAATGACTATGCAAACCAATCTGTGAAATACAAATATGTCCACATATAGAACATGCAGATCTACATTCTGTGATACTATCTTTTAATTTTTTCTGTGGAAAACTTTTTTTCTGAAATATTTAAATATCAAGTCTAATTGTAGCTCTTCAGTGTATTTTATTTTCTGCCATATTTTATTAATGAAAACAATCAATATTGCATTTCTTTAAAATGTCTTTGAGATAAACCTTATAATATAAATAGGACCTACATCATTTACAAAAACCATGCTCGAGTTCACCATAAAACATCATTTTAAAAAGTTTACATTTTTCATTAATTTCACATGTCCAACACAAAGAAAGGGTGATTTCATATCTCCAGACCAACTGGTGTTGAGCTTGTTATTTAAAATCTCTATCCAGAATGATTTCATATCTCCAGACCAACTGGTGTTGAGCTTATGGCCCACATCAGTGGAGAGCTAGAATATTCAGACACTAGATATAAAATATCAACTCAAAACCCAGCACTTATTTCATATGTAATATTTAAGTAGAAACTCTGAAATTTTCAGACATTAAAATTACATATGAAATAAGTGCTAGGTTTTGAGTTGATATTTTAGATTCAGTGTCCGAATATTCTAACTCTCCACTGATATGACCCATAAGCTTGAAACCAGTTGGTCTGGAGATGGAAAGGTTCTGGATAGAGATTTTAAATATTTTCTCATACCGCACTTATCAATTAAGAGCTTGTTTGAGCTAATAGTATGCTCTCTGTATTACATTTTTGTAAATACAAGCTTATAAAAGTAATGTCATGCTATATATGACTTGCTTTTTTGATTATTATAATAATAGATACTATAGTATTGCATCCAGCAAATTAAAAAATATGCTGATTGGTTTTATGATCTTATTATTATATTTTCAATGTAGAGCACCCTTAAATGAAACATTTAATCTCTTTATATTGCACTGATGTTGTGCCCAAGTTTTGTGGTCATAAAATAAATTAGATAAAGTAACTGATTTATATGCAGCTAATAAAAGAAATAAATAACAGAAACTGAGAAAAAAAATTTTTTTCATTTTTGTTTCATTCTTCTCTGTTTATAAATAACTACATACGTGGTACTCCTATGTTGGAACATGAAATATTTTTTTAGATATGAGAATTAAAAAGGTAATAAATAATGTCTAATCAAAATGATCTCTTGCTTCTTTGTAGAATAAGATAATCATTCACCAAAATCAACATGCTTTTTCTTATACAAACATTAATATTCTTTTTAAAAGTAAGATCAATCATTTAGATTATTATTGGACCTGAAAATCATGATCTCTGCCATACCATTAATCATATCATTACTCTAATTGTATCAATGGAAATGCATATTTGTGTAATTGCAATGTTATCTTTGAACTACAACATAGAAATTCTGATTCTAATATTTTATTTTCTTCTTTTATTTGCACAATCTTTTCACATGAAAAAAGCAATAATAGAACATATCATTGTTGGAACTAGATTTAAAACCAAAGGCTTCAATTCAGATAAGAGTGTATGTTTATGTGCCCCATTAAAAAATTTCCATGCCTTCCATAGACATTAAAGAAACCTAGTAAAAATGATCTAAAAATATCCTATCTTCCATAAGCAGGCTAGGTTTTTATGCCTGATAAAAGTCTCATTGCAGTGGTAGTAATATTTATAAAAACAATAATATTAATATGATTAACAATGGCAAATATTATTCAAATATAAGCACATGTAATTTGTGAACTTTATTTGATTGAAAATCTTTAAGACAGTGTGTAGGTTAGTAGTTTTAAAATTATTTTGAATATTCTTAGTGAAAATTGTCTTCCAGAAAGAGGAAGTTAAATTAAACATGTACAATGGCTACGTTTTTTGGAAGAGAGGTCATCTAATGAAAGGATATTGCATGGTATCGGATTCACTATCGATCTAATTTGATATTTTTTCATTTTTATAATTTCTAAATTTATTTATGATAGATTAATGATATTAAAACTTGGTTTGATTAATGTTTATTCCACATCATTAGATTCAGAGAAATCAAAGAAAAAACGCTTTTTTCATAGCTGGATACCATTATTACATCAATACCATTAAAAAATGTTTTTTTTTTCTTTTTGGAGCTTTTTATTTGTATATTGATATTAATAGTAAATTTTATTTTAAAATTTTTGAAATAAATCCCAAAGTTTTTTTTTTCATTGAACTTTATTCAAAATACAGATTAATAATCAAAAAACGCAAGTCATATATAATGTGACATTACTTTTATAAGCTTGTATTTACAAAAATGTAATACAGAGAGCATAACAATAAATAGCTCAAACAAGCTCTTAATTGAATAGCGTGATAAGAGAATATATTGAAAATCTCTATCCAGAACATTCCTATCTCCAGATCAATTGTTTTTGAGATGATGGCTCACCTCAGTAAAGAGCATAATAAACACTTTAAATAGAAATATCATTGTGAAAAAATTCTAAACAATTGCTTCTAATATTTTATGTTATTAGAAATCAGAATGCAAACAGGCATTTACAAGTGTAGATTATTCAACACATTATACATTATACTGATTATTAAATGATTATCATCAATAGTATTCTGTTCCATGGACAGATCCAAAGAGTAGCCACATCACCACTTCATTCATTTTTCTAATCCATTCTCTTCATTGCCTAGCTCTTCAATTTCATATAACTCTTCCCATCTCTTATATCATTCAACAATATCAATATTTTCCATTCTTTCTTTTTGTTTCCATTCACCATTCCCTCCAAAACATCTTTCATTAAAACTATTCTTTTTCTTATCATGTCCAATCCAATTTCACTTTCTATTTCTAATTTCCTCAATCGATGTTTTTTCTTCATTTAGTCTTTTCAAAACTTCTTCATTATTCTATTCATCCAGATTTTTTCATTCTTTTCCAAGATCACATTGCAATGGCTTCCAATCTATTCCTAGTATTAAAATGATAGTTCCATTAAAAATAGTTGCTATTTCATATTCATAAAGAATGATTATTGTTTTGACAGTATCTACTAATCATATTAATAATTAAAAATTTATATTATAGCAGCTTTAGATTTTTTTGAAAAGTGTATTAAATTACTAAAAAGAATTTTTACTGATTCTGTAATGTTCTTATTATTAGTGAATTAAATACAAGGAATCATGCATTTTCTGCTTGTCAGAATAATAAATTATATTTAGAGCATTATAATCAATATGGGGATTTAAAAACAAATGTTCTTCAACTGACAAAAAATCTTAAAATTGATTTGTGGATTAAAAATGCAATAGAAATATTTTAAATCTTTTTTTGACACATTATCTAAAATCAGCATTATACTCTTATTAAATCCATAAATAGCTTCCTTAAATATTATAAAAATAATCTTGATTAGATTGGGGCATATTTTGTTATAAAAATTAAGACAACAGTTTTAATAATATATTCGTTTTCATGTAAATCATAGTTATGCTTTTATTTGCATTTTGCAAGACATAGGGAACTTCAATTCACCCTAATGATTGTAAGAAACAATACTTTGCTTTTCTATTTTATTGGAATAAATGTACATTGCTAAAAGTTTAGTTGTTGCAACAACATTTCTTGAAAAAAAATGTAAATACATCTTCATCTATTTCCAGTAAATAAAGTTATAGGTCACCATTTTGTATGAAATAAAGTTAGTTCTCATCACTTTTACAAATAACTTGATTCACTTCAAAACATAAATATGTATTTGTTTATTTACACTAAATAAAGTTATAGGTTGCCATTTTGTACTTAATAAAATTACTTGTCATCATTTATCAAAATTTATGAATTAATTTTGTCAGAATATTCTGTGCAGATATTATTTTACAAGATTGCAAAGTTAAAAAGTTATTGCCAGATTAATACATATGTGATATTTCACAGCCAATATAATACATAAGTACCACTTTTTATATATAAATGTACATTATTGAAATACAAGAGAAAATCTAAAATGTGGCTACATACATTTCATCACAGTGATATGATTACTGCAAATAAATTAGTTGTATTTAGTGTTGTTATTTTACTCATTTTATTGTATAAAATTGAGACCTAGATCTCTATTCATATAACATGAAGTCATTAGAAAAATTTCATTTAAGTGCATTCATAAAACACTAAAATAATATGATGTCAAACACCTTTCTGGATGTGCTATTATAGAGTTTTACTGTTATATAAACATATTTTCATTGAATTAAACACATGAAGCAAATGACTGGCAACATACTTCTTTAACAAGTTTTTTTGGTAAACTTGAACATGATTTTCATAGGAGATGAAACCCCCAATTATGTTATATAGGTACTCTAAAGAAATTTCATTTTAATTGCTTTCAGGGAAAATGTAGCTAAGAATAGGATACAATGGACAATGTAGTGAAGTATTTTCTGGTAAAAAAGTTTGTTCAGAAGACAAAAAACAGCATTGCAAAGTATCAAATAGACACAATAATAAACCAATAGCAATTTTTTTCTACACAATAGTGCCATTTAGTGCAAGCTCTGGTAATCAATAGCCTTAAAGCTTTGCATTAGAAGGCACTATTGTGTGGGGAAATTTGTTAATGTGCTAACAGCTTGTGCAAATATGAAAAAAGTAATCACGTGATGATGTTTTAATGATGTAATAATTGACCAGTGTTCTTTATATGTGGACATACTTAGGATACAGTGATTAGTTTGTTATATAATCACTACAAAACTCATCTATAATGTATCATTATGCCAATCTTTTTTGTTTGTTTGTTTTGGAATTAGAATGATCATATTCGTTGGCGAGTTACTGATGCTGATAATGATAAATAAATTCAGAAATGCATCATATATGAATTTATTTAAAAGATATTAAAAATAACAAAGAAATCTTTCATGATAAATTAGATGCGGTATTTTTATCATTTCTTCAAACTAAGTTTTAAAAGAGTTAATAGCAATATCTTGATAAGTGGCTCGGAATATTTTTATTTATTTCTCAATTTATCTTTTCTATTGTACACGGTATAAATTCAATCAAGTTTTTATTACCCTTTTAAACTTTTTATTGTTGTTTTATAGTAGTCATTTGTTTATTCATTTAATCATAAATTTAAGATAGAAATATAACAATATATATATATTAAAAAAGCTAACCAGGCTTTTTTGTAACATTAAATAGCAAGATTAGATCGCTTGTAAGTAGAAATAAAAATAACATTTGGTAAGAAAACTAACAGAAGTGTGACTACAAGAATTTAACAAGCATCCCCTCCCCATCCGTTTCACTTTGCTACGTCTAATATAACTATTTTAAGATAAAAGCTACTTTTTTATGTAAAATCCAACATTTATTACAGTTTACTCTCTCATCATTCAAATTTGTAAAAATATTATATGATTTCTCTTTACATTTATCGGATGGCAGATTAAGCTGTGTGTACTTTGAAAATAAAACTTTATTATTTATTTGTATAAGCTGTAGTAAAATTAGATTGTTGTATAAATTTTGATAGCTATTTCTGTATCAAAACAGTGCCTAAATTAACTTTCCCAGCAATTTATTTTAAAATGAATTACATATGTAAAATATATAAAAGTATTAACTTCATTCTATCGTAGTTTGTTATTGCTAACCAGCTTCTTAGTATACTGTAGTAACTCAATTTTAGAACTGCATATAAACACAGTAATGCATCCCCACATCATTAAAAATATACAATTTAATTGGTTTAGTTTAAATATTTGAAAACCAGGCATTCATGTGTGTGGTCATGTGTATCAGTTGTATGAGATAGTGTGGATATATGGATGGTGCTTGAAAATCTGAGTTCAAATTATTGGGTGGTCCTAGGATCGATTCTGGTGCTCACAGATACTGTGCATGAACGTGTACAAGTCACATGCCATTTTTAAATACTATTTTATTTTCATTCATGCATTATACATATTGTTAGGTTCCTGTGTGGTTTAGTGCAATAGCGAAATGATTAATTCTTGAGTTCAAAGTTCATCACTTGTGGTTCTAACTCTGTAACGTTCAGTCTTGAATTTCTCACAGACTTCCAAACAATAATGCGTTCGATTATTTGCCTGCATGATTTAGTGCAGTGGTAGAGAAGAAGACCCTGGATCTCAAAATCTATGAATCATGGCTCAGCCCTGTTACTTCCAGACTCAAAATTCTTATGAAATTCCTAAGCATTATATTCTTTGCAATTTATATCTTCACATGGTTTGATTTACTTGATAGAGTGTCCGACATGGGACTGGGAGGTGCCAAGATCAATTCTGGCATTCCCAATTCTGGATCTTGACCTTTTTATAAACTCCTGAGCTATAAAGACTTTAGTGTTTTTTATACAAAAAATAGTAGCATTGTTAGTGAGAATTCAAAATTTTTGTGTAATACATGGATTCTATTACTAACATTTTGGTTTAAACCCCCCCCTCCCTGGATATATCTTAAGTTCAAAATAATGGCATTTTAGATTGCATTATCCTTAAAAGTCAGAAGGTTAAAAATAATTAATATTTCATTACTGTTTTAAAGTATAAACTTTATATTCTTTATAGTTATAACATGCTACAATGTTAAAATGTAACAGCATTTAAAAAATAGTACCTAATTCAAGCATATATTCTTTAAAAGTTAGCCAAATTTTTTAACCATTCTTATATATTAAAATTTCCAGTTTAGATTGAAAAGTCTTACGAAATGTATTGTGGGTAAAATAATGCTCCTGGGTGGCTAAAAAAGAAAATTCTGATTCTTAGACAATGATTTTATTTTTTTATAAAGTAAAAAAGTATGTGGCTTCCTCTATTTGCCTCAGTAGTAAAGTGTATGAGGAATTAATGGGTTGTGTGCAAATACACAGCTGAAGAGACATTTATTCTTTTGAATTGAAATATCAAAATAATGCTGAGCGCTTTCGAGCATTACACTACTATAATAATCATAGCTGGAGTAATTTATAAAGTGATAAAGGGAGCATATGTGTAAATATATTATTGTTGGGGAAATTTCAAATTTATGTAAAATTAGTGAATGTTGAAAAATATCAGAGTCCACTTCTTGGAGAGGGAAAGAAAGAAAGAATCTTTGCAATTAATACCATGGGTGGAATTGGCTATGTAGTATGCTTCCCTAATTTTTCATTTTGAGTAGTCTCTTTCAATATATTTAATTGCTGCTAAACAGTATAAACAAATGCCCAGTAATTTCTGATGTTCAAAAAAGACTGAACTGCAATCCAGCTTGATGGCTGCCCTCTTGAATGTGCATTGAAATAATATGTGCCATGTAGATAAAATTCCCTGGAATCTCCCAAAATAAACAGAATTGCACCTGATGTGAGAGCATTTAATTCCATAGAGAGTGCAAGAGGTAAGCTCAGGTTCAAATTTATCCTTTGAGTTATTTAACAGTATATTGGAAGGAAGGGGAATGCAAAAAGCAAGGTGGTACATAAGTGAAAATAATTTATTGAAGGTTTTGGAAAGAGAGAAGAAACCATGGATTGTTGTTGGAGGGGGTTGGTAGAGTTAAGTTTTCTGTGAAAGTGTTTTATTTCATTTTTTAGGAAGATGTCTGTAAATCCAACAGATGTGAAATTTCTGGTGTATACTTCTATGTTAGTTTTATGGGAAGATTCATATTTGCATAAAGATTGATTGCAAAATAAAAATGATGAAAGGCCTGCTATTTGAGTTGTTGTGAGAAGTCTTCCCATATTACAGTGAGACATAGTGCAGATTGGCTTTAAAGGTTCACTTTGACTTCTTAGATAGCTGGTTCTGGTCCTGTGGTGAAGATGTCATCCATGTAATATATATATATATATATATATATATATATATATATATAAATGTCTGAGACATGCTCAAAGTAAGGTGGAATGACAATCCTTTTGAAATGGTTTACAAAAGTTAGAGATGACTTCATTCAGAGGGAGACCCACAGGCCAACCAAAAGCCATTTTGTAGTAGTAGCCATTGAATGTGGCTATTATGTTGTTATTGAGCTAAGAGAGAAATGCAATAATAAAGTCTATACTTGGTTGGGGACAGTTTACTCTATTTAATTCAGTTTTAATAATATTATTGATAGATAAAGACCTACTAATGGAATTATATAACTCTGTAACATCCAGAGAGGCTATTTTGTATGATAGATCAAACTTGGAAGACTTAATGTTTGAAATAAATTCAAAAGAGGACTTGATGGTGTAGTTGCCAAATCCCAATTGTTTGATAAGCCACTGGTTTATAATTTTGGCAGTTTTGAAATAATAGTAGCCTCCAAAATCTAGCATTAGTCTCAGGGGGTGAAGGGTTTGTGTATTTTGGCATTGTCAAACATATGAGAGAGAAAGCTGCAGATGGATATATTTCATAGTATTCCCTCTTGGTAAATGCTATAATGCAATGTTTGCATAGGATTTCACTCATGAATGTGTCTTTATTATATTTGAGGTTGAAGGCAGGAGTAGCAGTGATATTTTAAGTTATCTATTTGCTGTTGCATTTTCAGTGTAAACTCAGATTTTTTGTTAATCACAAATCTGCTACCTTTGCTCTCTTTCATACAGATTATAAAGCATTGTTAGTGGCAAATTGTCAAGCAATGTTGATTTTAGCATTCCTGTTGGGTTCTGAACATCTAAATGATTTGTGCCAAGAGTGTTTTACTAACTTCAAGATAGATTATATTTCCTCAGGATTTTGCATAAGATTAGCTTCTATGTCTACTATGAGTTCCATCAGTAGCTGTTTCCTGCAACTGCCTATGTATCTCAGTCCTAAATCCAGAACACTTTTTGCACAGGGTGGGAGGTTTATAGTAGTAAGATTAACAAATGCATTTCTGTTTTGTTGAGTTGGAAGTGTAACACCCTGTTTGTAAGCTAGAAAGTTAATTTTGTGGTTACATTTCTTTTTTAATTTGGCAAATTGTTACATTTAGTAATAATGACCTCGGTGGTGTCATGAATAGCCATCATTTTTGTAAAGTGGTTGTTTTTTTTAATAGCTCTCTTGAGAATTCTGATAACTGTTTTGAGTTACTGTATTTCAAGCTGCAATTGGATTCTTAGATAGTTGTATATAGAGGCATTAATTTTCAGTCTGCAACAATTGGAAATTATTTTGAAACAAACATGATAGAAAAAATTCCAGGCATTGGGTCAACATTTGAACAGAAAGACTGAAGCAGATAAATGGTTTTTAGTTCATTCTATATGTAGTGATATCACATTTATACTTCACTTCAAAGAAAGTAATGGGATAAGTTATGCAATAATATGCATCTGAAGAGAAATTTATTCTCTTGAGTTGCAATATCAAAATAATGCTGAGGGCTTTTGAGAGTTACACTATTCTCATAATCATAGCTGGGGTACGTTATAAAGTGATAGAATGATCATGTGTGTAAGTATATATATATATTGCTATGGAAATTCAAATTTATGTAAAATTAATGGATGTTGAAAAATATCAAAAAGTCCATTTCTTGAAAAGGGGGAAGGAAGAGTCTTTGTGATTAATAGCAGGGATAGAATTGGTTATGTAGTATTCTTATCTAATTTTAGCCTTGTGTGGTCTCTCTCAATATACTTAATTGTTGCTGAAGATGGTATAAACAAATATCCAGTTAATTTCTGATGCTCAAAAAAGACTGAACTGCAATCCAGCTTGGTAGCTGCCCTCTTGTATGTGTATTGATGCTTTCCTCTACCCCCCCTCAAATGAAAGACCATAGTTTCTTCTCCCCTATATTCCCATCTTCACCAAAACCTTTAATTAAATATTTTCACCTACATACTGCCTTGCTTTTTGCACTCTCCATCATCCAATACATTGCTAAATAACTCAAAGGATAAATTTTAACCAGAGCTTACCCCTTGCACTATCTATGGAATTAAATGCCCTCACACTGGGTCTAATTCTATTTTGGGGAATTCTGGGCAACTTTGTCTACATAATTTGCATAGCATCAATACACCTGCAAGAGGGCAGTAACCAAGCTAGATTGCAGTTGTCTTTTTTGAGCATCAGAAATTCATTGAGCATTTATTTGTTCATACTATCTTCAGCAGCAATTAAATATACTAAAAAATAGGGAAGCATTCTACATAACTAATTCCACCCATGCTATTAATCATAAAGATTCTTCCTTCCCCCTGACAAAGAAGTGCACTCACCAATATTTTTAACACTCATTAACATTACATTAATTTGGATTTCCACAACAATATATATATATATTTACACACATGCTCACTCCATCACCCACCTATGATTATGAGAGTAGTGTAACTCTCAAAAGTACTCAGCATTATTTTGATATTTCAACTTAAAAGAAATCCTCTTCAGCTGCATATTAACACACAACTTAACTCATTACTTTTTTGAAGTATAAGCCACATATTATTATATATGTGGAATTTTTATCAGCAATATAATAATCAAAGGCCAAAGTTTAATGACTGGCAAAAAAAAGCTTAAGAATGATATGGTGAAAGAAAAAGTTTTATTCTTAGTTGAAAATCATAATTGTACCATCATCAATAAATCATGTGTATTTTGTCAAGTATCTATAAATAAATAAAAATTATTAAAAAAATTACTTTATAAAATTATACAGCAATATCTTATGTGGAAAGCATTAACATTTTCTTAAAGACTCATCTTAATTCATAATGTTTGATAGTCATTTGTCTCTGGCAATGTTTATGTTAATAAACTATAGGAAAGTAATATAGTTAAGCCACTAGATCTTATTGTTCTCACTAGAAAGACCATTTTAAATATTCTTCCCATGCCTTGAACTTTGCTGTTGCTATTTATTGATAGCCTTACTTTATTATAAAATGCTTATATTATAAAACAGTATATAATTGGCTCATTGCCTCACCAACATTTTTTCAAAATGAACAGTGGAGAAATAAACATTTCTTGCAAGATAATCAATTGCTATTAGATGGTAATGTTTAATGTTTTTATGTGCTTTACAGTCTTATTAATAATATTTCAATATCAGTTTACCAAACAATAATCATACTGAGAGTGAACAGGCTTTTCAAAAGAAAAACTCTAAGCAATTAAATAATGCCACAGATACCTAAATGCTGCAAAGTTACTTGTATATAATTGTATCTCTGAGATATTTTGATAGAAACTAAGAAACTAATGATGTAATTCCTAATATATCTGAAAAAAGGTGAAAAAACACCAGGATTAAAATGGATTGGAAACCAATTCAAGAAAATTTCAGCAAACTATATTATTTTATAATGTGTAAGACAAGACTTTGGGGGGCATAGAAGTCTTGACATATGTCTTACTAATGATAAAAGGGTACCACATTATACTGCATTTTTGTTTTACAGTATGTATATTGGCTTTTATTTTCCAAAGCTGAATTAGTTTATCTATTACTATCTTAATAACAGTAGCTAAATATTTATTTCCAGGTAGTAATAGGATAAAATAGATATTGGCCAATGTCTTGAAAGAAAAATCCTAAGCTCAGTTTGAAACCTGAAAAATTTACAGTGTTACTTACATGTGAATCTCAGATCATGTTCACAGCATAGAGACACGCTAACCATTATTTTCTGAAATCTCTTTTTTAAATTAATTTTTATATTAAACAAAAATATTTACTTTATGATGTAGAGATTAAAACATCTAAAACAAAACTAAAATGGAAAAACTTTTATTTAAAATAATAAACTCTGAAACGTATTATATAGCTTTTTCAAGACCAAAATGAAAAATTTTTTGATTGAAATAATTTTTAACACCAAAGTATGATTTTATTTAGTAATAAAATATGGATTTATAATTTTTTACTTTGTACTAAATTTTTGTTATTATTACTATTTAACAATGAAAAATATTGTAAATTACATTTGTTTTTCAAATAATAGTCACAATAAAGTATTTTTAATTATACTTAATTTTTTTTTTTTCCACAGATTTTATGTCAATATTTATGTGTTCATATATATGTATATAGTATATAAAAAATTATAAATGCATGAAAATTTTTCTCATTTGCTTTTATTTAACTCCCTCAAAGGAATAATAAAAAATTATGTAGTCTTAACAATAATAAATGGAACTAATGAATTAAACAAATTATAATAAATTATGAGATTTATAAAATATAGCAATTTAACAGTGAGAAGTTCAGATGAAATAAATCAAACTCCAAGAAAGGGTATCGAATGCATTTTTTATTAGCATTTTGTATCTCAAATCTTAGATTTACTTAATTAAGATTTATATCAAATGTATTTCAAACCTCTAAGGAAATTTATTTAAATTTTTAAAATGCCAATCAAATTTTAACAATTTAATGTTATATATGTTTGTGTGGGGAAATGTTTCATATTGATGATTTTATTATACATTAGGAAGTACAATAATGTTTTAAAAATTTAAAAAAAAAACATTGTAATGACAATAATTTACAATCCATTTGCCCTAGAATGAGTTAGAAGAAAGCTGATGTCTGTATTATAACGTGATCTTGTTTACGTGTTATTTTTGTAAGATTGAAACTGGGAAATAAATTAAGCAATTCAGAAAATAATTTTCAATTTAAATTTAATCTCAACTTTTAATACTCAATGATCGTTCATCAACCAAATAAATAAAACAACACATTTTTAATATTAGTTAATTATTTTCTTTCTTTTTTTTTAATTTTTAGTCTGTCAGTTTTATAAATATTTTCAATTTTTAAAATCTTTCAATCATTAATTTACTGAACATTTATAATTTTTTACTTATTTATTTTATTTAGTTCAAACAAATTATTAATAATAATTTCATATTTTTTATTATTATAACCATTGAATTGTTAATGCTATTTTTTAAACTTTAAATCACACATGTAAATAAAATATATATATATATAAACTATATTTAGTCATTAAACTTAACATTTATCACAAACATACAAATTTCTTCTTTTAAATTTTTAAATTTATTACAATAATTGTTGTAATTTATCATCACATTCTATCAGAGGTATTTTTCAATTATTTCTGTTTTAAAAACTTTCAAATTCATTTTCTCACATCCTTTTTCAGCATCTCTTTCAAAATTAATTATATTTTTTTTTTAAAAGTTAAATAATGATACATTTTTTAAATAATAAAAAAAGGATATAAAGTTATAATATTTAAATGCTATTATTAGCATAACCAGACCAATATTTAAAGTTTCTAATCAGTCAAGCATGTTAAATTCTTCATTTGATTACTGATGGTTATTTACGTTATACAAAAAATAAATGAAAGATTTAATAGATGAACTAATTATAAGAAACTTGAATATTATTTGTAGTAACTGTGAGTATATATATATGTAAACAGCACACACTCACAAAAGAATACATGTTTAGCGCCATTGTCACAAATAACCAAACAGAGATGATCATATACTATTATTTGATGTCATTCCTTTACTAGCAGTAAAAAACTCTTCATACTGTAGTGTCACTCAGTGCAAGTCTTAGTAATCAATGGATGCAAGAAGTTTTGTGCATAAAATCTTCATCTAGTACCTACTAATTTAATATCTCATATTACTAAGATTTGCACTAGGTGGCACTACTATATGACGAGTTTGCTACTGCTAGTAACTTGTGTAAACATAGGAAATTATGGCCATGTGATATTTTGGTGGATTTTATACCATTTCTGTCTATGGGATGATGGTGGTGACTGTAATTTTTGATAAACCAAGGACACCAAAATGTTTAGATGCAGAACTGGGTTTAGATCTATATGATTATATAGGCAAATGAGCTTGGATTGAAAACATTAAAGTGTTTTCATCTTGAGATCCTAGCTTTATACTTAACTTAATAGATAAAAAAAATGGCTGCTGAAGGTTGCATTAAATCCTTAGGTCTAGGGGAGATGCTTTCAGATTCAAAGCTCCTCACTGATAAAAGTCACAAGCTAGAAATTAGACTGGGGATATTGGTTGAGTAGGCGCTAGATGGGGATTTTATAAACAGACCTTTCTGCATCCACTGATTACTAACACTTGCACTGGGTAGTTCTATTGTATGGAGAGTTGTGTTACTGCTAATAATAGTTTGTGTTAGTATAGGAAATGGTGATCATGTGATGTTTTGGTGATGTTATTCCTTTATTGTTCAGTTGCTTTCTCTGCCATCAGGCAGAGAATTAATATACGTAATGGTTTTCATTTACGATTCCTAACTTTTTTATATTTTTTAATGATTGTTTTGAAATAGAAAATCGATTATAAATTATTATTTTATTGTAGAAATGATAAAAATCAGGCATAATCACTATTATTCAATCCATGAATTTACATAAAAAAAAATTTTTTTATTTTTATAAAGAAAATATCATGTTTGACATTATACTATTAATGATTGACTTGGATACTAACTCCACTTTCAAATATAGAAGATCTTAATAATAATAAAAATTAACTGAATGGATGCCATATTTAGAAGTCCTAGTATTGACAGAACTAATCAATTTCCAAATTCATCAAACTGATCATCACCTAACAAATTCACCGTTATTATTAATTCTACCCAAATTAATAATCTTAATGAATTTCCAACTATTGCTGATCAAACTCCAAGAATAAAATACATTGTCCTAATATCCTTATGATTTGATGTATTCATCACAATAAAATCAAATTATCCCAATGGGAATAATAAATTATTAAAGTGAATATTATCATATACTAACTTAAATTTCCTTTTTTCTTTACATATTCTACTCATAAATACTCTCTTCCCCTAAAAAGTTATCCTAACATACATCAAGCATTTATAATAATGTAATCCAACTAATATTCCTTTTAATATCAACAAAACCAATAAAATCTTATTTGCATTTAATAAAGTCATTAATATAATCACTTTAGGAAAAAATCTTCTCTAAGGAGGAAAATCTAAAGATAACATTTGGGGAAAAAACAACTCATTTTTCAAATCATAAAAAATAAATATTTGATTAATATATCTAATATCTTTTAAATAAAAAAAGATTCTCAATAACGTTTTTCTAATAAAACAAATATCATAAATAATTCAAACATGACCCATCACTATAATAGCACACCCACCCAACATATCAAATTAATGGATATGCTAATAAAACATATTATTACTTGATTTAATCCACCAAACTTTCCTACCTTAACCCTAGTAACTACTCTTAACATGAAAAATAACATTAAATTTAATAAATATAATAAATAATAAACCAAATTTCTGAACAGTTATTATTTAAAAAGTATTTACTCATCTTAAATTTTCCCAAATACTAGGAAACCAAAAAATATTGAATAAATTGTTGGTTGAAAGTTTTGTATTACAGTATCATAATTCAGGTATCATTATATGAAGGAAGATAGAAAAATGTATTAGATTCAGAAATAAATTGTCAAAACAGAAAGAATTTAATCTGGGTAAATATCAAAGTTGAAAATGAGGAGGAAAAAAGTAAATTTGGACAAAATGAAACTGTAATACATTTTGATATCAGTGATCTTTTCATTACCAACATATTTTATAAGTGATAGAAGTTGTTTTTCTATATTGACATCTTCAGATATAGCTCAAAGAAGTCATATTCTAAACGTAGAATAATGGGAAAATTTAATTTTAATTAGAAAAATATTGTCTGGAACTAATTGTGCATTGGATTATGGATTCAAATGTAATCTTTGACTAATGATCACATAGAACAAACTCACTTAATATCAAAGAAATAAATAAAGATGGATGTGAAAGGAGAATAACTAAAAAGCAGCCAAAATAATCAAAATGAATTACAGAAGCTGAAGTGATCACCACATACACAAAATGAGACAAAATTGTGATATTTTAAAAAGGAAAACACAGTATTCAAAAGGATTTTTAAAAAGGCACAAGGAATTACATTAAGTCAATACTTATAAATACTGGACTTATAATAATAAAGGAAAATAAAGATGTTTTAAGATATGGATACACTAAGAAATAGCAATGGCCAATATAAATTATATGATGAAGTAAAAGACAAATGACCAGCAAAATGCATTTTATGCTGAACCAGCACTCATCAGTTAGCCCAGATATCCATCTCTTATTATTTAATACATTTATAAAAGATATTACAGGAGGAAAAGAGAAATGTCAATAACTATGTATGTGTGCTTCATTAAAAATAAATCACATATATTAAACACTGTTGAAACCAATATGTATTTTCCATGCAAATAAATTTAAAATAAA
This sequence comes from Epiperipatus broadwayi, assembly GCA_028023455.1. Taxonomy (NCBI): domain Eukaryota; kingdom Metazoa; phylum Onychophora; class Udeonychophora; order Euonychophora; family Peripatidae; genus Epiperipatus; species Epiperipatus broadwayi. The sequence continues at coordinate 295,782 of JAQFVV010000460.1, forward strand.
ATATAGAATAATCTCTGTTAGTGGATAATCTAACAGTTAATTGCTTGGGAGGTCATGTGATGTTTAAGCTGTTAAGTGAAAAATCCACCATAATTTATGGCATCATAGCAAAATTTCTATTATATATTGAAATGAACAATCCATTATTAATTTCAATAAAAAAAAATAAGATTTTTTTTTCCCTTCTAAGTAAAATGATATGCAAATTTCTTAAAATAAAATTGAAATGAGATTCAAGAGAAAATTAAGTTTTTATATAAAATCAGTTTTTGATTTCTTTTGGAAGACTGGGATTTTACTTCATTCAAATCCCACAGGATATCCACTTAGGTTTTGTGAATAAAAAGGAAGAATATTACTAGCAGATAGCTAGATCTAATATGGAACACTTTTGAATGTTATTTGAATAACTCTGGCTGAAATAAAGAAATAGCCATATTTAAAAGAGAACTAGAAATTAAAAGACTTTATTATTACCATAAACAGACTTTTAACATTCATCAGAAAAGAAGTAAATGACAATTATTTTGCTTTGGTCAGTCTTATATTTAAAGTCTGATTTGTACTTTATTTTGAATTTGTAAATAATTTTGTTATCTGCATATTATTTTGAATAAACTATTAGGTTTTTTTTTTAAAAAAAAAAATTAGTTTGTAATAACTTCTCTTTGCTTGTTAAAATTATTTTTTTTTTAAAAAATAATTATTATGAATTTTATTAATAAGAGAAGAAGATAAAGAAATTATGATAATCATGTATATGTAATGCACACATATAAATTGCCTACGTCTCAAATAACTGTAGTTAATGATATAATTATTTCCATTAGACTCATTTGTTTATAGTTAAACTTATATTTGATTATCAAAATTTAATTTTATGTTGATGGATTCATACATACACAATTCTATGTTCAATGTTTGATAGTTTCATATATGTTCACATCCATGTGGGAGAATACATTTCTATTATTTTAATGATTTAGGGATTGATCTTAGAATGAGTCATCCCTGTATAAATTGTAATTGTATTAAATTGGGTTTAGGATCAAAAAACCACTCCTTATAATTATTGTATAGAAGGTTATTCACTTAGGGTTAGGACCAAAGGGTCATCCCTTTGTAATTATTATAAGATCTAAAAAAAATCATTCCTTATAATTATTATAATAAAGATAGCATTAATATCTATTCCATATAGAACACATGTATGTGTGAGTACTATGAGACATGCAAGTCAAAGAAATGTTATATCTATGACTTCATACATGCATAGAATTATATTTAATTATATTGAAGTCAGAATTAAAGGTACAGTGGATGTATTATATTATCTAGAAATATACTGATACTATGATATATTAAATTAAAGGACTTTGTTAAAGAAATAAATTATATATCAATTAACGATTATACTTGGTAAATAAATTACTATTACATGATTTATTAATGTTATTAAAGAAAAATTATTCATCAATTAATAAGTATACTTGTAAATAAATTATTTTTACACAATTTATTACTTTATTTATGTAAAATTTTGATCTACTTTTATTTATGAGTGAAGCTTATGTTCTCCATAATTTAGCCTGACCTTACAAATAGGACTATGTATTGATTACATTATTATATAGAATAAAATATTGTTTTAAATATTTATCTGTTAATTTATTTCTTGATACTTAAAGCAGGTGGTGCTGATGTAATTTATATAAATAAATAAATAAATAAATAAAAATCATAATATATGCTAGCCTAGCCATTACAATATATTTTAAAAAAATTTTCACTAATTTATAAATTGGTATTATAAAGCAAAATAACATTAGAACATATGCATACATGAAATAATATATAGCAAACTTTCCATACAGTAGTACCACCCAGTGCAAGCCATAGTAATGGAGACATTGCTATTGTTTTAGCAGCTTGTGAAATCATAGGAAATGGTGATCCTGTGATGAAATGATAATGCTAGATAAACTATAAAAACCATTTATGCAATAAATTCATGTAATGTAAAAAAAAATAAGATATAGCATTGCTCATGCATTTAGTAATTGGAAAAAAAATTAGAATAGAGTCACCTATACTTTATTATTATCAAAATGTTTGATTCATCTCACCATTTTAATTTATAGAATGTTTCCAATAATGCTGGTGCAGTATCTTATTTGAAATTTTCACATTAGTTGTGACTATTATAAAATAATGTCAAAGATGTTATAAAAAACTGCATATTAATATCATACATAGTATATTGAAAGAAACTATATTTATGAATGCCAGAAAAAGTGACTTTTCAAAATGTCAGCCATACATGTTTTATTGCAAATAACTTTTGTTTATATTTTTTCTTGAATTTAAATTTTGGTTCTGAACTTTTTCCCAAGTCTGTTATGGGCTGAATTTATCTTCTAAGCTTCATCAAATAAATATTATAGTGCCTTACATTATATATAATTTTTATTTTACAATCATGGCCATACTATTTGAAAATCATGTATATAATGATATACTTTATTGGTTAAAAACATAATTATGAAATACTTAGAAATCATTGTTTTATAAATATCAGTATTTATTATTAGTTTTATAAAAATGAATCAGATTCTGTATTGATGACTTATTTACACTGTTTGGTTTAGGGTCATGCTATAGTGGTGGATTCTAGTGTTCAAGACCCATGGGTCAATATCTAACATTTGTCATTTTATATGAACTTCCAAATAATAAATTATGCAATTAATAATCTGAGATGGCACTTTAGGGCTATCTATAGCAATTTTGAGCAATCTGTGATTACCATATATTAGTATATTTAACACATCTCAAACTAATTTCTATCTTTTGGCTTTATAAATGAAACCTAGGCATCCAGCTGTAAATACTGCAGACATGTATCTAAAAACCAACTAACTCCATTTTACTATTTAGCTTAACAATCTGAAATTGAAATTACTGTAAGTTTTGAACCCAAACCAACCTTCACTAATAACTGTTAATCATTGATTACTTGAGTTTTTTATAAATGACATTAAAATAGAGAACTGTTTTTGAATGACTTATTATAGATAAATTTATTTCTTAAGAATCAAAAGTATTTCCTCTGTGTTTATGGTCCTATAATTGGATATTTATATAATTGTATTGCTATGTTATGGGCATTTTATAATAGTTAGTGGATCTATCTATCATCTTTTCCCTCTGCAGTTCACAAAACATTTGAACTTTTTCAGATTATTAAACAGGTTTAAAATTATTTTGAAATCATCCAGTATTTATCAGTAAATAAATAACTAATTATCATTGGTTGCAGGATAAACAACTGTGTGTTGATATATTTTCTTCAAAAACAAAAAGATGATTGTAATATGGTGCCGTCTTTATCACAAGTTGAGAGGTACCATAGTCCAACAGATCTAGATCTCATAATTTATATTCAATATGCTACAGATATTCTGAAAAATGTAGACTAAAAAGTTTTTTGTGACACATCACTAAAGATTTTTGTCATTTTCAAATTCTGTGCTGATTTAAAGTCTGTAGGTTTTGATATCTTTTAACATGTTCAAAACTTTAGCCAGGAATAGCATATTAGCCTCTGAAATAATTATTATTCACTCTCTGTTTTGGATATTTTTTTAGTATTTCTTTTTGAATTAAGGTTAATAAGCAAAAACTAATTAGAAAAATCTGCACTCACTGTCTGCAGTTGACATATATCCAACACAAGGCTATATACCTCTACAATCAATGTAATATATAGTGTTGAGCTCAGACTTTTACAAGACCCTCACCTCTTCACACTATCTCAAACCACTGATACACTTCACCACATATATGTCTAAAAAATAAATAATCACCAATAAATGTATTTCATGCTAAACCAGAACTCATCAGTTGGTCCATATTATCATATATATATATATAATATGTTAAGATTTATATTAAGATATCCAATCTTCATACTTTAATGGACAGACTTCAATCCACTCCACCCTCCATCTCTTCAGACATCCATTTTATTGAAATCTGATAATGGAATGCTCAAAGCCCACACTGATGCTGACATTCTCATCACATCCAGATTGACTATAAGTCACTCTGACCCCTCATGTACAGGACATAATCCATTTAAGGACATATACGAGGGCTGGGCAGGTATGATATTTTTTCATTCTGTCATCAAGTGCAATAGAATTACTTTAAAATTACTTCTGAATTAAATCAATGATCGATTACTATTTTTATGTTTAGAAAAAAAATATGTGTGTGTACCAGTCATGTAATATTTTATATAAACATATATGGGGGGAAATGTAAAATGTTTTTCATATGAAAAATAGATTCTATTTAAATTATAAAGACTATCTCAAAAATAGGCTTAAGGAGATGCAATAATCATTGATAGATAATTTCCATCATCTATCATTAAATGTTAAATGTATAGAAAATTTTAAACTTTATTTAAAATTTTCATATACAAACAAGTTGTTAGTAATAGCACACAAATAGACAAAACAGGTTTGTAATCACACTATGTTTTGAGTAGTATTATTCTCCACTCTTCTTCAAGTTTTTCTGGCCTGATCAGTGACAATATTGGCATAGAAGTCAAACTTAGATCTTTAGTTTCTTTTTTTTTCTTCATATGTCAAATGCATTGACTGGGAAGCAAACCTGGGCCAACTGCTTGGAAGGCAGCTATGCTAACCAGTAGGCCACCAACGCTTGACCCTTTAGTTTATTGTTTATCAAATTTTAAAACAGTGCTCCAACCAATATTGCTTTCACTAGGATGATTATCTGAGAACATAATACAATGAATTGTTACATTTGAGGTCTTTCAAAAGATTATTGGTGGTCAAGAGGTCAGCGACAGCTGCTTTATAAGCAGTTGTCCCAGGTTAGCGGGTTCGCTTCCTGGCTGATGCTATGACACATGAGGAAAAAAAAAAGTTAAAATTCAGTACACAATAAAAAAATCAGCACTTCATATATATGTTTGTGTTTAAGTGTTATAAATTGGTTTATATAGTTACCACAAAACTCATTTTTAAATTTTTAATTTTTGTTTTCTATTTTTTTTCTATAATTAGAATGGTGTTTGTTTTTGAATGTTTATTAATGAATGAATAAATGTTTATGTAAACTAATGCTTTATTTCAGACTCTGTGCATGTGTGTGTAAGGATTTATAATATAGATAATATGTAATTTTCAATAGTATATACTCTTTTCACACAATTTTGTAATGCTAACAAATTTGTAATGTTCAAGTTGATCTGAAAAGTTAAATCAAACTATAAAACAATCCTACATGTACTGAGCCAGTTTTTAACAGATCACTTCCAGAATCATAGTACTGAATAATAATGTGCAGTTAGAAATATACCTTTATATTAGTGTGATCCAATATGCAAATTAGGCTCATCATGCAAATGAAGTGATGTTCCATTTTTTTCTATAATGAGATATGGGAATTTTTTTATTGATGGAATGTGGATCCCTTGCAATAGCCCAAACCTTCTTATATTTTCTTTTCATGTCATCTCTCATTGCACAAATTGTTCTTATGTTGGATAGTGAAAAGGTGTGACTTGTAATAAGCTCATGATCAAAAAAGATTGACCTATATATGAAAAATAAATGGGAAATTGTTCTATTGTTTCCTTAAAAGAAAACGTTAAAATTTTGCAAATTTTTCATATGTTCCATTTATAAAATAAATTAATGCATTATTACCTCAAGTATATTATATATATTGCATAATCACAGAAAACAAGTGTTAAGAGTACATTTTAAGCAATATGTGGAATATACTATGAAAAATGCATTATTAAAAAAAAGTTTTTTAATTCTCTGTTGAATAATTCATGTAATTTCTCATTAGAAGTTTATTAGTGTTAAGATATGTCATATTTCTTTGTTTTTTTAAAGAAAACTAATTAAAAAATAATTACAGGATTAAGTATGACTACAAATTTATCATAATCGTATTTCCATATTATTTTTAAATAAAGTTAATTTGCAGCTTCTTACGTGTTCTTTCTGCTGAATGTTATAGGTTAAAGAATCAACTATAGTCACACTGTTAACAAAATTTATTTTAATATATTATATTTGAAGCTGCTGCTGATATTTTAATAAAGTCTAATGTTTAAAACGGCATAAAATGTTGAAACTTTCTTTTAATATTAAGATGTATCGATTTATCATCTTCAAATATATATCTATAAACATTAAATTACATTTATGATATTTTAATTTGATAGCTTTTTGGTTTACAAAATTCTTTTTCATTACAGAACTTGTTAATTAATCTTTCATATTGTAATTACAAACTATAAAATTAATTGTTAATGGAATTTTTGCCTTTGAGATATACAGGACTTCAGTTGATAACAAAATGCTTGAAAAATTTATAACTTCTCAATTTCAAATGTCAAGAGAAATTATACTATTTACTTTAGAATTATCACAAACTTAAAAAAGTTATGTATATTTATATATTAACTTAAACTGAATCATTAAATATTTTAAATAATTAATTGATAACTAAATATTATTAGATGCTTTCCAATTTTACAAAAAGAATAAATATTTATGTTTTTGAAATAGTTTTTGTATACTTTCTGCTTTAATTAGTATGGAGACTGAAAAATCTGGATAATGAAAGTACATGTGTGTGGTCTGTTATTTTAGTGGTTAATCTAAGCTCATCATAACCATAGACTGACTAAATAAAAAGCATGGCTTTAATAAAATTTAGACTTCATTTTTGATGAAATAGGTGTCATGTTCCTATGATACTGAGTCTATATTTACATTTAGCTGTTTTCATGTCAATAAATCCCTACATGGTTTATTATAGTGGCAGAATATCATATTCTGGAAGTGAAATTTTGTAAATTGTGTTTCAACCCTGTCACTTTTGATATTTAAACTTCTTACAAACTTCATAGTAATAAACCATTGATCATTTTTTTAATTAATGATAATTATATTATTACATAAACAATCTTGTCTATTAGTTAGAGTATGCATAGCAATTATATATATAAAATTTAACGGTAAATGCAATATTATAGTCTAAATTCTTTTGTAGCATTTTCGATTGAAGGAGCATCAATTATTATATAATCGAATTAAAAATAACGTAAATAGTCAATTTAATACAGCTTCAGTATTCTTTGACCATGAAAAAATTTGTAATTATAAGTTTACATTTAATAATAATAAAATAAAAATATTAATGGAAGAAAAAAATCATAAAAAGAGGACAATTAAAGAGGCAATTTTGATTGATAAATATAAGGATGATGTTATTAATAGGAAAGTTGCAAATACGGCCATACACAGCTTATGGAAATATATGTAACATTAAGTTTAAAAAATTTGAAATTTAGTTAAAGCTGATGAGGATTACCACATAATCAAAAGCGCTACAAAAAATTTAGACTATAATATTGCATTTACCCGTTAAATTTATATATGTTTATAACCGGTATTGTATTTTACATTTATATATATAGGTAAAACTGACTTATAGTGGTCTCGACACTTCGCCCTCTATTTTTAAAAACTTAACTATATTTTTTTTTCCTACTAACTGTATCCAACTTTAATCAGTGTATCTAATTCTAAATAAACTATATCTAAGTATAAATGCTAATAAAAAAAAATTAAGAAAAACTTACATTTTGATGCGTAGTTTTCACTTGTATATGTAGCGGTCTTTACTGTATATATAACTATAAATAAATAAACTATATTAACTATAAATGTTTTTACATAAAGATGAATAAATAAAAAAAAAAAGAACTTACATTTCCTGCAGGCAGAATCCGTGTTTCGAACTACGTTATTCTCACTATGTAATTGCAAAGTATATGTAACTATATATGTATTTTTTACATGAAGATTAATAAATAAAATGTAATAAAACTTACATTTTTATGCTCTATGTAGAGATATGTTTGTTGCCTGGCAAAAGTGCGACCAAAAAAGTCCCTACTGTCAAAATTATGAACTATTTTTGTCAGGTGTAATTTTTGCCATGTGTAATCCCCCCCCCCTGTCCATTTACTTTTTGCCGAAAAAAGATTCAGATCAATGTTAAAAACCAAGTATGTCAAATTGTGAACAACTGTTTTAACATTGATTTGAAACAACTGCTTTAACATTGATTTGAATCTTTTTTCGGCAAAAAATAAATGGACTGGGGGGGGGGGAATTACACACGGCAAAAATTACACGTGACAAAAGTAGTTCATAATTTTGACAGTAGGGACTTTTTGGTCACACTTTTGCCAGGCAAAAAACATATCTCTACATAGAGCATAAAAATGTGAGTTTTATTACATTTTATTTATTAATCTTCATGTAAAAAATACATTTATAGTTTGATATACTTTGCAATTGCATAGTGAGAATAACATAGTTCGAAACACTTATTCTGCCTGCATGAAATGTAAGTTCTTTTATTATTATTATTATTTATTCATCTTTATGTAAAAACATTTATAGTTAATATAGTTTGTTTATTTATTTATAGTTATATATACAGTAAAGACCGCTACATATACAAGTGAAAACTACGCATCAAAATGTAAGTTTTTTTTAATTTTTTTTTATTAGCATTTATACTTAGATATAGTTTATTTATAATTAGATACACTGATTAAAGTTGGATACAATTAATAGGAAAAAAATATAGTTAAGTTTTTTTAAAAATAGAGGGTGAAGTATCGAGACCGCTATAAGTCAGTTTTACCATATATATATATAAACATAAATGATAAATAATAGTTATGTCAGGATAGACATAAGATAAATTCTTTGTTCTGCTATATAAATATAATTCCAGAATGGTTTGAGCTGTGTTTAAAATATGGCTAATATATAAATATCACACTTGATTTCTAACTATATCAATAAATGTTCACTTAAATGCATCAAAATTTAAAGAATATGCAACCATCCTATATTTTATTAATATTTAATTGACACAGATGTATCATTTATTAATGGCTTATGTTTAAGTGGTTACTTCCATTTAAATTTATATATATATATATATATATATATATATATATATATATATTTATATATACATATATATATATATTGTGCCCTTTTAGAAGATTTGAAATTGATTCAAGGAAATGGATGGGATATAATTATATAATTATTCATTTTATTGAAATGAATTATAAGAAAAACAAAAATTACTTATACAACTCATTGCTGCAAAAAAAAGCTTACAATAAGGTAGATAAAAAAATATTATGAAGAAGGCTTGAAAATCTGGAAGTAGATTTTGGGCTGTTATACATGGTTAAAGATCTTTACAAAGACAATTTTTGTAAATACTAATTAGGGAACATTTAATCAGTAAAGGGTAAGTGTGAAATAAAATTATATAAATGTGTCCATTATAGCTGCTGATAAATTTACTCTTAAGATAACTATAGATTAAACTGGAGTAATTAGATGGGTAGAAAATTAATGATTCCATTTTTGTGGGAATTAAGAAAATATCTTCATGATGATTCTTTTTCTTTGCAAATGGTGTGAAATTCTTTGAAAATAATGTAATGAATGTGAAGATAGAGAAACTTTACATTCAGGAAGAAGTCAAAAATATTATAAAAAAGGAATATAAGTCTTAGATAACAGACAAATTATAAATTCTTTGTTCAATCTGATATATGAAGGAAGGAATTATGTGGATATCTATGACTTAGTATTAAGAGACAAAACAAAATGTAGAATGATAAGAATTGAAAATTTGACATGTTTTTACATAACTAATTTGAAATATGTGGACAATAACACTCATTTCAGCATTTGAAAAAGAGAAATGTATTATTCAGAGAATTCAAAGTCTTTAGATAGAATTTAAAAGAAGGTAGATTGCAAATGATATTATATAGAAGGGAAAAGGAGACAACTCTTTTGAAGAAAGAAATTAAAATCAAATTTTAAATGTTTTAAAAATATGTAAATAAAAATAGATTAGTAAAAATGATGTTTAATCAGATTGTCTTCAGAAGGCAAGTACACTGGGTTAAAACTGTATGGAAAGTTTATAGGCAGAAAATATATATAAGGATTAGGAAAACTAATCAGAAAATATATTCCAGATTTATAGTATAGGAGTGGGAGAAAGTTTAAGTAATCAGGTTAGAGAAAGATAAATGGAGTTTATAGAAAATAAATGATGATAAGAAAAATAATTTAGTTATATAAAAATAATATATATATAATATAAAAAATATATATGAATACTAAAGAAAAAATTTATTGTTATTTAATGCAAGGATAGGAGGTTTAAGTACCCAAAAAAAGAAGAAAAAAAATGGAATATGAATTTTCATTATAGATGTAGTTTATTGTAATTATAAAGTTATGACACTTTTCTTAAAGTAGTGTAATACATTAAAGATCAGCCTTTCAAGCTATTGTGCATGCACTTTTTATGAGTGTTAATAATAAATGAATACTTTCATTCCCAACACAAGATATAGTATTTATGAAAGAATAAAATGAATCCACTTATTCTTTCCAACCCAAATGCTTATTTAAAGTAGTGTAATATATCTTATGTGCATTGAAATGCAATGAAATGGATAAGCTGTAATTGAATAATGATAACACAAGGCAGCTAAGCACTTTTGGGGGCTTTTTAAATCATTATAGTTATAGCATTAGAATGATCATGAGAAAAAATAGTAGTATATATTTGAGCAAAAATATATTCAAAGCTTATGCAAATTAGAGAATCCATTTCCTAGAAAAGGGGAAGTGTGATTTCTTTTAGTTTTATAGCATTGTTGTTATTAATTATGTGCCAAGCTTCTTTGAACTTTTGCCTAGAGTCATTTTTCTCAATACTAACAATTGTAATGGATAAGAAGGAGTTCAAGTGCATAAAAGTGATGTTCTGGTGATCCAAAAAAATTGACTTATGTGAAGACAGGAAGAAGATTATAGAACTATTTTTCTTTAATTTACAATGTTGAAAGAAGAATGAAAAAAAAAACTTTTTTTCTATTTCAGCTTTTACGGTATTAATGAAGATTATAATAAAAAGATATTAACCTTGATAAAACAGAAGTTATTAAATAATATTTTAATTTGCGAAGCGCCGATAGTTGAAAACTGAAATAAATCGAGATACTACAAATCTCTAGCGCTCGTTTCAATACATAACTGACAGCCAATCAGATAGCAAGGATAGCCATCTTAAATGACCTCAAACCTAAACACACAACAAAGATTTTACAAGAAAAGGGCCCTTTTTTTGAGGCCATTTAAGATGGCTATTCTTGCCATCTGATTGGCTGTCAGTTATGTATTGAAACGAGTGCTAGAGATTTGCAGTATCTCGATTTATTTAAGTTATTAAAATGGTATGAAAAAAAGGGAGAAGGAAATGCATCAATGTTGAAAAAATGACTTAGTAGTAAATTTGAAAGAATATTAGATGCTAAAAAAAATGATAGAATTTACTTATTATAAAGGACGGTGTTTATCTTGTCATAGAAGACTTTTAGGCATATGACTTTTGTGCACAAAATTCTTGGCTTTATAAAAAGTTATCTTATATCTATATCTTTTTGTTTTTTAGTTAACAGGATGCTAATGGTAAGACATAATTAATATTCCCAGAAGTTAGATGAACATTAATTTATAAAAGAAAAACAATAGCAATATGCAACATTTACTTCAAAAAAGAAAAATGTCTAATTTTATTTTAAAACAGACATTTTTTCTTTTTTAAAAAATAAGAGATGCAGTTACAAGACAGTTCAACTCAGTCAACCATCTATAATACTTTTAACTTAATTATTTTAATTGATGTGCATTCATTATTAATTATTATATAATAAAATTGTTAATGGTAGAGCATGAATCTATGTTGGAGAAAGTTTGAAATTGTTCTTAAGTTCTAACCATCTATTATTGGTTGGAAAATGAATATCTAGTTAAAGAATAAAAAGCTTGAAAATCATATAACCAGTCAGTAAAACCTTTTCTCCCTACAGCTCTCTATGAGGGACTGTCAGAAATGGCTTTTTTCTCTGCAGTGGATTCTTTAAATCTTGTTTTATCTTATATATATGTTGTGTTTGTAAATTAATGAGTAAATGGGATCTCTGGTATATAAATGAAGTTAAATTCACAGCGATAATGCATTAATGTGCAGCGTCATATATATATAATGGCAATATCATACAGTACTTTGAAAATATATCGGCTATAAGTTGTTCAATTTTTTTCTTTTTGAGATAACGTCTTAATCTTACAGTAAATCTACATCATCTATTTTTAAAATATCATTACTGTTATATTCGATTGACTTGTTGGACATAAAATAAGACTTATAAGAATACCTCTATAACGTCGGTGCGAAGAAAGTAATTTGGCATGAAATATCTCTCCAGAGTCTACAATTTCTAATTTGTTATAAATTTTAGTCACTGGAATAAAGAGTCTTTGTTAAAATATTATAGAGACAGAAAGAAACATTTTTCACTTGTCTTTAACAGAATGGCTCTCATGTGAGCATTTATAGTCACGTGGTTTAAATTTGTACTGGCCAAGAGGCTACGAAATGATTCTTTCTTTGAAACAATTCTGAAAAAAAAAAAGATATTTTGATGAACTTATAACATTTTAATTATTTTTATGGGAAAAAAAATTATAAAATTTTGAGCCTTATTTGAGAAATGTTGAATAATTATCATATATATCTCGTTTGTTATTTGTATAGCGTATTTGTTAATATAATAATATTATTAATGTTAAATAAAATATTATAAACATACAGTAATAATAAATAGTCATTAAATAGTCTATTTCAGATCAAAGAACGTTATAGTAATCCTTAACAAGGAAAAAAAATACGTTGAAAAAGTCAATACTCATCAGATTAGTCAAATATTAAGTACTGAGGATTTACGTTTTCTTTCTTGTTTTAGCTTCTTGTTAAGAATACTGTACATAATTACCCATTTGTTGACCAATGATTGCATAGTTAGTTAGAAAGATTATAGTCTGCTTATGTAAAAAAAAAATAATATGTCATAAATACGACTGTAGATTTTGTTGATGTACATATTTATTGTATATAAACAAGCTTGTATAAATTTTGTATAAAAATAATTAAGCGCGGAACGCTTCTTCATTTGTAAATATAAATCTAGAAAAGAGTGATATGTTCCTGTTTATAAGGAGGAGGAGTAAAAGCTATTTATTTTTTTATAGTTGTTCTTTATTAAAAATATAAATTGCTTTCAATATTTCATCTTCCATCATATATACATCTAAGAGAATGCCAATTACGATTAATAAAACTAATTTAAAAAATCAACATATTGGTTTTATGTTTAATAGAGCTGTCTAGATTTTTTTCAAATTCTACAAACGTTTTATGGAAACAAGGTTTTACTTACATAAAAAAAGATTAAGTACTCAAGAAATTGGGTTTAAATACAGAAATAATATTGTAAGTCATTTAAATTTTGCAGTAGTTGTTTTTGCAAATAATGCATTAGAGCTGCAGGAAATGTTGCAGGATATCAGATGAAAGTAGGACTAAAGATAAATGCTAAAAAGTCCAAAGTAATGTTCAATTGACTTTCTCAAAATATAAAAATAAAGATTGATTATAATGAGTTAGAAGAAGTTAACAGCTACAAATAAATACTTTGGTCAGATTATTAATACAGATGGAAACAAAATAAATGAAATTAATTATAGAATTAAACTTAGTTGGAGTGCTTTTGGTAGAAATTACTTGATACTAAAAGGAAATATGCCTATGTGTTTGAAAAGGAAGGTTTTTTAATAAATGTGTTTTACCAGTTTTTACTTATTCATCTGAAACTTGGGCACTTATTAGAAGTGCAATGCAGAGACTTCAGACCATTCAAAGAAGTATGGAGAAATGCATGTTAGGAATAACAAGAAGAGATCGAAAAAGCAATATATGGGTAAAAGAACAAACATTGACAAAATTAAAAGACTGAAGTGCTGTTGGACTGGACATATTGCTAAGAGAGATGATAATAGATTGACAATTGAAATATTAAACTGGATTCCAAGAGATTGTAAAAGACCCAGAAAGAGACCAAATGTGATATGGATGGATGAAGTAAGAAAGTGTGCAAGGGTGATGTGGAGAAGAGAAGCTAAAGATCAGAGAAGATGGATTGAACTTGAAGAGACCTTCATCCTTCAGTGGACTGATAATGGTTGATGATGATGAGATACTGTCTATAAAGCTACACAAAATTATCTAGCCTCAATATTGATTCGAACTTGTACAGAAAAATGATAGTAATCTTAATCAATTCAGGTCTGTGTCACATCTCTCCAAATCCAAGTAGTTTTTCATTATATCTGTTGTGAATTTAATTAATTTCTGCATGAGGATGTAGATAAAGCAGCTTTTAAAGTGCCTTTTGTAAAATCATATCTAACAAATCTTCAAAGTGAAACATTACTCACAAAGCTTTCCATTGATCAACCGGTAAGAGTTTAAGATTTTTCTTTGTTTTTTATATCTAAAATACTTTCACTTGGTTTGAAATCACAGGTCATGATCATGGATATGGCTACATTTTCAGCTACATCATAAAATATAAAGGGGAGAGGAAATACCACCAACAAATCTGACATACCCTTGAGTGGATTACCTTGATTAATATACTCTTACAACTCCAAGATTTATATATATTCTGACTTGAAGCTTAGTTCTCATCAAAATAAATAGTTCTGGTAAGTTAAAGGTTAACTCCACATGCATTTATCATTTTCCTAACCTCTGAAATAATGTAATTTTTTTTAAAAAAAAAATCTTGCTTTATTTTTTAATTTAACTTATAAAATCTTTCTTGAAGATCAATAAATTTAATTAATCTACTGACTTCTAATAAAAATTCACAATTGTAAAATAATAAATGTCAATAATTTTTTTTTTTTACTAATTTAGCTATGGGTCTATAATATATTATGTATTATTTACATATATGTGCAAGAATAATGTATCTTAGGGTGATGTGGAGAAGAGAAACTAGAGAATAGAGAAGATGGATTGAGCTTGGAGAGACCTCTATCCTACAGTGGAAAGATAATGGTGGAAAATAATGATGATGGTAATGAGAACATAAACTCTTTTTTATCAATAAATTAATACAAATTTATAATGATATTGCATTAAGATCTGACAAAACAGAAATAAATAGTCATTAAAAAATGGTATTTTTTTTTAAAAAAATAGAAATTTTGATTAAATGAAATCTCTATAATTCCAACTTTTTTAACATTTCTTTCATAATCCAAAGTAGTTAACCTTTTATTCCTTGAATAATTCCTATCACATTTTTTGTTGTTGCTATTTTTAAGTATTCTCTATTATAATAATGTAAGTTTTATCATAATCATTCATATATTCCTCAACTTTCTCAATTCACTTTATTATCTTTTCACATATGAAATAAAATCTTCCTTACTCTATTTCTCTCATTTTAAGAATACTGGCCCACTCATTTAAAATAAAAATTAAAACCTATTATGCTTCAGAGTTATCTATTGCAAGTTTAAATAACCAATAAACCTGATAATGTTATTATGTTATCATACCCAGATTACTTTTTCACATATATCTTTAGTCAGTAATGAAATTGTATTTCAGTTAAAATAATAAACAATTCTTTTATCAAGGCTGTAAGAGGCCTCAACATTTCAAAATACCATAAGTTCAAATGCCAGAGTATTTTAAAGTTTGTGATACATTGTGAAATTCTAGATTAAATTATCCTAAGAGAGTAGAAAAAAATTATAGCCACTACATTGCCAAAATCTCTGCCCTGGGTTGAATTCAGAATTCATCTTAGGACACAAAGCATGTAACTATGAGAATCTCTTTGAAAGATAAAAATACAGTTGTAAAACGATTTATTATAAATTGACAATTTTGTATTCAAATAAATCAATAACTGTTGATTGAATTAAGTTTAATATTAATGAAGATGTATCTGTACGATTTTATACGTAAAATAGAAGATAGGAAAACTGGAATAAAATAATTGGAAATGATGTATGGGGCTAAATTTTATATCGTATAACGATAATTACTTTATCATTATTTAAAATTTTATAATTGAAATTTCTTTTTGCAAACTTTGCAATATTTGTTTGAATTAAAAATCTACTAAATTGAAGTTAAACTATTTCGCTTTGGGTATTTTAAAATACTTTCCTTTTATAAGTCAGTAATTTTTATTAGCAGCGTTCTTATTAACTGAAAATCGTTGGGATTTTTAAATAATTTATTAGCACAATAAATAAAGTTCAATAATTTATTAATCTTTCAAAAGTAAGGTAGTTTGTTCTAACTGTCAGAACTGGAAGGAAAACTTAGCTTCTTTGGTTTAAAGCCTGAAGTAAAATACATCTAATGTTAATGTAGAACTAAAAATTAATTATTAATGGCAATACAAAAACTGAATGAGTAATAATCATATGACATTTAAGATTTCCAATAACTTTGTTCTCTGTAAACAATTTATATATTTGTATATGTCAGTATGTGCCTATGTATGACTCGGGCTTGTTTTTTGCTTCTCATGTGTCATAGCATCTGCTGGGAGGCGAACCCGCAATAACCGTCTGCAACCAACTGCTTGCTTGCAAGGCAGCTGCACTGACCTCTCGGCTAACAATGCTTGACCACTGGCTTGTTAATGCTTGAACATTTTCAGGTTTCAATTTTTTTCTCAAGGTAGATAACATATGCAATCCACAAAACCATTCACTTTTGGTGAGTAAATGATATCTATTTATTTTTAGTGGGAGGATAAATAATCTTCAGTACTTGGAAATTGGAAAGACTGGTAACTAATGTTTGTTTATGGCAAACTATCATCTAACCAATTGTATCACTGTCATGGTCATAGTACCTTAATATAGTCTATATGAATTTAAAATAAATTAATTATTTGGGGATTCAAATTGTTTGAGATATGAATTTGAAAAAGTAAAATAAATTGAAGATTAGAGTTAAAAATGCTAAAATACTAAAGAAAATCAATTAAAAGATATTATTTACTAAACAAACTTATGAAACAAAAGAGCAACTTAATTAGACATGAAATTCAGGCAGGAATATGAAGAATATATTGGAAGAATCTATGGAGGGTAGAAAAGAACAAAACAGTTAATGATCTACAAAAAAAGAATAAATTGAACAATAGATAAAGATTATATATGATACCTGTCTTTTGGTTGATAGTAAGTGATAAAAATCATAATATCTGACAATTCTTCACATTTTGATATTTTTTGCAAAAAATTTGACTTTTATTGAAAGATGTTACATTTTTTCTGTTTCCCTAGATTTCTATATTCATTCACATCAAATATATGTTATAGTTGTTGTTATTACTACTATTATTATTACTGCTACTACTGTTGCTGCTGCTACTACTACTACTACTAATTCTATTAGATAAGAATACCACCAGACTTCCAAAATAATTCTTTTCCAATTATTCTTTTAAATCAGAGAAATTTTCACAGTGTTAACTTACATGTAAGGTGTTTTAGTTAAATCACTCAAATGAATATTCACAATCTCTGTTGTAAATACCTTGTGTGGTTTGGTACAGTAAATAGAACATCTGATTTGGGATTGGGAGGTTCCAAGGTAGACTTCAGTGTCCTCAGGTTTGGCACCAAATTTATTATAAACTCCTAAGCAATAGTCATGCACTTCTTCTGTTGTTATTGTGAATAGAAGTCTAATACAGAGAAATAAGGCAATGAGATTTTGAAATATTTACTTTAACAAATCTTTTCTATCTACTTTGATTTATTTTTAAAAATATTTTTTTTTAATTGAAATATCAAGACTCTTTTATGGCATATGATCCAATTATTCATTCATCCTGCAGATTAAAAATTCATATACATATCAATGTAAGATTTTTTGTTTAAAGATAAAATACTAAAATAGCAAAGAATATTTGGCAGAAAATAAAGAATCTATTTCATATGTTTATAAGAATAAATGCCAGGCTTGTATCAATTTTAAAAAATTGATTTGTTAGTATTCAATTCTCTAGAAAATCAAAGTACAAAACAACTAAATCATTTAGTGTTTCAAGATATATGGTCACATTAGAGATGACTGTATTAATTAAAGATGAGGACATTAAATCTAAAATTAATGATTTGAAATACAGGCATTCTTATGCATGGAACTTAATGGTAAATATAAGGGATTTGAACTCAGACTTTCAAGCAACCTCCAACTATTCACACTATCTCATACTACTGATGCACATGACCATGCACATGTAGAAAAGATAAATAATCACCAATATACATATTTCATGATGAATCAGCACTCATCGGTTGGCCCAGATTATCATCTCCCACACATATAATGGTAGGAGATGATAATCTGGGTCAATGGATGAGTGCTGGTTCAGCATAAAATATGTATCTTGGTGATTATTTATCTTTTCTACATGTGTGTGGTCATGTGTGTCAGTAGTATGAGATAGTGTGAACAGTTGAAGGTTGCTTAAAAATCTGAGTTCAAATCCTCTATATTTCTAAAATCAATGAATATAAGTGCCTATGTAGAAAATTGAATAGATACTATGAAAAAAGGTTGTAGCCATAAAATACAAAATAATGATGCAAATCATTGCAGAAGTTAACCCACATCTGAAAGCTCTAGTCTCTGCCTATGCAGTCTCTGATGAGCTTTACAAGCAAAACATTTATGTGGCTGATGCCATTTCAAAGACATTGATTTGTCATGAAATCTCATATATAAAACCCAAACAATGAATGACTAAGAAGTATACCATATGACCATACAAATCATCTTTATTTTTCTCACTATTGCAACATTTAGGGCCAAGTAGCCAATTTTTTTCTGATTGTGAGATATTGTGGTAGAACTGTTGAGATAAATGCATCATAGATTTAGACTATTTGAATATAGATCATGTTTATACACAATGCAGGCATTGTTTTCAGACTGCACTGCCAAGTTCTAACATGATAGTGCTCAATTTATACAGTTCAATGTTCAATTCTTGTTTTGTGAAATAATGTTAAACAGCTCTCTTTACAATTCTAAATCACTTGACTTAAATAATATTGAGTTCTAAGTGATATAAAAATTAAGGTTAAAAGTTTGAACCCAGGGACTTTATTCAAAAATGAATTTGAAAAAGCAGAATATGAAATTAATCAATTTGAGTATAGTACAATAATTTTAGTACAAATAAAATGCATTGTAATTTGTAATATTTTTAAATCTGATTTATTCTGAAATATATCAAATAAAGAAGTCTAACAAAAAACACTATGTCTAAATTTAAAAAGTATATGTATTGATATTCTAAATGTGCATTTTATTATTGAATATAAATCTTTGTGTGATATATGAAGATTTAATCTCCATAATTAATTCAATTTATTATCAGTAAATTAAGAATTATTTATGAAGATTAAATTAGTATTATGCTAATGTGGATCAAAGATAGTACTTAATCTATTGGTATAATAACAAATAATCTTTCCCATGTACTTTTACATAATCCAAATTTTCACGAGTTTTAAAAGTCCACTTTTGTTATCACAAGGCCAACAATGAAACTCTTTTTTGGTTCATTGAACTTAAACACTTTTTAAATCAAATTTACTACTTGAATGTGAAGAGTAAAGATAGTATTTGTAAACTTTCTATTTTTATTATATTACTTTAAAGATTTTCAAAAATCTTTGCAAGCAATTTTTGCTCCTACTAAATCATTGTCTTTGCATGTTCACTGTCAACATCTTCAATGTTCAATTTTTCATTTTTATATTAATCACTGGTTTTATTATATTACATTGTTTGGCATAATGGTAGTAGAGTAACAGTCTCTAGAGGTTATGATCCCTGGTTCATCATTCAGTTCGGTTAGTGGTGTAACGAGCACAGACGTTCGTTACATTGTTTTTTTTTTATTTATTAAACATGAAAGTAAATTAAAAAGTTCGCATTTAAAAATTTTCTTTAAGAATTAAAAATTGAAATTAAATATCATCTTAAACTCGTATATATTAAATCGCACAGATAATGAAAAATTATTAAAATAAAACTTTATTAAAGAAAAAGTATTTTAAAACTAAATTTTAAAAAGATTTGGAGATAAAATTATATCTTTAAATTTATCTTTAAATATATCTTTGATTTGGAAAACAGGTTAATTAATCAGAAATGGAAATGATAAATTTAATTAGTCAAATGTAAACCAGCCTTGGGCATTTAAATGTAAAAACATCGGTCAGATAGGAAAACAATAGAAACTTTTAGCAAAGAAGAAATCCCTATGGAATCGGGCCGCAGCGAAAGGACTATCGCATCGGTGACGTAATGTAAATTCAATCCTTCACATTAATATAAAAAGGACAAGTTTGGAAATTATTAGTTAGTTAATGATTACTACGATGTGACTATATGTATTAGTACGGAGTTGGAGGTGAAGGGATTGAAAGAGACGCTTTCAATTCCTTCAGCTGTTAAAGAAAAGGGAGTGAAACATCGTTTTCTACATTGAAGACCAACTAAATTAAAAAACCTCCGAATGAATAAATAAAACAACAGCTAAATGTATACCAATATATTCAGGATGGTGTTGGAATTCCCATTCAAACTTACTAACGACAGATAAAGATGAACTGTTTAAAACCGTAAGAACTTTACAGTTAATGAACATTAAATTAAAAACTTTTCATATTTAAAATAATTGCATTAGTTTCCTATCTGACTAAAGTAGTTAAAATGTTATTTGATGTATTTTTTATTTATTTGTTTAAAATCATTTCCATTTATTTAATTTTGTTCTTTAAGTTTATTTATGATTTCTGTTTTCCGATAACTTAAAATATATCAATGTTAAACTTAAGTCGGGCGTGAATGGCTGTATAGATTTGTAAAGTTATATTAGGGGAGGGTAATCTTAGGTTATTTATGTCGTTGTTAAATTGGGTCAATGGATTGGATATATTGATGTAGTTAGTAGATGTAGTCGGAGATTCGCTACTGGCAGAATCGTTTATATATACGCCGCACTCACCCGTTTGCCTATGGAAGGAATTATAAGACGGAGAACGCAGTTCCTTTCTATGGAGTTTTTTTTTATTGTTCTTCTCATTAGATAGATGTAATATTCCTATCTGATGAGAGTCAATGTCTTTTCTTAATCTTTTTGGTGCTGCCGTATTCCATATTACATTGAATACATCGATGTATCAGATGGATTGATGCCAGTTTGACTGCGAATTTTAGCATAAGGTTAAATAGGGATATAATATTTTATTTTCAAATGCAAATCTACGTAGTCTATTCATACTCGATGCTAAATAAAAATGCATTAAATTTAAGTTGTTTATAGATGCTTGCATGGATTGGTTAACGGTGAATTGTGTTTCGGGTTTTCATATTTGATCAAAATATATAGACATTCGATAAATAATGATACCTTACGGGGAGTATCTAAAATGTATTTATTCAGATGTCTTTTAAGTTATTGGTGACAATGCAAGTATCTTATGCTGAATACTAGAGGGTTTCTTATATTTCCCTATGCAATTGTCAGTAATCAATAATTTTGTATTTTGATCGTTTATGTTTATTTTTGAAATGTTTTTGACCATTGAAATCTATGTAACCGATCTATAGCAACATATTAAAACAACCTTTTATAATCCCATCTGTGCGAACTTAATTAAAATGTAAACTTATAATATAA
This sequence comes from Epiperipatus broadwayi, assembly GCA_028023455.1. Lineage (NCBI taxonomy): Eukaryota > Metazoa > Onychophora > Udeonychophora > Euonychophora > Peripatidae > Epiperipatus > Epiperipatus broadwayi. Next base: position 317,614 of record JAQFVV010000460.1, read on the forward strand.
TAAAAATTAAAATGTAAATTAAAATCTAAGGTAAAGTTAAAAATAATGTTAAATGTTAAAATGTAAAACTAATACTAAAATAATTTTAAATCTTATATATATATGTGCATAAATAAATGTTTGTATGTTAATTACTGGCAGTGGCTTATTTTATTCATTTTTTAAATATTGAAATATAATTAGATAAGATATTATATTATTTAATCTCTGCTATTCCACTGAGCTAGTGACATGGGCTAACGACCGGATGCAAAATTTAAAAAATATATATATATATATTTTTTTTTTACTTACGTATCTGCCTACTTTATAAATTTTTCTAGGTTCAAATGCCTAGATGGCGCCCTGTAGTGCAGATATGTTAAGTGGCCAATTTTCTGGATCGTTACAGTGGTGACACTTTACTTTTTCATGAGCTTTCAATCAATAAATTATTCAATTTTATTATTATTATCATATTTAATATTTAAATACAAGTATATTATGGATACTTTTAAGCTAGATGTAACTAGAGAAGTTTGAAGCCAGACTTGCAAGTTCCCTTAGTCATTCGCTCCATCTTATACAACTGGCACACATGACCACATACTTACAAAAAAAAAAAATGATCTCCAATATCTGTATTTTGTGCTAAACCAGCACTCATCTGTTGGTGCATATCATTAGCTCCTATATATATATATATATGTATAATCAGTGCTCCATTTATATTAAGATAGCAAATCCTCAAACTTTAATGGACATGGTTCAATCTTCTCCACTCTCCAACTCTTTATCCAACCAAATTAAAGTTTGAGGATTTTCCATCTTAATATAAACCGAGAACTGATTATATATGTGTGATAGATAATGATCTGGACCGAGTGGTGGTTCAGCATGCAATACATTTATTGGAGATCATATCTTTTTCGCATGTATGTGATCATGTGTGTCAATTGTATAAGATGGAATGGATATTATTATATTTATGAATTAGAATTTTATGGACTGAATAGTTTTTGTATCATCATTTTCAGAATATTAAAAATTTAAGCTATCATATTCAGATGTCTTAGAAATTAAAGGTATATATATTATTATCTGATTCAAGGAATGAAAATTATCTAAAATTTTATTGTTTTATATTGCTTCTTATTATTTGTTTGTATGTATGAATGTGGGCTGTAGATTTATAATTAAAATGAGACATTTTGTTGTAATTGTAAATATAAGAAAGAAAAATTGTGTAGTCCATTATTAGTATTCTTGTCTTCTCGAGAACACTCATTCATAAAATATAAAGCATAATCCATATTTTACCAATCATGGCATGCATAACAGGCAAAAATTTTATGATACATATTTCATAGCATTGCAGATGGATTTTAGCAAAAAAAGTTTGTTTCCTTGTTCTCACTACTCATACTGTTGTGACATGTATGTTTGCTGAACATTTTTTAATCAATGTTTTTTTCAATTTTATAATGTTTTGATTATTTTTGTGATTAAAAATAGCATTTAAATGGAGCAAAGTATTGATATTACTAATTTCAATAAAAAATTGCATTGTTTGCTTTTAGGATTTTTTTTTTTTTGATAATATGTTTGAATCCAAGGTACAACTGAGGGAATAATAAAAATAACTGCTATTTATATACCACAAACTAATCGTATTTTACTGCTGAATATGAAATAGTGTATAAAATATATTTATTAAATGCACAATATAATCAATAAGTTTTATTTAATAAGAAAGATACACAAAATGAAGAGCTTAAATAACAAAAATATGTAGAAATCTAAATGAGTCAGTAGTTCAATATTCGTGTTTTTCATGATTTTAACTCCCCCTTTCCATAAATAATGTACTGATTATATATATATAATGAAAACTAAATTTAATTGTACAAAAGAAATACATTTAAAAAATTTAAATCTTAATGAAAAATATTTCTGTAGTGTAATTTTCATTACACCATTCTTCATGCAAGGTTGGGACTGTTTTGTATCTGCTTTTAATACTTTGTGGGAGGAGTGTAATCATAAGCATATGACTAAAGATATGTAAAAAATGTATAATTCCAATGATGCATATTTCATGCTGAACTAGCACTCATCAGTTGGCCCAAATCATAATCTCTTACATATATTTGTAACATTATTTAGTGCATATAGATAGTCAATTACTACAGTTTAGTTGATTAGGGTCAAACTTACTGCCCTCACAACTTAAACATAGTCCAATTAATGAAAATACATAAAATATTTTTATTAGTCATTCATTAGACTAGATATTTTTATTAATCATTCATTAGTCTAGAGATTATTCACTTAATATAAAAAAAATTACATCATTCTTCTCACATTTTTTATTTATTTTCAAAATACAAACATCTACAAATTGCCTGAAATAAATTAAAGTTGTGTTCTGTGGATATTGAGCAGTTTATATAAATGTTATTTCTGGAGACAATAATCTGAACTTCGTTCAGTCTCATATGGTTATTTAAGTTAGATAGCTGAATTGGAAGACATATGAATGTCTGAAAATTTCAGATTTTCTTCTTAATAGTTATACATTAGATAAAGTGCTGGGCTTGTCCTGGTATTTTTGATCTAATGCTTGAATATTCTAGCACCTTCCAGTAGCAGAAACTAGTCTGGGATTGAGGATATTTTGCAAAGCTTGTTAAGAGCTTATTTTGTGAGCTCTATATATAATACTATAGAGTATATAGTTACAAGATAATTAAAGTTGATATACATAATGTTAGTTTATTCATTGTGGTTAATTTATTGTTCAACTCAAATTAAATTAACATGAATAATTTATTAATATTTATCCATCCTGTCAAGGAAATAAAATTTGTAAAATTATACTATTCAAGATCTTTTTACATTTATGAGTTTTGGATTTTAGTGTTGCTATATATTGGCAGAGATTGGGATTTTGTCATAAGTACTACATTTTATTTTTATAGGCTAATAGAAGCAGTTAAAATATCACAATATTTTATTCAATTTGTATGAGTGAATTCATATAATAGATCATAATTATAGTTCTTTTAACATTGTGTTGGCATTACACTTATTTAATCACTTTTTATATACCTTTTTATGAGCATGTAAAAAGTCTTTATTCCACAATAATGTCTCTGAAAGTTAAAAAGATTTTGTCCTGAAAGATGGTTTAGTGTTCTTCTAGATATTGTCTTTAATGTTTCTGAATTTTCACATTTTTTGTAAGCATACCTCCACATAAATTATATTACAATTATTCCTTTGTCACTATACCTAGGCCATGTCCATGTTGTCATAATGTTATGTGATTTCATAAAATGCAGAAATCAATCAGTTTTTAATGCAATAATAAAGCTATCATAGGACTTATTATTTTGATTAACCTTTATGTAAATGTGTGTTCAATATAATTTATGGAAGTAATATAATTTTTTTCTTCTTCCTTTTCCTATGTATGATTTCTATCTTTAACATATATCATTTACACTTTCTTAAACACTTTATCAATACTCTTTATTTATATCAACACTAACAGTTTTGGCTGTCCTGCAGTCATCATCAGAGCTAGAATATTCAAATATATAATTATATAATTAATACACCCATACACATTCATATTTTATTTTTGTTTATTTTGTGTATATGAATATGTGTATAAGTGTATTAATTATATAATTATATATTTAAATATTGTAGCTCTGATCATGACTGCAAGCCAGTCAAAACTGTTAGTGTTGATATAAATAAAGAGTATTGATAGAGTGTTTAAGAAAGTGTAGATGGTACAATATAATTTATATAATAACACTATAATTTATTCAGTTGTTAATGTCAAAATTGAGTGATTCTGATAAAATAATTATTAAACTATTACAACTACTGTTCAAATTTTTGGTTATTATTATCATTAATAGTTTTTAAAATATAAGTATTAAATATTTGTATAAGCAGCTTTTAATTTCTTTGTATCTAGTTTCCATCAGTAACTGAACAGAAAAACTAAAGGCTAGTTCTAGTAACATATAATATTTATTTGTTGTAAGACATAAATAAACAAATCTTTAAAAAAACATTGTTTAACAATAATTATTTTAAATACCAAAAACTTATGGTCTCATATTAATTTTCACTATTGTGAGTTAAAAGGGACTATATCTACAACAGTAGGTAACAGAAAGGTAACTACACCAAAAAAATATGCTCTTCACTCATGAATAAGTATACTGAGAAATTGCAAGATAATTTTTGATTTTATAACAAAATCAAAGGGGCAAAGTTTATTAATTTTAATCTTGCACAAAAGAGGTAGTGCATAATTTTTACCTTTGCATCTTTGCATATAATCTTAGACTTTATTAGTTTATTACTTTTTTTTATGTTAAGTTAATTAAAGTCAATTTTACTGAAAGAATTTTCTATCAATTATATTAAATCTTCACACTGGAGTTTCTGTTTGGGAGAAAAATGACAAAAATTTAAAGAAAATCTTTAGATATGCATAAATGCAATCAAGTTGTCCAGAAAAAATGCCAAATTGAATTATGCACACGCACTATTTCTAAAAAATCTGGTAGGTGTGTTGACATTTTCAATAGAGAAAAATAAAGTTTATTTAATGATATCAATGTAGCTTCATTCTTCATCTTTGTTACACAACTCAATAACACTCTTTTTAAACTCATTTTGTTTTTAAGCATGTTAACTGATGGTTTATATTTAACTTTTTTCATAATAATACAATGGTGACTAAATCCATCAAGAAAGATTTAATATTTATTATTCTGTATACTATCTGATCATTCAATTTACTTTTTATTATCTGAAAGATAAGATATTGTGCTGAAAGTATCAGACAGAATTTACATTGCAAGTCAATAACCTCACTTGAGTCACTTATCAGTTTTTTTAAAAGTTTTTTGTTGGTGCTTTTTTTTTAAGTGTCATAGCATCAGCCGGGATGCGAATCTGCAACCCGGGCAACTGCCTGCAAGTGCAAGGCAGTCACGCTGACCTCTCGACCACCAATACAAGACTGGTGCCTTTTATTTATATTCAAAATTTTGTATCTTCTGATACTTTATATATATGGTTATTATTTAATATTTTAATGTAATTCATGATTGTCATGTTGTGCTTTTAAATAATATTTCAGTGCTATAAATGTATTCACAAAAAAATGTATCTGTATACTGAATAATATAACGCATCTGTAATTTATGTAGTGTTTCTTTGCGTTCTTCAAAATCCAGGCTTGAGACATAGATTGACCATAAGTCACTTAGACTCATAGCATTAAACCTCTTTCTTCAATATCCATTGAATTTCATAAAGGACATCATTATAAAGCAAACTTCTAGTAGTATAGTCTTATAGAAATTCATTTAGTAGATTATAAATTTGGTAAGAGATCTATTGGTCTGTTGATTTATAAACCATACACAGTAATTCTTTGGCCACTGATGCACAAATGACCTGATTTTTGACTATCATAACAGAATTTTTAATCAGTTTTACATATTAATATTATATAACATTATGAATTGTTTTATTTTGACTTAAATGATCTTTATCTTAATAATGAAAGTTATTGTTTCTACATTTTTTTTTACAATATTTTGCAATTACTATCATATCATCATTATATCTCCATTTGTAGCATGTTACTAATAAAGTAATTATGCTTATTCTATCTTGCACAGTCTTTCACATTTCTTGCTAACAGCATGACATAGTTTGTGGTTTAAATTACAATAATCAAATTTTATAGTGAAAATTTGTAAAAGTTTAATTGAAAAATATTTTCGTGATCGTAGAGATATCTAATCCACACGTTATTTCAGTAATGCTGTTTATTACTTTTTTTATTCCTAAATTAAATAATAAGTTATTTTTTTAATATTACATTATTTTGATAAAACGGCCCAACTAAACTTAGAACAAAGAATCATGGGAGTCAACACTTTCTAATTACTGTAACTTAAATCAAAAAAAATATAAGATTTATTAAAATTATAAAATATAGAAATTTTTAAATAATAAAAGTTTGAAATTGACTTCCGAATGTAATAATGCTTTTAGTTGTTTTTTCTTTTCCTTTTTTTTTTTAAAAAAAAACAAGTTTCTGTGGTGAATGTTTAGAATTCCTTATAGAATCGCTGTAACTTACTTTATTCAGTCATAGTGCTGTGGGTAGATGACAGAAGCCATTCATAAAATCAAGAAAATTGTTTTCAAATTGAATCTTAATCTGTCATTTTGTGTTCAGAATTTTAATTATGGTAGGAATAAGAAGACAGCTGTTTCTAATGTCCTAAAATTTCTGTTTTAAAATATAATGGTTTAATCCTCATAAGAAGATATTAATTATTTAAAGTTTTCTAAAGTTTTTGTCAAGTGTCTAATGACTTTTTATAGTATATTTTAACTTTATATATATATAACTATACCTGGTTAAATATATATGTGTAATTTAGCAACTTTTTAGTATATAACATTAAATCATACTATCTATTCATATATTTTTTAATATAAATATAATATTCAATTTTTTCATCATGCAGGAATCTATTGAATCAAACTAGAATGTACAGTATATGTTTTATAGAATATTTAATGCGATTACGAACTAGTAAAGATTGTTTAAAATGCACTCATTCAGATTAATATACATTAATTACATAACTGGTAATTTATACATAAATATTTCCTATAAATTAAGAGCCATAATCTTTTTCCTTTATCATATGATAAATAACTCAAAGTTTCACAGTGTTAATATCCACGTAATTCAGCAAACAAAAGTGAATCTAGTTTTTGTCTAAATTTATTTTTATATAAGATCTTCAAGGACAGAAAAAAGTGGATTTGTTTTTATTTGTTGAATGATTTGGGTATTAATACTGTGACACTTTAAACATTGTTTATCATATAGTGAGTGAGTGAGAAAGATCATGACTCTTATATATATAATCAAAATACACTCGAATAAACTTTACAGTATTCAATATATATATATATATAAAGAGGTTGCCTTGACAACAGTTTGAAATTGTTGGCTGTTATTGATATTGGGATTATCTAAGTGCTGACTGATTTTTAATGATTATATATATACAATAATATCTATAGCCAGCTTATGGTAATGTATGCCATTCTAAGTAACATTTAACAGTTAATTTTTTTTTTCTAAAATATTCATTAAAGTCATATAATACTAACGCTTCCATGTGAATGGTCAATTTCCATAATTTATGTATATTCACGCAATTATATTGATTATTTAATATAGAGAGCACATCGATATCTCAAACAAGCTCTTAATTGATAAGTGTAGTAAGAGAAAATATTCAAATTCTCTATCTAAAATACTCTTATCCTCAGACCAAGTGATTTCAAACTTATGGCTCAAGCTTATGTTGATAATTGATTATTTAATATGTTGTCTGACTTATTTATAAGATATGACTAATTTTTTTTTCAAATCATTTTTCACATGTGAAATAAAAATACTATCAAAGCAAAAATCTCTATTACAAATAACTGAATGTTCCACAAATACAGATTTAAATCTTTTCACAGAATAACACAATATATTATGTAAAAGTTCATACTCATGCATTCTCTTTTTCAATGCATATTTTGTCTCACCAATATATATATAATAAACCATTCTCATCTCAAGTCATGAATAAATAACACTATTTTGATAAAAAAAACATCTAAAAATAAAATGAATCTATCTATTTTTTAAACTATTGATATTTATAAGTTTATTTTTGCCAATCTTGGAAATTTAGAGTGTCACTCAGTATGCAAGCCAGATGAAAACATGGTAATATATGTATGTCAAAATATCAATTAAAAGTAATTAGCTTGGTAATGGCTTCTTCTTTACTGTTTCTTTATGAAAGCCTGATAGCAGATTCTTTGACCTACTGTTATTTTACCTTTATCTCTTTCTCTTCACCCCGTGTGCATGCACACACACATATATCAGTCCAAATCTTCACAAGAGACTTCTATCATACTTTTAGTTTATACTTGATAGTAAAACTTTATCTTCATTTTATAATATTTTACAAATAGCCAATTAGCTAAAAACTACTGATAAAATATATCTTTTTAAAAAAAATTCAAAGTGATATTAACTACAAGAGATATTAACTACAAAGAAGAAAATAACAGATTTGTATCACTATAGGGAAAAAATGAAAACCCAGCATAACTAATTTGTACATACGTAGTTGATGTGATTGCTGCATATACAACAGAAGATTAAGTAACTATTAATTTTAAAAGAATATAATTAGCAGAAAAATAGCACATAAAGTAATATGTAAATAAGTCAATTATTTTATATAGCGCGATGTTTTTACAAACTGTAATATTTTAAACAGCATTAAACTGTTGCACATGCGCTTTGGATTTTAACTATAAAATGAATGAATACAAACACTTCAAACACATGATAAATCTTATATCAATTTTATTGATAAATATTGAAAAAAAATCTGATTGTTAAATAAAATACACCCTGAGAATAAGGTGACACTGTAATACTAATATTTAATCTCCTCAAACATTTCTTTTGTTTGTTTATTTAATGAAATCCAGAATAATACCAATTTCTTTTTGTTGACCAGATCAAATAATGATCTCATTTTAAATTATTCCTTGTAATATAAAACAATAAAATATTAATCCAAATAATGTTTGATGCTAAACTCAAAATTTTAACAAAAGCTATAATTGCTTGATTGTAAAATGGTCTTATAAAGTAAGGACATGAAGAATAGAAATATTTGTGGCATCTGGTAAAATAGGATGTTGAATCATCATTCAAACTTTATTTCCTATTTCTTTTTCTTTATAAGTCTCTCTTTTATTACCTTATCTTCAGTGACATAGAGCAGTATAAAGCCAGATAGTCAAGAACTTTTTACACCATTGATTATTTCTCTGTACTAAATGTGGCAACGGAATTGAATATTTGGACCACCACATTTTCACTCTTAATTTCATTCAAAATTCTAGCTTCATCTTTACTGCATGTAAATATGTATAGATATGTAGAATACAAAAAGTTCTCACCCCCCCCCAAATGTTGCTTAAAGCAGTTTTAATATATGATAAGTTCTCAGTTGTGATTTTTTCATGAGGCAGTACAATTAATAAAAAATAACTCTACACTGCATTTGAGACAGGGGTTCATTCAGCAAATGATAGTATAATTTGAAATCATCTAACCTTTACAAATGGATATTATCATCAGCACAATGGAGGAAATAATATTACTAATAAATGTATTTCACTATTTTCTTCATATAATCATATGGGATAAATGAATTTTAATTATTTGGGGTTTATAAACACCTTAACATAGGTCAGTTCTTATACTTAAAAACTTATCAAACTTTAATAGTAATACAGCTATTCTTTGTAAAATAAATTTATCAAAAAATGAGAGATTAATTAAACAGGTAGATATCATCATTTCTTTTAAGATCAGCTTATCAAAGGAAATGCATGGACATGAATTTGTTGTAAATGATTGGTATCATCTATTGTTACCTTTGATTATTTGAAAATGTTTAACAAACTCTTAAAAATTTTTAAAAAAAAATCTAATGAATTTAAAGTTAATCCATGAATAAAAATTAACCTGGTTAGCTAATGTATTTTTGTAAATATGTATTTTTTTGATGAAATGGGTGTTTGAAATGTCATACTATCATGTCATTTTGTTTTTTGCTGTTGTTAATCAGATATTTAAAAAAATGTTCTTTCTAGTCTTAATTACTTTATTCTATCCAATTCCTGTTTCATGTAGGGCTGTGTGTGTGTGATCTTATACCATGGCAGTTTGTATTCTAGAATTTCGCTGTTTTTTGTTTTTTTTGATAATCCTAATAAAACTAGTTATTTATAAGTAATGGAAGCCCATGATTTGCTTAAGGCTATTTATAATAAGCTACTTTATTAATTTATTTCCCTCATTTTCACAGTAATAAATTAGAATTCTTGCTTCCTGAGCAACATTCGTGCATAACAGCTATATAGAATAAGGGTATATTTAGTGTATGGGCATCCAGTTGATAATAATGATGATTATGATCATCATCATCATCATTCTGGTTGATGCAAAGAGATATTCTTTAAAGCTCATGCACTCTATTTTAATTGTCTCTATTAGAATTTAAATTTATAGTTGGCCAGTGCACTAATGTTAGTAAGTAGCCAAAGCATTAATGATGATCGACATGTTTTAATATTCCAGCATTATTGTTTTTGATTATTATGTATTCTGATGGATGAGCACTTGGTTTGTGCATCCAAATTATGTTTGAATAAATGCCCCAAGCTGGCAATGGCTCAATAGTTAACCTGGTCTACAGTAGACCCATTTCAAATCTAGTCACAAGATTGACTGATGATTTATTTTTGATTGCTAATCATTCATGATGATAAATGGTTATTGTTTTTGAGTATTACTTATACTTTTGATTAGTGCTGGTGAACTTATATTAGATGTACTGATCTTTCTTGGTGATCTATCATGCTCATCCCTTTTGATATTAAATTTTATATTTTTTTTATTTGAGGACAAAAAAACAATTCCTCAGATCCCTGATGGTTTAAACCATGATTTTCCATAGAGTTAGAAATGCCTACCCAATTTGGGCTCTGGATGTTCACATACTAGTGGTCATCACCTCAGTTATAACCCCCTTATTTTCCTGCAGTGTTACAATAATGATTTTGTCAATTTACTCAAAGAATTTGATTTAATTAAGATTTTTTAATCATATTTGAAAATTTATCTTTGTTTTTGGAAGTTATCTTAACATCCAACCATTAAATGATATGATGATGATTTATTATTTACTAGAAAAGAAAATATTGAGGCATTTGAAATAATAAATTGATATAAAGCAGTATGCTGATGATAATTTTTTTCCCCAATGTAAGTGATGATCTTATGATATTGATGTATCATCTATATATAAAAATATGTTGGTAATTAATATTCTAAAAATTAAATATTTTATCAGACCATAATGAAAAAAATTTTCAGCGACATTCAATTTGGAAAGTTATTGACTTGGGAATATGAATCAATTTAAATATATGACTAGATTTCAAGAACTATGGTTGTTTTGAATATAAAAAAGATAGAATATTTTATTATAGAGATAATGGTTGCAATTAAATTAGTTGTATATAGGATTTCTAGTCTCCCAAATATATTATAGAACCACGATGTGGAACCCCTATTGACTTAACATAAAATCAATAAAAAAAATTTCATACAAAGCTGCCCCATGATATTCTAAAAATACTATGGAAAATTCATAAGCTTAAACACTATGCTCTTCAATTTGCTAAATATTATTATGTTAATTGAACATTTGTAAAAATACTTAGTGTTGGTTTGGATATTGAATCAGATAACAAGATACGGATTTTATTTAAGAAAATTGTGATAAAACTGATTTTTGTGTGATAGACAATTTACTTTCCAATGATTAGCTTAAATATATTTTAAAAAGAGAAATAGAAATAGTTTATAATGGGATAATAATATTGAAAATAGAGAGGTTTATAGCAAACATTGTTGAAAAAGAGCACTGCAAGATGTCGTATAAACAGATTAAAAGACCATTTTGTAACACACAGTGGAACAGACTCAACATGTTAACATAAAGTTATTTGATAGTTTAGCACTTTTTTTTACCTCAAAAACATCAATAAAAATATTGATTACTTTTAATCACTTTTTTTTAAAAATAAATTAATAGAAATATTTTCAACTTTTTCTGGAATATCTTTTTTCTTCAATGGCTAGTATTAAGGTTCCATCTATTAACTTTTTAAAAAATATCACAAAGTTTCACTGAATATCAGATATAACTTAGTAATTATGCATATCAAGTTCTGTTAGACAAACTCCTGAATTTCATTAGATTCCATACTGCATTTGCCATATTATTGCTATGAGAATCTGTTTGTATAGTCATCTAGTGTTTATTGATTTATTTAATATTTATATAGAATACTTATAAAGATGGAGGAATCTCTGCCACCTCTGTACTGAATTACTAATGATATCTATCTTTGCTGCAGTATGCTTTTAAATAATATTAGACTATTAACCCAAATACTTTGCTTGGAGGTGATACTATCATACACATCTCATTTTAGTTTTCATTCTAACAGGAAATATTTATTACTGAAAATTACTCAGAATATTAAAATGTATGGATTTCTCATTGGTAGAGATGTAAAATTAATAGCTGTAAAAACAAACAAACTTTGATATAATAGTCTGAGATCTCAAAGGTTTGAACAATATATTAAAATTATTGGATATATCTAATAAAAAATCTATTATATTCAAGAAGTGATTTCATTAATGAAAAGATTTAGATCAAAACTCAATTTATTATTTTGATGCTAAACATTATAGACGTCCCAGTCAATAATTATTTATTTATTAAATGTTTATGAATCAAAAACCAATCATAAAAGACAGAAGGCATACTATATATCTTTTAAACAAAACAAACTACAAGAAATGCAAATCATATATCTATAGTGTCCACAATCCAAATAAAAAGTCATAAAATACTTCGCTTTATCATTGCAACAACTACCAAAATATAAGTATTATCTATAAAACTAAATATAAAACATTATATCAAATTATCCCTTTTCAAATTTATAACCTAGGTCACCATTGAAAAATCAAGAGAGATATTAAGAAAACACAGGATCACAATTTTTATGGCTTATTTTCTCATTAGTTGTTCTCAATCCAAAATCTAAATAGTCAATAAGAATACATGCTAAAATATATTTTGTAAGTACAAGCATATAAGTAAACTTTTAATACATTTGGGTTGTAGTTTATTTAAAATTGTGCTTAGTTTCATACTACTAGGTCATTAATTTACCATATCCTTTGCATTAATAATGAACTACGTCTACTTTAAATGTCTTTATAATCTTCTTATTCTTCACAGACAATCTTGAAAAAAAAAAATCAATCACAATGAAAATTAAAAAAAAAAAAGTAATTCATTACATATCTGAACAATGTGAAGAATCAGCAAAGTAATACTGCTTAGATAAACGTATATTGGGATTTAAAGATTGTAAAAATATAAATTGTAAATACAGTATGTCTATATTTTTTTAACTTCTATAATATATATGTCATTACATAAATTCATCTTTATTTCATCATGTAAATAATTCAAAAGTTGTTTATTTTCTTTGCAGGTATAAAAAAATCAAATATGTGTAAGTGCACTTTATATAAGGCATTGCTTCATAATAATTAGTTTATATTATTATAAAAGTCTCATCTCTAATTTATCATTATATATTCTCCTTAAAAATTTCAATACACAACAGTATTATAAGCTAGGCATGATAATAGATTTCACATCTTGCTATTTTATTATTATATATGTACTGAGTGTGTTTCGTTTATTTATAAACTTGTTAAATAATTTATTTATACTGATATCTATTATTAAACCATTAGTGAGTTTTGTTCATTATGAAGTCCATTTTCTCTCCTCCTACTTTTTTAGAATTGTGACTTCGAGTTTTACCCGAGATATTTTTTGATTTTAATCCTTTGGATTACTATCTTATAACATCACTATTTATTTAAGCTATTATTACTTTCTTACCCTTCCTATTTCATTTTTAAATGACATACTATAATTCTCAAGAGATAATTCCAGTTTATCAAATTCAAATAGGACCCATCTTTCCTATATTTTATTAGGTAGCTAAATAAAAAAATGAAAATATAGTAATATAATCAATGCAAACAGTTATCAAAAATTGATTTATTTTAAATAATATCAATAGATATAGCATTTTAAAATATACAAACATTGCATATATTAAGATATCATTTTTTAGTACAAAACATAGTACATGTCGGGGGGGGGGGGATAAACACCAATTTCATCAACTATTCTCCACAAAAAATTATTTTTATAAAAAATAAAACATCCAAAAATCAAATGGAATTAAAAAATATATTTCTAAAATAATGTTATCAGAAACAAAAATGCAAATATATCTATTTGTAATATCAATGTGAAAATAATATGATAATCAATTGGGATTTTTAGTTTGAACACTAATAGTATAAATGTGAAAAAATGTATAATGTTCTCAGGGCATTTTAAAATGTCTATATATATATATATTGGAGTTACCTAGTGACAACAGCTTGATTTTTAATAGTCAAAAATATATCCAGTTACCTAAAATTATTCTACATTATGTCACACATAGCAATGTCTTTATCAATGCAGATATTTTTATCTGTGAATTAAAAGTGCATATGTGGGATTACATTAGATCACATTATGGATCAACTTAAAAACAGACTCAGTAAGCAATGCAGTAGAATAAATTGTAGATAAACTAACTGGTTAATTGAAAGGTTTATAAATATCAATCTGAGAAAACATATTAAAATTATTATAGTTACTTGGTAATGAAAAAAACTATGAACTCATTGCTCATATACATGTGTGATATTCTTATCGTAACAATGAAAGTTGAATAAATAATTTAAAATATTTTTATTCTGTTATTAGCTTTTCAGTTCATATTATTTTTTGATCTTTAACCCTAGCTAATATTAGTTATGCATTCTTCTACTAATTATTTCTGGATGGCTATAGATTGTTATAAATCACTTACCTGAAAAAATCCAGAATTTGCTTAAAAAATTCTCAGCTAACTCTAAATCCTCTCTGGATTATTAGTAACTGCCTAATGTGCCAACTAGCCCTAGTACCTATGTATTAGTCTGGTGGTAATGAAAGTCATTAGGACAAACAAATGTGTATATAAAGACCAAATTAAACACATTTGCAATCTTCTAAAAAGAAAATGAATTAATTTTGCAAGTGAATATTAGGTAATATTCTGATGAGAAAGTTATTAATCAAAATGTTGGGTTTGCTGCTAATTTTACAGCCAAACAATGGTGGCATTTCATTCAGGATTGTCAAAAGAAAGTTGTCATTTGATTTGTAATGGAATGTGGTTTGAAATAAGTTCAGTCCACAGCAGTGATGCTAAGAAACAACATTTTATAAATGGACAGAATTGCAAGATTAAATATATGTATATATTTTTTTAATTTGGTTACTCCTTGTAATAAATTTAGATTCTTAAAAGTTTATTTGGAAGATCATTTCTGACAAAAAAACATAAATGCGTGTTTGTTGAATTTTCACAAAATAAAGTTATATGTTGTCATTTTTCAAAATGAATATTGCTGGATTAATATGTATGCTAAATCTTACTACCAGATTAATATATAAGTATTCTTTCTTTATATAAAATCTTATTAAAACAGGCAAAACTCACTATACTTATTGCCACACACTGCAAGCTAGAGTAATAAATGGATGCCAGTAGGTTTGTGCATAAAATCCCCTGTCTAGTGCCTACTCATCCAATATTCTCAGACTAGTTTCTGGCTTGTGGCCTTTGTCAGTGAGGAGCCTTGGATCTGAAAGCACTGCACCCAGATCTTAGGATCTAATGCAACCCTCCAGCAGCCACCTTTTATCTCTACTTAACTACAAAACTATGAATCTTAAATTGAAAACACCTTAATATTTTCAATCCAAGCTCATCAGCTTATATTAGTCATATAGATCTGATCTCAGTTCAGTACCTATACATTTTGGTGCTTTTGGTTCTTTAATAACTATAGCCACCATTATCCTATTACTCTAGCTTGCAGGGTGTGGCAATACGTATAGTGAGTTTTGCCTTTTTAATAACAGTTATAAGCAAGCATAAGAAATGGTGATCATGTGATGTTTATATAAAATCTTATGATAATGTTCAATATATTAATAAAGTAATTATTCCTGAATCTATTTTTGATTGTGTGGAGTTAAAAAAAATTCATTTTGGTCAATTAAATAAAAGTCTTTGCTCAGCCTTTCACTTTGGTGCACAAATATCACAATGAACTTTTAAGCAACTGAGGATACAATTATTTGTTTATTAAAAATATGCAATGCTACAAAAAAACACAACACACATGCACTATATGTCTGCTATCTAAAAATTACAAGTTAATTTAAACATAGGGTGGTCGAGAGGTCAGCACAGCCGTCTTACAAGCAGGTGTCCCGCTTCCCGGCTGATGCTATGACACATGAGAAAAAAAACATTAATAATAAGCTTGTATGTAATTTTATACATATATACTCTTTAATTACTGTTTTTAACTGATGTAAAATAATCTTAAAACTAATAATTCTAAATCAGAATAAAGATTAAAGAATATGAGAATGATCTTGAAGTGGATAGTCACAATCCATTAACAGAATTGTTATCAATAGAAACCAGACGGTATGGAAGCAAATGATTTATTAAAAGTAGATAATACAGATAAAAGTTTGACCTATAAGTCAATTTCTGGATAGCAGATTGGCAAGCAGTTAATACATTAATTTTATGAATAGATTTCTTTTTTGTAATTTTAAAAATACAGTTAATGAACTTCATTAAAAATAAAATTACTATAAAAATTTTAATTAGTTTTGGATTAGAAATTTTTTCACATGGTTAGCTTAAATAACTAAATATGATTTATAATGTAAACATTTTACAAATCATTAAATTACTACAGAAATTAGTAGTTGGTTTTTTTTATAAAAAAAAAAAAACTTTTCATTATTGATTTTAAAACACACACGAAGCAATTGTTAATGAGTGAATTAATGTCTTTTTTTTTTATTTTTGCAAATACTCTCTAATTATTCACTATATTTACATTTTTATATAAACCATTTATGTGTGACTAAGTTAAATTGTCTTCTTGAAAGCAAATTATTTTATTTATATACCATTATCAAGCAATTAGAATAGTTCACTATTAATAGAAATGACTTTTCAATTGTCATTTCTTCGCATTCATTGTTTGAAGCTACAATAATAATAATAACATAGTTAATTTACTTCATATATATATATAGCTAAAATTCATTTACTGGTGATACGTCACAACGCCGTAGTTTTTGATGGTGGTATTATATGCCAGTAAAATAAGATTGACAAGTACTGGTTATAGTGAAGAGTTTTATTGATACAGTTTGGAATGAGTAGAAATGTGGAAGGAATATTGAGACATGTTGGGAATATGGGGAAGATAATCAAAAATCATATTCCATTAAAATATTGGGTTATTTTTGTACTATATATAGAGAGAGAAAACTGAACCTCTACTATTATTACATGTAATATAAAGATGTACAGCAGCTTTTATATATTTTTTTTAATGTGTCATAGCATCGGCCGGAAAGCGAACCCGCTAACTCGGGACAACGACTTGTAAGGCGGCTGTGCTGACCACTCGACCACCAATGCTTAACAGCAACGTTTATACTTGAATATGTATTTTTGTAAACTAATATATAGTCATAATTATCAACATTGCAACAAATTGATTATTAAATATCCATTTAAAAATCCATTGTTTATATATTTGAATGAGCATGTGATGAATCAGAGCGGAATAGCAGTCAAATGAGTAAATATTGAAGCTTTTAAATGTTATTTAAAAGATTTGATCTAATGTTGGAAACATGAGTATGGTGCTCGTGTAAAATAAATATTAAAGTATATACTCCGTTGTAATGACTTTGTATTATTTAAATGTGTATGCTTCGTCATCTGTAATATTTTATAACTCATCACATAAATAATCAGCTGAAAAGTTTTTGTTAAATCGTATACTGGCTGTGAGAATTTATTATCACAACTTTATGGAATTTTAGTAAACTAGACTTACTCTTAAATAAATAAAAAAGTACAAATGGAACATTCTCGGAAAAGATGAGTCACATTTGACTAATATCTTAACCCAAAATACTTCATAACATAAGGCTGAAATAAAGGATTTCTAATAAATAAAAAGAAAGCTGTAGTCATAAACAAAACACATAATATCTTATGGCAACAAGATTCAAAGCAAACATTTTAAAAGTTACAGAAATACCTCTACAACAAATACTACAGAGGATTGGTATAGAATCTTTTATGAAGATGTGAACCTAATTCTTGATTATATACTTTGTAAAAACATTATTATCTGTGGATAAGAATGGAAGATAGGAACAAATTATGAGTAGATATAGATTTGGAAAAAAAGTGGCAAAGAAAAATATATAAAGAAGTAAAAGTTTTAAATATAAAATATCTTTGTATTGGATAAAAAGTAATTTGGATAATAAGAAATAATAGCACTATTGCTAAAAACAAATTTGATATTGTTAATTGTTCACAAGTTAACAAATAAATTATACAACTAAAGAATCAAATAATAAAATAGCATACATTCTAATAATTCTGATTTATGGACTATTACAATATCCACTGATGTCTATTTCTTGATATATATATAATTTTTAAAGACATGTATATTGTCTATACTAAACTTAATGTAATTATAAGGGACTTGAACTCAGACTTTCCAATTCCTCTCAGCTATCCAATCCATCCCATACATCTGATATACATGACCACATACATGTGAAAAAAATAATGATCTCCAATATGTACTTTATGCTGAACCAGCACTTATCAGTTGGTCCCGAATACCATCTCCAACAATATATAAACACTGCTCAGTTTATATTAAGATAGAAAATCTTCAAACTTTAATGAACAAGCTTCAGTCTTTTCCATTCTTCAACTCTTCAGCCATCTTTATCATTGAAAATCCGAGGATGAAATGCTCAAAGCCCTTGATGATGCCAATATTATTGTCATGCTCATGTTGACCTTAAATCAATCTAACCTCTCACACATAGGACCTTAATATGTTCATTTAATTACACAGAAGAGGGATGGTAAAAATATAGGCTGAATATGTAATATTTAAATACATGTATATTGTCTATACTAAACTTAATTTAATTATAAAGGACTTGAACTCAGACTTTCAAACTATTCACAGCTATCCAACCCATACAACTGATACACATGCCCACATACATAATCAAGGGCTTTGAATCTCAGATTTTCAATAATATGGATAGCTCAAGAATTGGAGAGTGGAGATTGAAGCTTGTCCATTAAAATTTTGAAGATCTGCAATCGTAATATCAACTGAGCAGTATTTGTATATGTATGTTGGGGATGGTGATTTGGACCAACTGATGAGTGCTGGTTCAGTATGAAATATTTATATTGGAGATGATTTACCTTTTTCACATATATGTGTCCATGTGTATCAGTTGTAAGAAATGGATTAGAAAGCTTAAGAGAGTTTGAATGTCTGATTTCAAGTTCCTTATAATTACATTACATTTAGAATAGTCAACTTACATGTATTTAAATATTACATATTCAGCCTATATTCTTCCCAATTCTCTTCTGTATAATTAAAGAGGAATATTAAGATCATATGTGTGAGGGGTCAGATTGACTTAAGGTCAACATGGGTTTGACAATAATATTGGCATTATCAAGGGCTTTGAGCATTTCATCCTCAGATTTTCAATGATATGAATAGCTGAAGAGTTGGAGAGTGGAGAACATTGAAGCTTGTCCATTAAAGATTGAAGATTTGTTATCTTAATGTAAACTGAGCCTTGATTGTTTATATGTGTTGGAGATGATAATCTGGACCAATTGATGAGCTGTTTCAACATGAAATATATATATATTGGAGATCATTTATTTTTTCACATTATGTGGTCATGGGTATCAGTTATATGGGATGAATTGGATAGATGTGAGAAGTTTGAAAGTCTAAATTCAAGTCCCTTATAAATATATATATATTATAATAAAGAATTTCATGGCTATAGGATGAAAATAAACTCTTTTCAATCATTTCAACATTTTGATAAAATCACATTCATTTTTCATGACTATAATGAACTGTTTCCTCTCAAGTAATAATGAAATTGTGATTGTGCATGAATTAAAGATTGTTCTCATATGTTTATTAGATGATTGTCGAATCAGAACAAGAGATGGATTAACAACAATCAGCTGCTTTATTAAAATTTGTTTTTTTTTTTAAAAATAAAAAGATAAAATATTGGGTTACTATGAGACAGTCTGTTAAACAAACCAAATAGTTAAAATAAATGTAATAAAATACAATATATTTTTGTCTTATGAAAGCCCATTATTTCATCTCTTTCTTCTTATAAAATCAATTTTAATAAGTCAATGGATTGTATATAAACGGAAACACAAACATTTTTGTTAATGTACTTCATATTCTGATCAGAAAACCATCTAACATACATATAAATGCACATTTTTTAATTTACATACAATCACAATCTCATTATTACTTGAGTCAAAACAGTACATTATTACAGGTTTATCCTTGATGAAGATGAATGAGATTTCAGTAAAATAATAGCAATCTATGCAAAAAATTAATACACAGTGTGATCCAAAAAGATATTTTCATATATAGGAGGGGAATCCAAAAATAAGTGGAATCATTCTCCAGTTAGTACATCAGTTGTAAAATATACTTCTGCTGATACATATTTCTTGCAGAAACCCTTCTGCATCACCTGCCAAATGACATCATCGTGTAAAATTGTGGGGCAATGCAGCTCATTTTTTTGTAAAGTACATTATTATTGATTCTTTTATATTGGCTGAAAAAGTCAAAACAATGTGAAATTCTATTTTCAGTTACAGAAAATAACAAGAAAAACAGTTGTAATACTTGAAACAGATTGTAAAGAAGCTGATATCATAAAAACACAAGTTCATGAAGGTTTTAATTGAAATGTTAATTCACCATGCCCCTAAAAAGCTTGACAAGTGATATCCAAACTAGAAACAATATTTTTTTTTTACACAAACAGCCTTTTTCTCTCAGGTTTAGTTCATAATGATCACGTATTTTATTTGCACGTTCTGAAACCTTTATATGTTGTGGTGAAATATAAACATTCCACTTTGTGTCAAAGAAAAGAGTGCAAGGTCCATCCCAACAAAGTATCACCTCTCAAAGCCTTGAGTGTAAAATACTTTTAAATTAAACTCAGCATGGCCCAGCTTATCTATCAGCCATATTCACTTGATCTCATTTCATGTGATTTTTTAATCTCTCAAATGAAAAAATGTCTCCTTTTTTGTGGATTTAGAAGTAATGGGAAAAATTGACAGAGACATTAAAAGGCGTCACTTTGTAAGTATTTCTGGACTACTCTGAAAAATGCAAAACATATTTTGCCTCAAATGAATAGTAATTTGAAAGAGATTAAATTTATAGCATTTAAAAATAAATAATTTTTATTATAAAATTCCAATTGTTTTTGGGTCTCACCTCATATATATACAAATGCATGTATTTATTAAAAAATAAGCCATGAACTCCAACCACACCTACTATAATAATAACTCACAAGATTTGCTAGTGTCATTCTCTATCATATAAATGCTAATCTAGCAATCAGATAAAGCAGAGATAAATTTTATCTATAGCATTGTTATAAGTATAGCAAATTAGTCAAATGCTATTCAAAAAGAATGGCTATGAATTATTAAGATACATTCTTTCAGACCTTGAATTTCCATAAAAGTAATTAAATATTCTTAGTACCCTTAATTTTAAAACTATTTCCATAGTGATTAAAACTTTGAACCATTAACATACAGACCTAGGATATCATCATATGTTGAAGAATATCTTGAAAATATAAATAGCAATAAATGATTCCATATCTTCAAAACTTTTTACAGCCCCTTTATAAAAAGTATTTTGTACATTAAAATAGAAAGTTTAGGGGCAAATGACAGCAGATGGTGAAGTTGTTTTTGCAAATAATGCTTCAGAGCTACAGGAATTGATCGGATGAATGCAAAACCTTTGGGGAAAACACTTTAATGATATAAAAATGAACAATTATAAATATCTTGATTAAATTATTAATATAACTAAGAAGAATAGATGAAATTAATCATGGAATTGAATTTGTATAGAGCATTTTCAATTGAAATATAAAATATGTATATATATTTTAAAAAGATTTTAATAAATGTATTCTATTGATGCTTATTCATGGATACAAGACTTGCATGATAATAAAAGAGGAATTCAAGGACTGTGAATTATACAATGAAATGTGTATGTGTACATCTATTGCTAGAATTATTACAGTTGATATATCTGGTGAACAGTTTATTTATTGATCATCAATCCAAAAACAATAAAATCTTCCACTGTTTTTATAGCTAAATATTTGTGGTAAGAGTATTTTAGTAGGAAAAAGTGTTGAATTGTAAAAGAATAAATTAAATCATTATATCAAAGAATTCATCAGAAGTATTCTAAAACAATGTTGCAAATATCGCCCAGGTGTCATTTCTAGGGAATTAATTTCCAGTATGAATTTGGAGAAACATGCTAATTCATGCATAAAGGATTAATGTATTAAAATGTAACTATCACATATCATGAATAAATTATCCCATTTCACTTCTATGCGACTGTTTCAACCATTATAAAAATTCATATCTGTGAGTTGTTCTGTTTTAAATGTACTAAGGAGAATTTTTAAAATGTAATAGGATGCAAATAGGTAGAAATAAATACAGTAAAGTAGATATACTAAATCATCTATGTTTTTAAGATTTTTCTAAGTAAAATATGATCATATATTATTACTGTATCTTTTTTGTAAATTAATTTCATTTTTGACCAGTCCTTAGAAATTGACATTACATTCACTCAATGAGTTTAATTAAACATCAATAGTAATGCCAACTTATCTAAAACTAAATCATTTGGTCAGACTGATTATCTTCTTATTCACAACAGTAACTTTTCTTATTAGCATTTAGTGATTTTTCACCTTGTTTAAAAACTATAAGACGGATAAGAGGGTTTCTTGTGAAATCCTGCACTTGAAAAAAAATTAATGACACAACTCATGATATGACTGATAACATGTTTCCACATCCAGCTTTAAAATTATAAAAGAACTTTGACTTCTAGTGTTAACAATGAGTAGATCAGTAAATAAAAAATTTACATGAAAAAAGTAGTAAGCAACCTAATCTGCATTCTGAAAATCTCAGTAATCTATTAATGTAGTTTTCATTACTGCTTCATAATAAGGCTTAAAGCATTATATAAATTCATTGCTACTAATATATTAGTAAACATATAAACAAAAATTTATTTAGATTCAATCATATAAGAAGTCATGAAAAAAAAATTGAGTACAATATAGTATCCTTTAATTTGATAATTACATTCATTATTCACATGTGTTCATTTTTTTATCCCTATTTATTTTTTCTTGTACTGTAATCTAAAAGTGTTTCCAGAGAACTGAATAACTCTTTGCATATCTCCTGATACTATTATTTTGAGTATTGATTTAATCTATATTGAACATTCCTTTTTAATTAAACTTTTCATTTTTTATTCCAGTTGTATGATCAGTTTTTCTGGTGATCATAAATCTTTGCTTATTGAATCTTTCTTTTTAACACTGAAATCATAATTAATCATCAATTTTTGACCATAGTATATTTTGATTAACATAGAAATTGTCTTGCAATCAAATGTTTTACAATTTGACTATGGAAATATATCAAGAAGATTTAAACTGCTAACCTTATTACATCTGCTAATTATTTTTTTCACTTTATTAAAGCTTTTTGCCATTTTTGCTTGGTCTGAAATAAGAACAACTGCTTACTTATCAACATCTCCTACACATCAAAAATCTTGTTGAAGTAAAATCAAGACTTCGTGCATTGTCTAATATAGATCACAATTTATTATCTAATTTTGGAAAATTCTTTTTTTATTGCACTCCAAAGAATATTTTTAATAATGGATTGAATTAGTTATAATCTCTCTCAATTTGCAGATCTATTATAAACTATTCAAGATCCTTTTTACCACATATTAAAAGTATTTACTTAGGCAAAAATCAGTTATATTGTTTCTGGAAAGATCTAGGACCAAATTTGTTGTAGATTATCATTTCACAATCTTCACTTAGATTACCAAATTTTACCATTTATGAAAGTCTGCTCTCAATATATTCATCAGTCTGATTTATTGATAATATTTTTTAAGAAAAGAGATATCAATATTCCATTCTTAAGTTGAAGATTTGAGTTCAGATTTCAAAATGTAAAATAAAACATTATTGTCAATTGTCTCTAGAAAACATTAAATTTAATCTATAAAAAGTTGTAATTTGGAATCTATTCAAGGGGTGCAGAAAGCAATTAATTTTGGTAAAATTCTACAGATGTTGATAGTCAAGTAAATTTCAAAACAGCATTTAATATTATAAACTGGAATTTAATTCTTCCTCTCTGATCTATAATAATTTATTTTATATTTGTCATATGAAATTAATTTGTTAACTAGCACTTTCAAAATTGTATATGCCATAAAATATTTATGTCTTAGAAAGATACTCATTGAATTATCCAGTCTTTGATTCACCATCATCAACCATTATCAATCCACTGCAGGATGAAGGTCTCTCCAAGATCAATCCATCTTCTCCAATCTTTAGCTTCTCTTCTCCACATCACCCCTGCACACTTTCTTATTTCATCCATTCATCTCACATGTAGTCTTTTTCTGGGTCTTTTACAATCTTTTGGAATCCAATTTAAGATTTCAATTGTCCATTTATTATCATCTCTTCTAGAAATATGTCCAGCCCAACTCCATTTCAGTATTTTAATTTTTTTAATGAGGTCAATAATACCTGTTTGTTTTCTTACCCATATATTGCATTTTTGATCTCTTCTTGTTACTTCTAACATACATCTCTCCATATTTCTTCTACTGCTTGCTATATATATTTAAGCTAAAAATTCCCCAAAACTTTCAGCGAACATTTGTGAAAATGTAATGCTCTTTTTTTTTTTCCATATGTTATAGCATTGGCCGGGAGGCGAACCCACAACCGTCTGCAACCAACTACTTGATTGCATGGCCGCTGCAATGACCTCTTGGCTAATAATGCTTGACAAAATGTAATGCTCTTTTTTTCCTGATATTGTATTGTTTTTTAAATTAATATCTTTGAAAATAACTAGTAAAAAAAGTTAATTTCATTATTATGGTACAGAGAAGTCTGCTATAAAGAAGGCTTCTAGTGCATGCAGCTAGTAGAACAGTCATATTTTTATTAAACTATTATTTATGCAACAAATGCAAAAATCATACAATAAACACTAAAATAAAAGACAAATTTGTACATAAACAAGTTTGTTATTTCTAACAGGAAAAGATGTTGTACCATACATATTTTTGTGTAAAAATAATCTGCTAGATGTGTATATTGTTACTAATTTTTGTAATCCATAAAAGCAGAATTTGAAAATGAATTAATGCGGATTTAAAAATAAAGAAATCAAAATTAGTGTAAAATGTACATATTTTTATTTAAAAGTATACTAGGTGCATTTATTATAATAATTTTAGCCATCAAAAAAAAAAA
This sequence comes from Epiperipatus broadwayi, assembly GCA_028023455.1. NCBI lineage: Eukaryota > Metazoa > Onychophora > Udeonychophora > Euonychophora > Peripatidae > Epiperipatus > Epiperipatus broadwayi. The sequence continues at coordinate 343,137 of JAQFVV010000460.1, forward strand.
AAAATTCAAAATGAAAAACCTTTCAGAATATAGTAGTAAAAGGATTCTCTAACAAGCTTTCTAATAATTTTAATTTTATACTATAAAGCTACAATTTAAAAACTAATTGATGTGATGTTAAAATTTTAAAAAAAAGGGTGGAGGACAATAAAATTATAGAAAATTAAACATTAAGCATTGAATCAGTAATTTGATTAATATCATTAATTAAAATAAAAACGTTTCCGTAAACACTACCTGATGAAATAAAACTGCTATGAATAAAACTTTTCACAATGTTTCAGCTTTGGAAGCTTGATGTTATTATTATATTTTGTGAGCTTATTTATTAATTTAGTTTTCTGAAATTTTTTCAGTTTTATTAGTTTTTATTTTTTAATTATTTTCATCTAGTTACAAATATTAATTTTAATAATAAGATAGCAAAATAGTGTCAAAAAATTGATCAATACTAAAACGAGGAAAAAACAGATCATTTTTAAACAAAAAGCTGTTAAAAAGAATACTGTAAACTGGTCGTAATTTTAGTTCTGAACATAGTAACATTAAATCAGTGCCATACATCATTTTTTAAAAGATGATAAATTAAAAAATAAACAGTAAAAAGGGATTTCAGCTTGAGAAGTTAACACCATAACTAATGGTAACTTTTTTTGTTAATATGGATTAAACAAAAGTGAATAGCAAGTATTAATATTAATCAGTTAATCATTTGGTAAAGGGTTAAGCAATTATTTGAATAATTTTTTGCTGTCTTCTAGTATTGTGTGTTATTACCAAAAAAGTAAGGTTTGACAAATTCACTAAGAGAAGTGGATTGTGTGGCATTACAAGATACAGCAAAGCTTCTAGCCACATACCACTGCCACTGTATGTTATGTTGCAAAAAGCAGAAATTTTAAAATCAATGGTCTGAATTTTTATTAGAATATATAAGTTTACATTTTAATTTTATACTTTTAATAGATGAATTTTAGTTGTCTTTAAAATATAACTGTCTTATATGTGCAGCAATTACTTTTATATGATTATTTTGACTAATAACATTGATCTTAGTTCAGGATCTGGAATGTATTTAAATTATAATAAAGCAATTACATAAAGAATGGCTTTCTGTGACCATTTAATTTGTAGTAATGAATCCCACCATAGTAGTAGTAATAAAAACAGTATTATTATTATCATCATCATCATCATGATTATTATTATTATGATGATGATGATGATTCAACAATATACTTTATTGACTAAAAGATGTATTACATAAGTTTTACAAATGTTTACAAGAGTTTTGCCAGGATTACAAAGACATTTCAAATGTAATCATTGTTTTTTATTATATAGATTTGATTAACATTTCTGATTATAGTACAATTATATAAACATTGGTAATTGTGCATGATTGTTGTTAATGATATTTTTTATATAACATAATATTGAGTGTATAAAAAAGAAGTGTTCATAAGTTTTGAATTAAAATTCATTTGCCTTGAGCTTGACTGGTCTGGTTAGATAGCCTTCTATGGTATTGAACTATTACAATGAGTGTCTGGAACTATTTTTATGTAGATAATTGTATTATGAAGTAAATGAAATGTCCAAGAAGGTTTCTTAGTACTGCCTACTGTGGTTGTGGCCACTTATAGGTTGGACTGTTCTCTAATGAATGACTAGGTCATTGCAAAAATGTACAAGAAGTGTGTATTGTTATCCCATTCTCTTAGCTGGTATAATTTATTGATAAATATGGATGGATGCCTCTATTGCCTAACAAGGTGCAATGAGTACACCAGAAAGCAAACAGGCTAAATGTGATTGCACATGCTGCAGGAATGTGTAATCTTTGGAAGGACTGTGTTGCATGTTGGATGTATTATTATTGTTGCTGTTGTTGTTATTATTATTGAAGTATATAAAAAGGATTGCATAACACATTATTCTGAGTGGAATATGTTTTAATACTTCATAGAAATGTTAAAAAATCTATTTTTATCAGTCAACTTCTTTCTATAGATAAGTGCCTCTTTCTGTCTAATTTTGGTATCACTATTTACTCCATCACATTAAGTAATCAATTTTTTTATTTTTTAGGGATAATGTCAACATTTTACTTATACTTGCAAACATGCACAACTTGCAATCCAACATAGGATTGTCATTTCAAATAAGTAAATTATCAAATACAGCAATTATTTGTCATTACATTTTCCTATCTAATTTTTTACCTTCCCATAGCATTTTGCTCAAGTCTTTCATTATATATATTAACTAAAAATAATGTTTAAAGTCTTTTTCATTAATATTACTGTATTCCATTACTAAGATTGCAATCAATATTTCTATTGTTGTTAGATTGGTCACTTATCTACTCTATTTACATACATATTATCGACCTGATTTTGACAAATTAAACCTATCAAGGCATATATGTGGGCCATTTCTTATCTTTCTTCTTTGATTTTATTTGTCTGCCTTTGAATCTATCCTCTTCTAAATTTTTATTCTGTCAATAGAACTATAATTTACATTAGATATTTAATTTACTTGACTATTCAATTTCAATTCATTTTTATTTTTTGGCAGAAACCATTATTTGCTACTTTTTTGAGTATACAGATTTTTTTGACCACCTCAGTTTATTTATTGGCTTGTGTTTTGTTTAGCATTATCAAAATAGCTAGGTATTTTCTGTGCTATCATTAGATTCCATTATTGCTTGCAAGACTTTTTTCTGATTTGAAAATGTTGTTATGCCTTAATCGTGACTAATGACTTTGTTTAATCTACTTCATAATCATGTACTCCAAGACAGAGTATCTTATTTGCAACTCAAGTTCACCTTTGAACCCTATCTTGTTAATGTCACTCATGAAGTGTTACATATGATCCAAATGTTCTAATATATCTGTCTTTCATATATGAATAATTAACCAAGAATTCACCCTTGGGCAACATTGTAAGACTTTTAAACTCCACAATGCTTTTGCCATTCTCCAATGATTGAAACCACTTAAATGGTTAGCAATGCATCTTTTTTATATTGACACAAAAAATGCATAATCAAAGTTATTTCAAAAACCACTGACTATGCTTATATTATTGCTTCTCTAGCTTAAAGTAAAAATATCTATTCTAAGTCAATACATATGTCCATACTACTATATTTTATCAGTTATTTGCTTAAGTACACTCAAGTATTTTTTCAGTGTGGACAAGGAATTTCTCCTTATGCATACCTTTCATAAACCTAACAAGCTTAAGAATCAGATGACTTTGCTTCAACTTAGTACTTTATAAATGTAAAAAGAAAGAAGGTTATAAAAAGCTCTGATGAAGACTGTAGGACAGTTGAAACTGTTAGAAAAATAAAGGAGGAATTATATATAAAAATTGCATTAGAGTGTATATGAAGAGGTTTATAAAAAAAATAATATATATGAATATAATAAAATAATAAGAATGTTTTATTCAGACTCAGTAATATTAAAATCAGCTGATAGCAAATACAACAATATCATCATATTACTATAGAGATTGTATGAATTTAATAATTGTTATTTTGGTAGATATAAATGTTATCTGGAATAAATATTATGGCACAGAATAAAATGGGTCCCTCAAAACTTTAAATGGTTTGCAACCGCAATATTTTTTTTTGGTAGAAAAATGGTTAAATAAGATAATTCCATGATACATAATGGCAGTTTCGTTACTATATTTTTTAAGAGAAAGCATTTTTATTACTTTAAATTCAGCCTTAACACACTTGTTTTAACAAACTTATGAAAATGGCATCCACTTTCTGACAAATTTACTTTATCAACTTCTTAAAGTTCTATTTGTAAAATAAGTTATATAGCTGCATATGTTTAATTTTTTGCTACAGAATTTATCTGTCCATATAACATAATATTCATTATCTAAATAGTCAAAACACATTTTTACAATATAAAATTCATATCTGAAACAAATGAATTTAAAATAGTAGTAACTCAGTTATAAATAATCTTCTGATCAAACTCTAAATAGAATGTTTTAGTAGATGCTACTGTATTTAACAATATCTCAATTTCTGAGGGATTTGTTTTGTTGTTATTTAAAATTTTTTTATATATATATTTCAATTATAATGTTTGATTGAATACAAATATAATTTTTATAACCGGACTTATGAAATTATATAAGGGATTTGAACACAGACATTCAGGCTTCCTTCAGCTATCCAATCTGTATATCTGTTGTATGAGATAGATTGAGTAGCTGAAGGAGCTTCAAAATCTGTGTTCAAATCCCACTTAATGAATTCATTTTAAATAATAATTGATTTGTATGTTTTATGTAGTCCCATTCCTAATTAATACAGTCACTAAACCAAAGACTGGTGACATTGAGTCATTAAACAATTTATTACTATTGATATTAATATTATACATAAATACACACTGTTTTTTATTATTCTAAATTCACGTCTTTTAATAGTCTTATGAAATTGTCATTATATTTCTGCTAAATTATTTTTATAAACTTCTTAAAGCTTTTTTTTTAAAGTTTTAAAAAAAGGAAGTTACTTTGGTGCATATTTTTAACTATGGTACACATGTTTAAAATGGAATACTAATATGATTGGTATTCAGGTTATTTTGAATAACTTCTGTATGTGTTCATATTTTTATTTAATATGCTTACTTAAACGTTTATATTTACACTTATTTTTCTGTATAACAAAGGTTGCTACAGTATTTACAAATACCTGAAATTCCTTTTAATATATACCTGTGTTTGAAAAAATGTAGAAAGTATTGGGTGCGACTTATATATATAATCATACGCAATCATAATATAGTCCCCCACTCCTTTTTTTTTAAAAAAAAAAAAACTTAATCATTGCTTCTAATTTTAAAAAAAATAATTAAAATATATATATAATATTAAAAACCATTTGATGGGACAAAGAAATTGTTTAAGATATTTATAAATTTTAATATGTCAAAAAGAGGGAGCTACTTTTCAGTATAAACATCACTAAAATCATTTCCTTTTTTTTTTTTTTTTTTGAGCCTTACGTATCGGGATACTTTTGTATCTGCATATATATAATAGAATCACCATCATTTTTATAGCGTTTTATAGATATTACGAACCCGTGGACAATTTAAAGAAAAAACTCAGAAAATCTTACGACATTACAGCATCTTAAGTTTTCGAGTTCCGCTGGATTAATCCACGCCGATCATTTAATGCATGACTATAAATTAGGCCAATTAAACTGGCAAACTTTTTGATCGCATACTGTCTAAAAGTGATTAATTTAAATTCCAAAACTAAAAAAGGGTCCAGATAAGAGTCTACAATAGTACATATAAATAAAATGCTGATGAAGATATTTATATACAAATTTAAGCTGTGTTTTAAAAACACAATTGTACAAGCCGGATCGCATTGCTAATTGATCATTGGTCATCAAAAATAAACACCAGAAGGAAATCCGCTTTATAAATCAAAACTTGAATATTTTTTCTTTTAAAAAAAAAAATCTACTAGATTCAAATTTACATATTAAAAAAAGAACTATGGTTATTTACAGAATTTTGTTCTGTAAAATCTAATAAATTCTTTTCTTTCACATTCCATATTTAATTAGGCTAGATTTGTGTGTGTGTGTGTGTGCGTGTTAAATATTGCTCGTGGTTGTTTATATTTGTATATAGAATGGAGAGGTGAATCCTGGGAATAACAAGAACGGATCGAAAGCGAATATATGAATGAAAGAATAAGCAATATGAATGAAAGAATAAGCAGATATTCTTGATATCATTAAAAGTTTATGAGGCTGACTTGGAGCTGGGTTGGACCAATTGCTGGAAGAGTTTATAATAGAGGGACAGTTTAGGCTTAATCTGAATCCTAAAAGTTAGTAAAGAAAAAAAAAACCTTAAAGAGACCGTGTGTGAGATATATATCAATGGACGAACTAAAGTAGTTTGTTGAAGTCATACAAAGAAGAGAAGCTATATATGATGAATGGTGACAATACTATATAGTACTGAAGACCATTTATAAATTCTTTATGCTATATATGATTTAAAACAATGATTGGTGAGTTACATTAGGCATTTTAGGATGCAACAAAATATACTAATAATCAGTATCGTAATGCTATAAAAATATAGTATGGCTGGAAGAACTAACTGAATTAAAAAACAATGAATGGTTAAAATTAAAACATAAATAAGATATATTCTAAACTGGCTTAAAAAGAATATACATTGTCTAGAAAGCTTTACTAATTTTGTTGCAATTTTCTACTAATTTATGTGTGCAAATTACATTTTTCTGCTAAGAATTATCAAAAATAACAAAAAAGAGACTAAAATCAGTTGAGGAAGAAATGAAAGGTATACATTTCTAGAGTTTCACCTGTTAAAAAATCTATTGCATGTCAGGCTCAAGTAGCATTGAAATAAATCATTGTTATATGTAGATTATCATTAACCCACTACTGCTAATTCAAAAAGTTTTTATTGTCTGAACAAATTTACAAAATAAAATATTACTATATAATAATTTTGTTCTGGCATTAATTTAAACTGGGCAATTAATTCAATGCCTTATTGATCAAGAAGTTATAAGAAGCTTGAGCACTAGAAATAAAGTTTGGGATTGTGATCCACGGATCTTCAATTTTCATAATCTACCACTGTGCCAACCCATTCCATGTTTACTTTGCATACCATATGAAATGCTTTTGTATATTTTGGTTTGAATTATCTAGTAGGATTTAAAAAAATTAAATAATAGTGTTGTATATTTTGACCTTGGTTGTCTAATAAGATGTGCAAAATATAAATTCTTTTCCTTATTTTTAAAAACAGCTTTGTGGGTATTGATTCATGTGTGCTTTTTTGTCATACCTATGATTTGCATTTCACATTCAGGTGTAACTTGAAGTTTTTTTTCATACAGCTGGGTATTTCTAAGCAATTCAATTGTTTTTCTGTGCAGGCAATTCAGACAGCCATCTAAATGTTATCAGCTGGAAGATAGAGGTCCCGAGTTAAGTGGTATTGGTCAGATAAGTGTCAATATACCAATAATAAAACAATAATATAATGCTGATCAGACTTAGTCTTTACTCACTTGTCATACTTTTACAGTGTCTGAGTCTATGGTTTATTTTATTATCTATCTTGCTACTAGTTTTTATTTGACTGATTTATTTCATTTAAATATACCTGATATATTTTTAAATTTGTTGTCTTAGGAGATTTAATCACATTATCTACATGTATGCAATTTATATTATATCTAAGTGAATATACTGTATTTAAGCTCTTATTCTATCTGATTAAAAGAGTAAAACTATTTGGAGATAAATCTATGGAAATTTGTATTAGGTTTAAGCTGTTTTTAAATAATATTGTATAATTTATTTTAGTAGTTATTGCTTTATAATATATGACTATGTATTAACTATTTTAGAATCTTTATTAGAGAAACTAATTTACAAATGTGAATATAGATTTAAAATCTATTTACATACCATGGTGGTTAGTTAATTTGGTACTTGTGAGTTTTTCAGTAAACCAACATGGCAGCCTGAATGTTGCATAATTATACAGTTTGAGGGCCTACAATCTATCAAAGATGTGTTAGTTGTTAAAACAAAATTAATAAATTGATTGTTAAATTTAAAAAAAAGAATAAATTCTGACAAATTTCATTAAGAAGACTTTATTTCATTTTTTTACTTATAATGTGGGAAATGATGACACTCTTAATATTATCGTACTTTGATTCAATTCAGCATGTTCTGTTTGTCAGTAGTTTTTTTTTTTTGCTAAATTGTCATATTGATAATTTGGGACCTTCCTGTTATAGAATGTGATACAATGGACTATTTCCAAAGATATAGGATCCAGCCTTTCTTAAAAGTGTGCGTTAATGGTCATAATGTGATTGCATGTCACTGACACGAATAAAGTGTAAATATAGTATTTAGATTTTTTTTTTCATTTTTCTGTTAATAAGTTAATCAAAAAAATAAATAAACTGTAAATATTGTAATTAATTTTTCCACAATGATTTTTTAAAAAAACAACAATAGTAATAAAAAATAAAATTTAAATGTTAAATATGTTTCCTAATAGACATTTTTTGTAATCATTTTTGGGGGCCTCTGAAACTGTATATTTATCAAAAATATGGGCTGCCATCTTGGTTTACTGGAAAACTCACAAGTACCATTAATTTCAATTCTTTTGCAAACAATATATAACTAGTTATATTGTTAGTTTTGCACAGACTGCTCTTTTGTAGATATTTTTGATATTATTTCTTACTAATTTGCTTAAGATAATTTTTTTTATAAAAAGCTTTATATTAACAATCTCAAGTGTCATTGATCCTTTATTACATAATGTAAACACTCGGCCTTCTGACATATTTTTATATAGTAATTTTCTAAGTGATTGCTAAAATATACTTATGGCCTTTTTTCAGATTTATATGCTTGTCTTGATATTGTATTAATACTATTTTTCAAAAACTGGACACTAATCAATTCTTAATTGTTTCATTTTGTTCAAAGCAATTTATAATGGCAAACTATTAATATGTATATTATAATTATCTGCAATTATTATTTTTAGAGTCTAATCATACTTTAATGCAATATTATTTGCTATATTCTTTTTTCAAAGCATATGTATAATGATATAATATTTTATATCATAGATCTATTTATAATTACACCACATAATAACCTAAACTTTTACATGTATGCATGAATATTTATAACTGTTAAAAAGATGAAATCTTTTACAAAGTTTTGCATCATCATCATCATTATTATTAGGGCAACTTGTATATCAAATCAAATTATTATTCAGAGATTTTATTATACATTGACTATAATATTTTGGTTTATTTTAGATTCTTTTAATATATATAAATTATTATTTCATTAGTATTGATAAAAAATCAAGTCAGATGACCTAATTTTAATAAAGCTCCTATTTACAAATGTTATATATAGAGTAAGTTAAAAACAAACTCTTATGAAGCTTCAAAAATACCCTCAACCTCAGACCGTGGTTTCTGCCTCTAGCGTCATCAGTGAGGTGCTAGGGAATAAAAATACTAGAACTAGTCCAGCATTTTATCAATGCCTAACTATTGAGAAGAAAATCTGAAACTTTCAGACATTTAAATGTCCAAAAATCCAGCTATCTAACTCAAATAGCCGTATGGGACTGAACTAAGTTCAGATACACCATATATTAATAGCTCTAGCAATATAAAATCGCCAAAGCATTAATAGCAAAAAAACTAAAATTAAATTGATAAAAAATCAAGTCAGATGACCTAATTTTAATAAAGCTCCTATTTACAAATGTTATATATAGAGGCAGAAACCGCGGTCTGAGGTTGAGGGTATTTTTGAAGCTTCATAAGAGTTTGTTTTTAACTTACTCTATATATAACATTTGTAAATAGGAGCTTTATTAAAATTAGGTCATCTGACTTGATTTTTTATCAATTTAATTTTAGTTTTTTTGCTATTAATGCTTTGGCGATTTTATATTGCTAGAGCTATTAATATATGGTGTATCTGAACTTAGTTCAGTCCCATACGGCTATTTGAGTTAGATAGCTGAATTTTTGGACATTTAAATGTCTGAAAGTTTCAAATTTTTTTCTCAATAGTTAGGCATTGATAAAATGCTGGACTAGTTCTAGTATTTTTATTCCCTAGCACCTCACTGATGACGCTAGAGGCAGAAACCGCGGTCTGAGGTTGAGGGTATTTTTGAAGCTTCATAAGAGTTTGTTTTTAACTTACTCTATATATAATATTCATTAGTATTTTACACCTTAAGACTGTTTTTTTTCTTTAGCATTTATATTTTTAATGTTGAATAGACTAGTTGTGTTGAAATGTTTGAGTGTTTTGTAAGCTATGTGATTTTTATTTCTTTATATTTGTTTAATATTTCATTTATTTTGCGCATATTATCAGCCATCCTGTATTATTGGTAATTGATAGATTTAATCATACAACTTTTGCATTAATTCTATTGCTGAGATTATTATAATAGTTTTTTATAATTTTAATCATTCACATGAAATTTACATTTTTTCACATAATAATAATTGAAATAATAATAATGATGATGATAAGGATGATGATAATGAGGAGGAGGAGAAGAAGAGAAAGAAGCAAGAGCCACTTTTAAATGGATATGGGCATTTGAACTCCAAAACAAAAAAATAAAAAGAAAAGAAAAAAAAATCTATTTTAGAAATGTCTTAATTTTGTGATGACTATGTAAATCAATTTGTGAAACATAAATACCCCCACATATAGAACATGCCAGTCCATTTTTCTGGTTGATATTTTACAATAGTTGTATCTTAATTTTTTCAGCAGAAAACTTTTTTTTCTAAAATACATCAATACCATATCTAAATTGTAAGTCTTCAATGTATTCTATTCCCTGCCATATCTTCCCAATGGAAGCTAGTGTCATTGCAATTCTTTAGAATGTCTTTAAAAGAAACTTTATATCATAGATGGGTCTACCTCTGCCATATATATATAAAATCTTATGAACATATCCTCTTTTCACCTAATAACTTAAATTTAAATCTGGGCCAGGTAGAAGTTATAATTTCTTTCATCCCACATTTATATCAGGTTTATTACTTTATTCCAGATAGTCCCAAGCCAGCTTAGCTAACCATATAATAATGGAGAGAAAATACATATCTAGATTTTTATGACTAAAAGGAAAAAGAATGGTAGAAAATCAGACAAACTCTAAACTATGTGAGAATTCTCAAGGCTGGTGATTGATGCCTTTCTTTTATTGTTCTTCTATGGAAATTGTCAAAAATACTATTGCCCTTAGTGGATTATTTACAAAAAATTTAGTTTCATATTATATATAAATATTATATTAATTTAGATCTTTAATTATGGATTTTGACTGAGATTGATAACAACCTGTGGTCAACTTTTTGCTATACTCAATCACATTTAAACAAAAACATTTAGTAAAATTTTCTTACAGTTTATTGCATTGTAATTCATTCTGTTCCATTACATATCAATTCCATAAAATTATATTCTTTTAATATTTTCATTATCAAAACATTCACATGGTCTTTCATATGCTTGCTGTATGCTTCACTATTTAATGTCTATTTATTGCTCAAGCTTATAATAGATGGTGCTGAAGTTGGGTAATAATATTTTTATTACTGGCTGTTCAAGATTAGTGCAATTCTATAGGATATTTGATTAGGTTTTATTTCTGACATTGGACAGAATTACAAATAAAAACCTTGGAAGAATTTTCTCTTTGCATTTCTAAAATTTCAGTGAAGGCAGATATTTTAAAAAAAATAAATACTTTTTTAAAAATTCCATATCAAATATTGGTGGAATGAAAATTTTTTCCATGATTATATTATAACAATATGGTACAAATGGCTATAGGGAATGATGTAAAACATCATTCTCACAATATCACAATAAATTAGCATAATCAAAAATCAACATTGGAAGCTATTATAATAAGAAATAAACTTGATAATGTAGCATCACCTGCAATAATCATTGAAAGAATCAGTCATTCTTTGTTACTGAAAGATACCTTATAAAATCTAGGCTAAGCATCACCTTTCCAATGCCAAAATTAGGTATAATGTAAAACCAATCAATATTTTTTCTGCATGCACATACATAAGTGCTAAAATAATTATAGTAATAAACATATCAAAAATTCTGGGATCATTGTATTCTTGCTGAACATTATTGCTCTGGCCAAATAGTATGATGTGTATCTACATGAAACAAAGTGAAGTGAGTGGACTACCATTGTTGATCAAAACCAGCTTGGGATCATAAGGACAATAGAAACTGTGATTGTGAACAAGAGAAAACAGACATATCTAAAACTTAATCTATTTTATATCAAATAATTTCACAGGAATAATTTAAAATAATGATTATTACATTTATTAAATTAGAGGGAATTTGAATCCAGAATTTCAATCTCTCTTCAGTCATTCACTCCATCTTATACAACTGATACCCATGACCACATACATATGAAAAAGATAAATATTCTTCAATAAATGTATCTTGTGCTGAACCAGCATTCATCAGTTAATCCAGATTATTATCTCTCACACACATATATATAATCAGTGCTCGGTTTATACTATACTTATATTTAAAATAATTAGAAATAAATAAAAAGCAAAATAAGTACTTTACAATACATACAAACGATTCTGATTTTGATTTGCAATTTAATAATTTATTTTCATAAATTGATAAATTCAAGCAATCAAATTTATGAAGATATATAAATAGGTTACATAATGCAAATATGTAAGCACATAGATATGCATACATTGTAAAACAAAATAATTTAACTATCTGTATTCTTCTATTTTAATACATACATAATGACTGAGTTTGGATATATATGTATGTGGGTAGATATGTGTACACACTGAACATTATAATATCATACTAATATTTTATTTGTCAGTAATAAATTCATTAAATCTATAGACTTTATTTTATGATAACAATATTATGAAGGATTAAATGGTAAACATATATATATATAACGTGCACATACACCCTTGCTTGAATTATTAATTATAGATTTACATTTAAAATTATTTTCAACTATATCTTCTTTACTTATAAACTTGAGTTTCATCTGTCATTAAAAAAATACAGTGATCAATCCATTATAATTTTTCTAAGTCTAAAACAAGTCTTTTGTGAATCACAATAAAATTCTAAGAAAGTATCTCAATATTTTATCCTCTGGAGTCTTTTAATCTTTGTCTAGAATTTCATTAGTTATTTTTCTTATTGAGCTTTTTTTTTCTCATTATTTGCTAAACAATTTATTCTACAGTTGTTTACTTTTAAAAACCAATCATTATAATAGAAAATCTTCCTATATAGAATAATTAATATTTTTTTTGGATAGCAGAAATAAAACTTTATTAATTTATGAAGTTAAAATTTAAATAATATGTCAATATATTTTATTTACCATTCAGTTTATTTCATGTATGCTTCATACTCTATTCATCAAATAGATTTGATGGATACATGGACAATATATACATGACCGGTAGTGCTTCTCATGCATATATAAAGTAGCATGTATATATAACATAGCACTGGAGTCTCAAGACTGAATGGCTTCTCATTGTCTGGTCAAAGATATGAATAGTTACAGCAACACTGGCCATTCTCAGTTCAGTTTGATATTAATTTCACATTGACAATTTCTATTTAAAAATAAGTACTTGCTACTAATATTTGGATGAGCAGATATATATTTTGCAAAAATTCATAATTAGATACTCTATATCAGTCATCGGATAAAAAAACTCATCACGTCAATTGTAATTATAAAATGTATTTTGTAATTTTATAATAATATAATACAAACTACAAAAGCTTGTATAATTTAATAAAAGATAATACAAAATTATGATATCATAATTTGTTAATAATTTCCCAATGAACTTTACTACTTATTATCAGTAATAATGTTGGATTGCTTTTCAAAACCAATAAATCTTCATTAATTTATTTAGTTTTTTAGTAAATTGTGCAAATTTGTATTTTTTTATTAAGAAATTATTAACAAATTATGGCTTTATTATTTTGCAATATTTTTTACTAAATTATTTCAAGTTTGTATTACTTGGCCACGTATTATTTTTGAATAAATTAGGTAAAGTTTCATGCCTTATATTGTATTATTGTAAAACTATGCATTAAATTTTATAATTATCTCATGCTGACATGTTTTTGCTTTGAGTTCTTACTTTAATTTGAAAATGTTAACTTTATCAATTGATTTCTTCAATATGGCTTTGATGGCTTTATTTTTTATATAATATGTAGAACATCTATTCCATCAGTTCCTTATAAACTTCAATTTCAGCTGTAAAGGTTGATCTTTCTAACTCCTCAATTTTACATTTTGTATCTGTATTTCATATTTTTTAATTTATTATTTTTAATAACCTTTTATAAATTATTGAAAAGTCTTATCTCTCTCTTTTTTTTTAGATAAATCATAGAGAATATGCATTTTGCTCATTAGTGTTTTTTCATACAGAAATTTTGCTCAATTTAAGATATATTTTTGAACTCTCAAATTTTTCATTGTGGCTTTCCATTTACCTTCATTATTGTTTTTTAAAACTTTTAGGATTCCTAAATGAAATTAATGTTTTTTTAACAAATGTTTAAAAATTATTATTTTTTCCTCCTTCATCATGATTTCTTTTTTTTTCCCATTTCTATTTTTTCTATCTAAATGTTCTTTTGTTTTCTTTTTTAAGAGTAATCTATTAGTTGAGAATCATACTATTTAAAAGGTTCATATTTAAATTGTGCATTTTTTTACCAAGGCCTTTGATTCAGCTGAGTATGCTCAGAGAAGAAAAGATATTGTTACGATGAGGAATTTCTATGTCATTTCTGAGAAAACATTCACATTTTAATATTTGAAATCATGAACCACACTTTGGAAGGTTATGCACAGATAGATTTCAATTTGAAAAATTTAATAAGTATGATTACAACTAGAAGCTGATATTAATCAAAGAAATTGCAAATGGTCTCTATTTCTTTGGGATAGCTATAACTAATAATGGGTTTAGTCATTCAAAGATTTGTGTTTTAATACCAGATAAAACAATAATGCTTTTTTTTTTATTTATTTATTACTCAGAAAAGCATTTCAGGTGTAATTTATTTTAAAAACTAAACTTGGGTTATGATATTTTCAATAAATTATCTTATTCTCATTACATTATGAGATACTATTTCATTAGAAGTATATGAATGTAGAATAGTTGAAGGTAAATTAATATAAATACAAGCTAAATATATAATAATAACATCAAGGTCTATAGCTAACAAAAACCTGAAAATTCAAATAGATTATAAATCATTTTGAAATAAAAAATTACAAGTGGAAACAAAGCAGTTGTATATAATGAATAGGCATATATGTAAATATCTGATGGATGATTTCAGCAGCTAAATGACAAATAAACAGTTGCAATGAGATAATCTCAAAATATTACTGGTGATCATACTCAAGTAGTTGTAGTACTGAAAAGTAGTGTTTAATTGTACTTTTTCTGCAATAAAGCAACTTTCGTCAAGCATTGGTGGTAGAGAGGTCAGCGTGACTGCCTTATAAGCAGTTGCCCAGGTTGTGGGTTTGCTTCCTGGCTGATGCTATGACACATAAAAAAAAAAGCAATGACTTTCTTCAGTGAGTACTCATAGAAAATTGTTTATTGGTGATGATAAAAAATGTTTGTTCTATCAAGCTATTTATATTGAATCTTCTCTTCAATGTAATTTTAAAATCACAAAAGTATGCAAATGGCTTAGACCAATGGTGTCCAATCTTTAACTTAGCTTGATTGAATTTAGAATTAAAAAATGTTAGGGAAGCAACAAATAAATTTTGAACTTTTAATATTTCAATTTTAAATGTATTTTATACACAAATAATAAAAATTGATAACATGATAAGAAAAATATGTAATTATATATTCTTATACTTTATTTTGTCATAAATTTAAATACAAATTAAATACAGGGAAAACATATTATAATGTGAAACCTGGTATGCATGTCTTCTGCTAGTTTATTATTCTGGCACATATGATGTTATAACTCATTCTGATGTTCAGTCATTATCCTGGATAATTTTAAAAAGTTCATTGTTGAAAAACCACTTTCACAAAGATAAGTTGACCCAAAGCAGAAATTTCACTGTCGAATAGTTTCCTTTAAGAATGGAAATATAGGGGATTTGAACTCAGACTTTCAAGCACCCTTCAACTATCCACACTATTTCAAATCACTGATACACATGACCACACACATGTAGAAAAGATAAATAATCACTAATGTATGTATTTCATGCTGAGCCAGCACTCATCAGTTGGTTCAGATTATCATAGATATTTTTTCTCATTTACAAATGTCCAAAAGTTTATTTCAATATTCTTGTTTTTAATTGTAGATCAGATTAAAAATCAATTATTTATATTTCTAAGTTAGTGGCATTTTTATTTATCATATTTGCAATCTATTGGGATGTTTAGAAATATTAGTATCAACAAATGGTTTTAAAATGAATGAAGCAATTTGCTGAATTTTAGAAATCGGAAAATTTAATTTTGAAATTTTTTTTTTTTAAGTTCAGCTAAATTATCAGAATATTTTTCTGTTATGGTTTTCTTATATTTCTTAACGTAGTTTTCCAAATTTGGAAAGTGACTAAAGTTACACTCCTTTATTGGGGATATCTAGAAATGTAATTTTAATTTAAATATGTACACTTCCTATTAATTCAGTAATAGTTTTTTGTTTCCCCTATTGACTATTCATTTTTGCTCTTATATCTGTAAGAAAAGTTAAATCAGATAATCAGCTATGATCAATAAGTTCTTCATAATTTTGTTCCAGGATTCTATAAATTGTTTTAACTCTGGAAAAAGTTTAAAAAATGATTGTAGGACTTTTTGCTAAGACATTGAACTTCAGAATGCAACATTAAGATTCCATTCTCAGCATCAAGTTCATCAGTCAGAATTTTGAATAATTTCTTGTGAATTGGTCTGGCATGAATAGAATTTATAATTTTTAGAACAACTTACATGACAAGATCATAATGCAGAACTTTTGTACAGAATGCTCATTGATGTATCATGCAGTGGTAATGGAAAAAGTTTGGAAACTCATCATCACTCTTACATAGGTGTGCCATCTGTTGGTATGGACACAAGTTATTAAATTGGGAGATTAATTTCTTTAATATGGTTTTTAGTAATATGGTTTGTCTTCTCATGTATTTTCTTTTAATGGAAAAAGTGTTAGCAAATCATCTTTTATTGAGCAATCATTAAAGACCATCCTTAAAAAAATATTTATTTGAGCTATATTGCAAATATCTGTTGATTCATCATATTGTAAACTTAGAAAAATGCATTTTTGTAAATCATTTTTACTTGCCTCTGATATTTTCAGACAGTGCTTTTATTCTCTGAGTGAATACATTTTTAAATAATTGAATGTCTTTGATAGCTAACATAATTTCATTTTTACTTTTTAAGTTCTTAAAATAATGTCTCTGATGCAGAAAACATTGCATTTTTAATTATTTTGCCATCTTCAAAAGGTTTTTGGGCATTGAAACTATATATGAGAACTTTAAATGATGCAATTGGATCACAACTTTCATTAGTATGAAAGTAATGCTACTTGAAACTGCTGTGTCATTGAATTTGCAAGCCACAATAAAATGTTGTGCGAGCCACAAGTGGCTTGTGAGCTACAGATTGAGAATCTCTGGTTTAGATTATGGATAGGCAATGGAACAAGTGTTACAATTTTACTAGAAATTATGTCATTTTAATTCATGTCTTCTACTTTTTATACTTTTTGTAATTTATATAATTTACTTTTTTCATTTGTAATTAAATACGTAGTTAGATATGGGACAGAAAGATGAGAAACCAGGTGCGCAGTTAGATATATATACATAAAGCATTAGCTTCTATTTATACGCCTAAAATATAACATTTAAAATCAGTATAATATTGTGAGTTCTTTTTTTTTTTTTTGCAGATCATATAATAGAAATTATTTTAAATTTCTATAATATTTTTGCCAATAAATAAAAATATTGATTTTTTATTATGTTATTGATGCTAATTTTTATTTTCTTCATCATTATCAGTAATTTTTGTTGTTCTATTACTACTATTTCATTGCTGACATTTACATTAGTTTTATTTATAATGTAACTTATCCATTTATTTTACAGGAAACATGTCTCCTGAATTCCACTTCTCCTGTTCCACTAGAGCGTTGTACATCACAGACATCAACAATTTCTGCTGGCACAGAGATTTGCCGAATTTGTCATTGTGAAGGGGACCAGGAGTCCCCGCTGATTGCACCATGTAATTGCTCAGGAAGTCTCCGCTTTGTTCACCAGACATGCCTTCAACAATGGATTAAAAGCTCTAATATTAGGCACTGTGAATTATGTAAGTTTTTGTTTGTAATGGAAACAAAAATTAAACCATTTCGGAAGGTGAGTATTTGTTTAATAATTTATTTTTAGTTTGTATTTTATTTTTTAACGATTACTTGCATTAAATTAGAATATTTAAAATTTTTAAATTACATCATTCCTAGCACAAATACTACCTTTAAATCTTAATTAAAGATTAATATATCTGTTCTTTTTTTAAAAAACAAAAAACAAAACATAAACACATGCATCTTGAAGATTATTTACCTTTTTTGAATGTCTTTGTTCATATATTTCAAGTATGTGTGATAGAGTGGACGTTTTATATATATATAGTCAAAAAAGTGAAGTTGAACTATTTATATATTAATCTTTAATTGGGGTTTAAATTTTGCAATGGGGCTAAGAATGATGTGATATCTAAGCTAATAAACAATTAATAATAATTACTAAGGTATTTAGTAGAAGTGGAAGATATCAGAGAAATGAATGCAAAAAGTTTGATACTTGTAAATCAAATCGTAATATTTTGGTATTGATAAATACTGAACAAATGATGAAAACATATGTAGAAAATTAAAGCTTGAGCCTACTGATGAGGACTGTATCAGCATGAAATGCATATTGGGACTCATTTAATTTTTTAGCTATTTTTATTTGTACATTTCAAAAATATGTGAAATAGTGAAAATTTTAAATATATATATTGTAATGATCAACTAGTAAACATAATATATATATAAAAGCTAGAGTATTTTGAAATTTGTTACTCATATTTATGAGATCATCTCCCTATTCTGATCATCATCAGTAAACATCACAGAGCATTTTGAATTAGGAAAAAGTTACATGGTTTCACTATGATCTAAATCCCATGAATATTGTCATAACCCTGTGTAAATATTATTTTAAAATTATTAAATAATAATTCAAATTTTACCTCTTGAAATCTTCTTTGTCTCAAGGGTAATGACCTTCATTCACCTTTAATAGTCTCATTAGCTCAAGGTTTACAGAAAGCCAACTTCAATGAAAGATCAATTGCTACTAGAATCCATGTTAGTTGAGTTTGAACTTCCACAAAAGAATGTTTTCTCTGTGGATTTATAGTCCAATAAATGAAAAGTAGACCACTTGTCTGGCGGCACTTGTTGAATGAAATAAGCATTTATTTGCTTTCTGATTAAAATTTGTTATGTTGGTTAATATGAGAAAGATTTATAATTAGATTTTATTTTTAATGCTAATAATAAACACAAATATTCAGGTGTAATTAATAATGTATTTATTAAAGAGATAAATATAACAATAAAAAAAAATTAAATATGCACAATAAAATATATATTTCAGGTTAGCATGTAACAACATGAGGTCATTCAAATATTAAAAATTAATTACCACTATTATTAAATTAATTTTTGATTCTTAATTCATAGCACTTTATAATTTAATTAAGTAAGAAAATGAATTATAGTGTAAATTTTAAATTAAAGTGATTAATATTTAATTACTATTTCTTCATACAGTTGCATAATTAGAGACATTGTGTGGTTATAAATTTACATAAATACATGTGTATTAAATTAGAGATGTCATTTATTTTGCATATTTATTTCTTTGAATTGGTGCTTTGATGATATGAACTTGAATGATATGATAAATAAAATTTATAATTAATAATTATAACTGGAAGATTTCCTTTATAAATAATGCAGTAATGGTATTCTTTTTATGCTTCTTTTCATAATGACTAAAAAATTTACATGCAATTATAATGTAGATCTAAGCAACTTTAATTAAAATGTTTTATTATATTTGTGGTATACAAATCAAATAATTCAACATTGTTTGGATTTTGTTCTACCAGATAAGATTTTCCATGGATATGATCAGGACATCTTTTCTGGGACACATATATATCCTATCATTCTTCAAAGATATTCATGTGCAGAAACCTACTAGCAGCTACATAGCTTTACTAATATAGCTTTTGAATTATCTCATATGTAGAGCTTTGTTATCTATCTTTATGTCTCAATGATGTTCTACAGCAGTAGTTCTTAAAGTGGGGATCCCGACCACCAGGGAGGGTCGCAAAAGATTCTGAAGGGAAGAGCTGAAAAAAATTGGGAAATTTTCCCTTTTAACTTTTTTTTTATAAATTTCCTACTATGAATAAAAATTTGTATTCATATAAGTCAAAAATGATTCAACACAATAATTGTGATTATTTGCACATATTTTTTCAAAGATGGTTTATTACATTTATATAATATAGACTTCATGCAATATTGTTTTAATATTTTTTTACACATCGATGGGGGGGAGGGGGTCATTGGAAATTTTTAAATTTGAAAGGATGTCACAAACCAAAAAAGTTTAAGAACCACTGCTCTATAGTACTATCTCAACTACAGAAGTCTGTTAACTCTTATGCACAGCTCTAATAATGAAATACTTAACAATTGTCAGATGTCTCATGCAGGGATTTGTTAACTGCAAATATAACGCTATGATTCTTCTGCCATTCTATAACCTTTTTTTATTTAACTAATAACTTTATTTATAAAGTGCCTATGTGTCTATACATAGCTGCTTTTAACTAAATATTTCTTTGTTCTCTAATTAATATTCCCAAACAATGTGTGCTCACTAATCCCATACATATTCATGTACATATGCTTCATGCATAGATAAAACACGAATTTAACATGAATATTCTAGAGAAATAATAATAATTATTTTAGAAGCAGAATATTTATATTCTTTCATAAGAAAAACATTTAGAAAATATCACTCTTTTTCTCCCGCTTCTTTTTCTTCTTTATTTTTGTCACATCTCTTAATATTTTTTATTTTAATATTTTTTCTTTCTTTCATTCTTTGTTGTTTTTTCTCATTTGTCTTCTATCTATGACCTTTTCTTTTTACTCTATTTTGCCTCTTTCTTCTTTTCTCTTGTCCACATTTTTCTTTATCCCTCCTCTACTTTTTTCTTTTTATCTTCCTATACTTGTGATGTCTCCTTTTTTATTTTCTTTCTTTTCATTTTTTCTTATTCTTTTTTACCAACAATTTTTTTATCCTCTCTTCTTTCAGTTTTTTGTGCTCTCTGTTTCATAACTTTACTTTTTCTTTTCTTTTTTTCTATTTTTTTTTTCTACTTTTTAATCCCAATGTCTCACAATCTTTTTTTCTCTATACCTTCTTCCTATCTTTGATATTTTCTACCTTTTTATATATTCTGTTTCTTTTTCTAGCATATTTTTATTTCTCTTTTTCTCATTAACTGTCTCAACTATTTATTCTTTTCTTATATTTATTTTAATAATGCAATTTTATTTTTCTCACTGTACTATTTCACTTTTATTCATCTACTTTCTCAACTATATTCCCTTCTGCTCCTCTTTCTCTCACTATAATGTGACAGTTCTTTTCTTTCTTTTTGCTGCTTCTTTTACATATTTTTTCTTTTCTCTGATCTTTATTTTTTCTTTTCTTTCTATTCTTTTTATTTTTGTTTTTCTACATTTTTTTCTCTCTTTATTTTCTTTTTGCTTTCTAATTTTTTCTCTCTTCTTCTTTTCCCTTTTTATCTCTCTCTTTCTCCCTTGTTTTTCCCCATATTCCTTTCTATTTTCTTTTTTCATTTTTCTCTCTATTTGTATCTTTTTTGTTATCTCATTATTCTCTCTTCTCATGTTTTTTATCATTATGTTTCTATATTCTAGTTTCTTTATAAATATTTTTTCAGATTTCTACCCCCCATTTTTAACTTCTTTTTTCTATTTCTTTTTCTATTCCATTCTCTCTTTTTTAATTTTTCTCTCTTTGTCTACATTACTCTCTTTATATACTTTCTTCAGATTTTTTTCCATTTTTACCTCCATTTCTTTTTCTATCCCATTCTTTTTTTTCTTTCTCTTTCATTCTTTTTTTAATTTTTCTCAACTCTAATTTTGTTTTGTTCCTCTTTCTGTTTTCCTCTCTATCAGTTTTTACCATTTTCTTTTTTTTTCTTTCTTGTATTCTGTGTTTCATTGTTTCTTTTTTAATCTATTGTATAATATCCTTTTTTCTTTTCCTTGTTTTTTCATTCTCTCTCTTTTTCTATTTACTCTTTTGTTCTCTTTGTTGTTTCTTTTATATCTCTGTTTTCTTGACTCAACCTTCAATCTTTTCATCTGTTTTCCCTTATTTCTTACTTTTTCTATATTTTCATTCTTCTCTTTTACTATTTCCTCTTACCTTTCTTTTTATTTTTGTCCCTTTAACTACTTTCTCTTCTCTTTTTCATTTATTTATTTACAAATTTTTCTTATCTCTTTCTCATTCTTTCTTTTTATTCTTCCTTTCATTCTCATTCTCATTACTTACCTTAATACTTGGTTCTATTTTTTTCATTTTTCTCTCCTTTTTTCACACTCATTTCTTTATTTTATATATATATTCTTTCATTTTCTTTTTGTATTCTCTCTTCTTTTTTTAAAATTATCTTTTTTGTATTTATGTTATTTTTCCCCTATTTCTCCTGTTTTTCTTCTTATTTGCACTCTTTTTCTTTGGCTTTTTTTTTCTCATTTTTTTTCTTTTTGTCTTTTTTATTCTTTTCTTTTTTTCTATTTACCTTTATTATTCTTTTTCATCTTTTTTATTTTATTTATTGGTTTCTGTTTTGAAATTCCCATTTTTTTTCTTTTTTCCTTATTGTTCATCTTTGTTATATCTTCCATTTTTATTATATTTTCTTTTCTTTTTTGTCATCTCTTGCCTATCTGTTTTATTTCTTTTGTATTTTTGTTCACCTCCCTTCCAACTTTCCCTTTTTAATTTTATTTTTTGATATTCTTTTTTCTTTCTCTCTCTCTCTCTTCATTTTTGTTTTCTTTTTTTTCTCTTCTTATATTTCTTGTCTTTCTTTTTCTTTTTTTTTTTTTTTACATTTTTAGTCACCCCTTTCTTTTTTCTTTTCCTTTTTAATTTTATTCTTTTCATACTCTTTCTCTCTCTCTCTCTCTCTCTCTTCATTTTATTTCACTTTTTCCATTTTTTTTTTATTTCACTTTTTTTTTCATCTTACTTTATTCTCTTCTCTTTTTTTTTTTATATCAAATAATTGAGCATATCTTAAATTTTGTTTGAATAAGTAAATAGATGACTTAATTTTTATTATTATAAATTACTAAGCAATTAACATTACCTTTTAAGTGACTCATTCGTCCTTCAAAAAAAAATTATTCCAATCACTCAGACTTTTTTTTTCTCTTTTGGTAAATTTATCAAATAAATTTATATTGATTAAATGATAAAAATATGATTAAGTTAAGCAAAATAATATTTCTTGATTATTATTTATTCTTTTTAAAGTAAAGAACCATAGCTAGATTTTTATTTATATTATTGTTTTAAAATGTAAAATATTATAATCAAATAATAGTAATAATAATAAACTTTACAATTTCAAAACGCACACGTATTTAAATATGCATGATAAAAATATTTGTAAAATATTTCTTATTAAAAAATAATACACTTAACGGATTTTTTTAAAAAATGTTTATAGTTAATAAAAAAAAGTATGTTTTGAATAAATAAAATTTCTACATTTGTAGTATATTATATATATTTGAGTTTGTGTAGATATAATTCTTAATTGTCCTTTTAAATATCTTTTGGTATTATTTATTTTAATATTTTATATTTGTACACTCTTGTATATGTATGTATCTATACTTAATAAATTACAACTTTCTAAAATAATAAAATGTATAATTTTTTATACTGTTTGGTTTTTTACGCATGCGCATGTGTCCAAGTTATATAAAACATGACCTTGGGTCAGCATGGGTGTGACAAGAATCTTGGCCTCGGGGTGGCCTTTGAGCATTCCATCATCAGATTTCCAATTGGATGGACGGTTGAAGAGTTGGCGTGTGGAGTGGATTGAAGCCTGTCCATTAAAGTATGAGAATTGGCTATCTTAATATATATATATCTGAGCACTTATAGCATGTATGTGTAGAGATGGTAATCAGGACCAACAGATGATTGCTGTTTTAGCATGAAATACGTATATTGGTAATTATTTATCTTTTCAACATATATGTGTTCAAGTGTATCAGTGTTATGAGATAGTGTGGAGAGTGCTGCGTCATGTGAATGTCTGTGCTCATATGCCCTATATATAAAACATGATTAAATTCTTATTTCATTGAAAATATTTTTATGTATGCAATTATTATAAAACAAGAAAACAGGTGCTTGTTCAAATATAAGAAATTCATACCCTTATCACATGTATAGCAGTAGCAGCCACTTGTAAATATATGGGCATTCGAACTTCAGAAAAAAAGTTAAAATTATTCTAGCGGTAGATTTCATGACTATACAAACCACTCTCTGAATCACAAACACAACCACATGTAGGACATGCTACTCTGATTTTTCTATTTATTTCATATATTGCAATGCTATCTTTCAATGTCTGTGGAATGTTTTTCGGTCTGAAGTATTTAAATGCCTTGACTAATTGTTGTTCTGTTTTCTATTTTCTGCTATATCTTTCCAGTAAGAAACAATCAATATCATGCTTCTTCAGAATGTCTTTAAGGTAACCCTTATAATGTAAACAAGGATTGCATCTGCTATAAAAGTTCAAGTTTACAGACCATTTTTTCAAGAAGATGTGTTATTAATTCATTTTACTCATCCAATCCAATGGAAGGGTAGTTTTACAATAGCAGACTCTATAATTTCATTTCCAAACATATTGCTTAGTTTTATGACCTTGCCATTATGTGTTTAAAATGTTATGAATCATCCTTAGCTTTCCTAATGTCCTTATATTGCATCTAGTACTCAAGTTTTATTTACATATAACTAATTTTGCAGTATTGATTTCTTGGTAATATCCATCTTTTTTTTCCTCATGTGTCAAAGCATTGGCCAGGAAGTGAACCCACAAACCCAAGACAACTACTTGTAAGGCTGCTGGGCTGACCATTTGACCACCAACACTTGACAATATCCATCTTTTAACTTTTCCAGCAGACTGTATCTCAATATCTAAGCCTTTATTTCTAATTATAAAACTACCAAGACATTTAAATGGTTTACATTCTGAAGTTCATAATGATTTAAGCTAAAAGTTACTGAAGATTTTTCTTCCATCACTGACCGATAAAGAATTTGAGCTTGTTTGAACATTAATTAATAACTAATGACTTTACGTTAGATTCAAAACATTAAGTAGATTCTGTAGTTCATCTTTTGAACTGGTGAAAATCACACAATCAGTAGTGTATTTTAAACCCAGTATTCAAAAAAATATTATTATTTTCAATTTCAATCAATACAAATTAAAAATTCTATCATCTTGATTTCTGTTTTATTAAGCCATCTATAAGCAATTCCAAATACCACTATCAAATAAATTATAAACAAAGTTGGAGCAAGTATATGTGTTAGCTTTCACTTTCACTGACTTATATGTTCCACCTGCAATAAAAACTTATCATTCTCTTATGGGAAAACTTTATAATATGAATAAACTTTGGACAACCAACTAATTTCAAAGAATGCCAAAATCAAATGGCTTGACTAAATCAATAAAAATAATACATAAATTCCTCTTTTGTTTCAGACATTTTTTTCCATTTATGTAGCAACTAAAGCATGTTTCTGTTTTTTTGATTTTCTAAAACCACACAGCACTTCTGACAACCATTTATCTGTAATTGAAAGCACCATATTCAGCAAAATCCTTAAAAGTACCTTTATTGTTGTAAATAATAGTAATTACTAGTATGGATAGTAAAAAGAATTTAGAAGTAAACAGAATATTGGGTGCAAGTTAATTTATAATAGCAAAAAAAATAATTTATTGTTTAAGGCTCGAACAGAATTGTTACCAAAAAGGGGATATACATGTAAATGGAAAAGTGTGTGCAATTTAGTCTACAACTTATGTAAGAAAGGCACAGAATTTTATTAGGCATCTGCTAATGGAATGTGAATACTTAAAAGCAGAAAGGGTACAAATAATAAAGTTATGAGAGAATAAATATAAACTGATTATACTGAAGGTGGGTTCTTGATTTTTACACTAGGTTTGGAAAAAAATAAGGGGGATCTAGATATAAAGTCCATGGATTGAATAAGGATGATGTTGTGGAAATGGGATGGAGCAGGATAGAGAACAATTTGGGAAAAACTTCCTGTAAGAAATGGAAAGGGAAAATAAGGTGGTTTAACAGGATTTTCTGGGCAAATTCCTGACTTCGATAAAGAAATAGCCATGTCACATCACATCAAAAATGCTGTTATTTTGAAACTCTCCTGCACTTATTATATGGCAGTACATATAATAAATCATAATTTACATAATAGATTATACTCTAAAAATAAAACAAAGATTCAATTAAATAAGATATTCTTTTTTTTTAAGCCATTGTGGTTTCAAAAACTATTCTTACATATCAAAAATGGAAATAAGGTAATAAAATACTGTTTAATTATTTAATAAATAAATTATAAATATATAGTACACAGATTAGGATATTATAAATAATATAATAAACTGAAGTGATACAAATGCTTCAAGCAGAAATAGATCAATTTTATTTTTATCATTGTAGCAATGAATAAAAGATAAGATGTAGATGGCACTTTGAAAATTTTATAATATTTCACATATTTTGCATAGTATATAATAAGTAATTCATGAATGATATTAACTTTTTCATTTTGTAAAAAATAAATTATATTACTGCAATGTGCTTACTGTTATGTTCTGTACAAAGTAATAGAAAGCATGATAAAAATAAATACTATTTATAAATTAGTTATTTTATATATATATAAGTAATATTTTAATACAAGTGTATTTTATATATCTTTAATCTAGATGTAATATAAGGTATTTGAACACAGACTTTCAAGCTCCATTCAGTTATCCACTCTATTTCATACAATCCTGATATACATGCACATGTGTGTGTGGTTATGTGTATTGGTTGTATGAGATAGAGTGGATGACTAAAGGGAACTTGAAAATCTGTATTCAAATCCCCTATATATATGTGTGTGTGTGTGTATTTAAATTTTTCTTTTTTTTTCTAGTGGGAAAAACTGGATATGACAGCAGTGGAAAGGAGAAAAGTTCTTTGTTCAGTTACATTTCACATAGTCGCCATAACGTGTGTTGTGTGGTCTCTCTATGTTCTGATAGACAGAACTGCTGAAGAAATTAAAGCAGGAATATTAGAATGGCCATTTTGGACTAAGTTAATAGTTGTGGCAATTGGATTCACTGGAGGCCTTGTGTTTATGTATGTCCAGTGTAAAATGTATGTTCAATTATGCAGGCGGTGGAGAGCTTACAATCGTGTTATTTATGTGCAAAACTTTTCTGAAGAAGGCAAACAAATAGCTCAACAACAGCAGTTACCAACATTACAACATATAATTATATGGACAGGGAAACAAGCAAACACAATAAATATGAACGATCAAGAATTATTATGATGTTTGTAGGTAGGATTGCCTCTGGGAGATTATATTAAATTTATATATTTTGCAATTTTTTTTAATATCCTGTGCAGTTGTTAATAATCAGAAGCAATTCCACAGCTTATTTCTTTTACATACAATTGCAAAACATTTGGATATCTACCTGTATTTATGTAAAGTATATACTTCGGCAATGATATAGTGTTAAGCACCAATAAATAAATTAATTGAATTAATGTATCAGTCATTCCTGGAAAAGAAAAAATGTAATTTGCATATATAATGATGTTTATGTTCGTGGGAGTTTTACAATGTGTGGATTGTTTCAATGCTAGCTTGTATGACTATTGGTGAAGGAAAGCATCAGTGATTTAACATATCTGGATTTTTTATAAAAGTATTGGTGGTATCAATTCAGGCCCCTTTATTACTTCAAAAAGAATACAATGTATAACTTATTAAATGATGTTTTATTAGGATGCATTTTTATGTATTTACATAAACATGTTTTGTTTTTATTCACTAACCATTATACCATATAATTTTTGTATGGTATAGTGCAGTGCCCATAAAAATCAAAAGCTTGTTATATGATGCTATCTTCAGTACTGCTAAAAGATGTGTTGTGTTCCTATGGGTTAACATCATGGTTTGCCTTTACTTCATTTTACTTTATTTTATACAATAGTTAATTATTATATGTCTTAAAATATATAAAATTATATATCCTTTTTTAAAAAAATAATAATAATTTAATTATTATTATTGTCATTATTTGGCCTTTAGTCAAATTGTTATTAACTAGTAATAAATAAAATTTTGAAAATGATCAGCTATAAATATTGAAATAACATTAATAATATTTGGGCTAAACATTAAAAAATTCTAATCTAATAAAATGAAACATTAACTAAATAATAATAATAATAATTTATTTAAATAAATAAAAAAAAGGGTATATTATATGCACACATACACACAAACAGACTCAAATCTCAGTCTCTCTTTTTAAATTTAATTAAATATTTATTGCCAAATATGTAAAAAACTCATTTTTATTTAAACAAATACCATTTCTTACCAGTTAAATATAGTAACACGAGATAAGATTGTTGTATGAGAAAATAATGGGTTCCTGTTCAATTTTTGTTTATTCAAGATTTTTCAGGAGCAATTAATAACAATTTAATGCTACTGTTGATTGAAGTATATTAGAATTTCTAAAATTTTTATTAGAATAAATAATTTATTGTTTTTGTATTATAAAAAAAAATTTCTCTCTACTACAATGCTGCCATCTATTGTAATCTTGAGTAATCAAGAGATGTTAAATAATAATAATGTTTGTTAAATCTGTAGCCAATTCTATCTTCTCTACTAGTTTTGGGCTTATAATGCTTCTTCATTAAGGATTTTTGACCTGAATTTAATGCACCTAAATCTTTTGGTTTTATATCATTTTTTAAAAAAATTATAACCATGTAAAAATAATTCCATATATAAAATTGTCAAAAAAAAAAAAAAGATTATCTATTGTCATCAATTTAATTTTAAAAAAACATCGGACATGGGGGAGGGGGATATTATGATGCTGTTTATTCATAAAAGCAAACTTTAATCAAATAGTCAATTCTTTGATTGAATAAATATCAAAATATACATAAATAAATTATTTTATTTGATATTAAATCATTATTGTTAAATTAACATTGTATTAAAAATAATTTTTAAAAAATCATTTGTTTAAATTTATACAGAATAAGCAACATGGTTTCATTTTAATTACTGTTAAATTATGATAATGATCACATAATTTGGTAATTATATAACATAGGTTTATTCAACAGTAAATTATAGAAAACCTTGAATAATGTGATTAAGTAACTTTTTATATAATAAAAATCTATTATACAAAATGTAAGATAATTTTTTAATATTTTTCTTTTTTGTATATGTGGAAATTGACTCTTTACCTATTATGCAAATGAAAAATCATTAAATTAGTTGGAAAATTCCTATCCATCATTTTGTTAGAAAAATTTCACCTTATTGACCTGACTTACTGCTTCTATTAAAAACTGTGATTGCTAAACTTGTAGATAACTGAAGAAATACAAATAAAATTATTTTCCAACAAAAACAAAATGCTCTTTTTTGCCTTATGATGTCACCAGTGATAAGAAAGAAAATTTGATGAAGTTGTACCATTACTATGCAGTGAAGTTTTTAATATAAAAGTTTATGTTTTTGTGTTAGTTATTGAAATTATAATTCTTTTCTGTATTACAAGACTTTATAGGAATTTAAATACAGAATTAGCTGTATTTATATTGTTGTCAGCATATTATTAACACTATATAAATTAAAATGTTTAAAATCTTTAATGTAAAGCTAAGGCTTCATCCTCAAATCGACCAAAAATGCTATTTTTAAATCATTTTATATATTAAATTTAAATCTATTATTTCCTTTAATTTACTGTGATATTTTATAGCAAAAAAACAATATTATATATACACACAATTTGATGTTTTGATTGTCCTGAAGCCTCTCTTGGGACAAAGGAAATTTTGCTATAAAGTGTACAAAGTGTATTTATATCAAATTTCTGCAAAAAATGCAATTTCTTAGCTATTTAGAACTTTGCCTGAATTTTTTTTTTCATATTACAATTATTTAATCAAAACCTACAAGTTTGACAACAACATGATAAGCAGGTATGATTGTATTTATCCCTTTTTGATTTTAGTTTCTTATTTAATTTTTGTAATTTTCAAAATCAATAAATTTATTTTGCAATATATATATATCAATAATTATCAAACTGATAGTTATTACATAACATTACAATGGAAATTTGGTTGACTCAAAAACTAAAGTTTCTGGATCAATTCTCAGCTATGTAAAGTAAAAATAAAAGGAATCTTTTATGTCAGTTGAATGAAGAAATTACAATCAATTTAATATTTTGGGTGTTTGAGTCATCGCAGCCGTCTTGCAAGCAAGTAGTTGGTTGCAGACGATTGTGCCTCCCGGACGATGCTATGACATATGAAAAAAAAAAAATCATATGACCTCCAGAGGAACTAATAACTAGATGTTTTAGTGATATATCTATACATGTATGCTTTAAATACTTGAATATATTGAAGGATGATTTAAAATAGCATTAAAATTATAAATATTAATATTACTTTAATTCTTAATAATTTTTTTTAATATCTAATAATTCATTATATCTAATAATTCATTATTTTGGAAAAAAATACTATTTTAAAATGCGGTATATTTTTTGATTTTTTATTTCACTGTAAACAGTTTTTTTTTTTTCAAACATACCTTTATTTTAAAGTATTTATGTTTTCTCTTTGTAGTTAATTAAGTTATAATCTTTCAATTTTTCATTAAATGATGAACTAATGAAAGGGTTAAAGGTACACCTATTTATTTTTTTATTGGTGGGGGTGAGGGATTGAAAAATTATTATTTCATTTTAAATAAAAAATAAAATGTATAATCTAATTTGAAAAGTCTGCATTTTTAGGAACAACAAAAAGAAAATTTATTGGGTCATGTTGATATATAAAATAAAGAAGCAATTTATTTCCATTAGATTATTTATTTATTTACGATTTCTGTAAACCAAATAAGAAATGACAACAGATGTTTTTTTATTTATTTTATCCATTAATTTATTAAATTTATTTACTTATTCATTTAATTACTCGCACATTATTTATTCTTAAATATATATTAGTATAAAAGATTTCACTGCAAATCAAAGTATATGTATAACTATAGTGTCGCCATCTAACCGGAACACATAAGAAAAATACTAGACTATGTTTTCATGTATCAAGTTGACCAATTGATTTAATGAAAAACTAAGTGAACTCTTATCAGATATTATTTTTAAAATGATGAATTTTATAAATGTTCTGATGAGAGATCTATCTAATCATTTGGAAATTGATGTATCAAGTTTGACTTGCCTTTAATTTATCCAGCTACTCAAGAAAAAATCAAAATTTAGTTATACAGATATTGGTTAGATGGCGATACTGTCAGACGTATAACTAAAACTTTTATTAACTTTTTGTTTAAAATGAAAAATCAAATTATTTTTTTCTATATCAAAAATGTGTTACAGCTTATAAAAAATACCTTCAAATATAAATTTATCATCAATTTTTTAAGAGCTAAACTCTCTGAAGGCACAAAATTGTTTTAAAATTGTAGCGCTTTTATTTTAAGATGCATATTTAATTTAATAATATTAAACATTCCCATTTTATTTAATTAAAAATTACATTATTTTATATATGTCCCATATTTTCGTACAGCTTTTTAATATGTCATATATTTAGATGTGTATCTATTTATATTATATTGAAGCTGCCTAAATTCTTATTTTAAAAATAAAAATTCCAATTATAAATAAAATATTTAGTTTGATGCATTAAGCCAGCAATCGGCAACCTGTGTGTGGTCCGTGACGTAATTTTAATGGCCCACAAAGAAATTCAGATATTATTTAAATTCGCTAAACTCATTTAATAAAACTTTTAAATAAAAAATAATTTTGTTTAAGCCGTATTATTATATGTAAAATAGGACAAAAATTGTCAAGTGTTGTTAGCCGAGAGGTCATTGCATCCGCCTTGCAAGCGAGTAGTTGGTTGCAGACGGTTGTGGGTTCGCGTCCCGGCTGATGTCATGACATATGAGAAAGAAAAAAAAAGCCTTAAAAATTTTGATTCCATTCACAACGATCTACTTACTTGTGTGAAAAAACGTTGTCAACTGTAACAATTATTAAAAACAAATATCGCTCTCAGCTTGAAATAGAAGCTCCTTTACTAGTTGCGGTGACATCATTGGAGCCAAGGATTAGTAAAATAATTTTAAATCAAGAGCAGCAAATGTCGCACTAATTTTTAATATATATTACTATTATTTATTATTGTGTTAAAATTAAAATTATAAATATATATATATCATACTCAATACTCGTATAAATTCGTACCTTTAAAAAATTATGTTAGTGATGCGCAATACCTAAAAGGTTACCGACCGCTGCATTAAACAACAACAAAAACTACTTGTATTTTATGAAAGATTGAATAATTTCTAAGAAAAATATTTAGTTCTTCTTCTTGAATAAAAATCTTTCATTCACTGTCGAAAAATAGTATAAAGAAATTCACTAATATTTAAATCGGGTAATTAAAGGAGCTATTGAAGATATATAGCATTAGTTCTGTGTTTATCAAAGCATCATCGACTATATGATATCTTAATTGAAATATTACTATCTTACCTGGAAATGATGTTGTAATCTTGGACTGAACTTAGTCTCACCAGAATCTTCAATTTGAAGGTGAAATACACTCATGTAGAATAAGATCTGACCACTCAAATTAAGATAGTTTCCTCACAATGTCTTACAAATGGGAAAAAGGAATTTTATTAATAAACTTCTTTTGGAAAATCCAAGCACAAACTGCATGTTTTAGTTATTCATCATTCAGGTTTTATGCTCATAACCAGACCACTTCATGCCACAACAGACACCAGAGATTTTGAAATAGTAATTCAGCTATAAATATTCTATTTAATGTTATATAATGAGCATACTAATAGCTCTTAACAAGCTTTTCTGAATATCCCTATCCTCATACCGGTTTTTAGCTCTGGCTGTTGTTAGTGAGGCACTAGAACATTCAGGCATTATATTTGAAAATACCAGGTCAAGCCCCAGCATTTATTTAATAGTTAAGTAGAAAATCTGAAGTTTTCAGTCATCCATGTGTCTTCAAATCCAGCTAACTTAAATAGTCATATGGATTGAACTAAGTTCAGATACACCATATATTAATAGCTTTAGCAATATAAAATCACCAAAGTCTCAAAAGCAAAACAGTTCTATTCAAAAAACTCATGATAGATTGTTTTATTAGATGCTGCAATTTTGTTATTGGCATTAGGCATTCTAATTTCCATCAATATCTTTTAGACAGCACTGTTTTCCAATTATGGTTAGTTCTAGAAAGTTTTATTCTTAATCTTTAGTGTATTCATTTATTTTAAAACCCTAATTCTAGTTTGCAAAACTAATAACATCCTATCAGATAATCCTTATCATCTTTACTTAAGATTGGTTAGCATTTTCATTTCTCTGCTATATAATTTTAAATATAAACATGTAATGTACACACATGTGTTTGCATGTGTAATAATTAGATATTGCACCAAAGATAAATATAATTAATTAGATTAATAGATTTGTATCCTATTCCTCATTAGCGTTTAACGTATAAGATTATTGTTGAATTGTTGAACAATATGTAAATGATAATTTGGATTACGAAGATATTCAAAAATGCTTTTTGATATTTTAGTACCACTTCCAGTTATTTTCATTAAGGCAGTAGTGACTGGAGATAACTATGATATTATTAAAATATCAGTAAGCAATTTTACAACATAATGACGATAACAGTCTGATGCAAATAGCCGATTGATATTTTGCAATACAAATAGTTTAATAGGAAGTCAATCTATTTACTTGATTGATTATATAAATATGACCATACACATAAAAAAAACCTACATTTTATAGTACAAATTTAGGACAATGTCATGAAGAATAACAGTTTGAGTTTGGAACTAATGAACGGAGAATACTATGAAAATATTATCACTTGTAGTTATAATGTAAAATCAAATTTTAAAATCACACTTAAAAATCTAATCTATTAATAGAGGAAAAATATTATTATTCTCAAAAGTTAAAACATTATAATAAAAAAAATGTTATAGTTTAAATACCTAAAAAAAATATCATTAATTCTAAAAATGACTAAAGATCAAATATTAACTTTGGTCAAAGATACAGCTCAGTTGATTGGCTATTTAAAATGCATTAAAATGATTTCAATTTTTTGAGATAATGCAGATTTAATGGATTAAACATAACTTATAACTATTGCTAGATATGAACTTGGATACATTATGAGGCTCAAAAAATAAAATGGATATTCTGAAAAAAAAAAATGGATATCTTTATCGGGAAAAAATACTATATTGTTGTTATCGAAAAATATATAAAATTGAAATTCTGATCTAAAACCAAATTGTTTCTGCAATAAGACTTATTAATAAAGGCAAATTCAAGAGACCTCTGGTAATAAGTATTCAAATGCACTATTACCTAGTAATCAATGATTATTCAAAATTCCTATAGATGGTACTAAAGCAGAGGGCTGTTTAAATTTTATTCTCTAACAAACGATCGTTCCCAAGTATAACTGGAAAAAATGTTGAATTTATTACTCAACTCAAATATTAAATTGTGCATCCTTTAATTAAATTTTACTATATATGAAAAATATTTAAAACCATTTGTAAATGAGATATCAGTCATGACAAATGCCAATTTTATATCTATTTAAGCATTAATATAATTAAATTTATCCAATTATTAGATGAATTTGATTTTCAGTATGCAATGCATTATTGTACAACAACATTCATTCATTTATGCATGGTCAAGTTTTAAATCATTTTGTTAGTTTGCAAAATGAAATTTATTTTAAATTGGCGAAGCTCAAATAGTTAAATTGCTTAATCTTCTTACATGATTTTACACCACATTTTAATTAACTGAACAAAAAAATAATCAGAGATTAACCAAACTAAATTAAAAATGTATGAAAATATAAAATTGTGCCAGGAAATTTTCAGTACATTTATAAATGATTGGCACACAAAAATAATGAAATATTTCCTATGCTTATAAAAGCATTTTCAAGCTTTAATGAATTTTGAAAATAATATTAATACCAAAGAAAATATAATAAAAAATATTAGTTATTGAAGAAATAAATCATATTTTTTTATAAACATGCAATAAATTTAAACAA
This sequence comes from Epiperipatus broadwayi, assembly GCA_028023455.1. NCBI lineage: Eukaryota > Metazoa > Onychophora > Udeonychophora > Euonychophora > Peripatidae > Epiperipatus > Epiperipatus broadwayi. The sequence continues at coordinate 378,691 of JAQFVV010000460.1, forward strand.
CTGAAAACAAATCTGTAATTTATAACAGTCACCTTATAAAACTGAATTGAGGTTTTTCAAATAACTGAATATTGGTTATTTAGCAAAGGAATTAATTGAGTTCGAAAGCAGCTTTGTAAGGAGGGGGAAATGAAAAATTAAATAATGAATTGAAGAAAAACACTTGTAAAATTATTACTGAAAATATTCAATAGAAGAAAGAATTGAAAATATATTATAAGAATACTTTTAATAAATACACTTTTAACAATATGTGGATTAACATATCTTTGTAAAGTCATTTTCATTAATAAATTATAATAAATCTATAGAAAAGTATCAACTAATTATGAATTGTGACATCATACTTCCAATTCAATAAAATATTTTCCCCAATATTTTTACATTATTATTTTCTGTTTCCTTATATAAGATTTATTGTTTTAGCTTTTTAATTTTTGTTCAGTTTGTTGCCTTTTTGTGCTTAACCAAAAAAAAAGTTTATTAATCATTCATATATTTATTGGAAAGCAAGGAATTCTTGACTAAAATATGACACTTGTGCAATATATATATATACACAATTAATAAGATTTCCATGGCCTTTTAAATGTTAATATTGGCAATTAATACTAGCATTAAATGCCATGATTTTAGTCTTCAATGCCTTATTTTAACTGACAGTTTGCTTAGATACATCACAATTAAAATTTATCTAGAAAACTTCATAGAAAATCCTGTTAAGTTATAAATATTTATAAATATATTTAATGATGTGCTCTAAAATTGAGATATTAAAATAAATTGTATAACCCTTACAATAATAAACATAGATTTTGTTGTCTAATTACTCTACCTGCCTTCAAGCAGAAAATTTAATATACATACATATAAAATAATGTGGCAGTACTGAAACTCCCTAGGGAGCTATATGTAAACTAATTGTCATTCTATATTTTATGATTACTGAGTGTTTACATGTAGCTCCTAGGGCTTTTAAATACTTCCATATTATTTCATCTATACTCAAGCTATTAAAAAGTTTTACATACATGACACATATATAATATTCTATGGGTATTCTCATAACTAGAAAATATTTCTTGAAAGACGAATAACATCAGTACAACCTAAGTACAAACAAATCAGTTTCTCTATTTACTAAATTAAGCTAGGACTTTTTTTTTTACTGACATTATCTAGAAACCTGTTAAATATGGAGCAGTATATCAAAAACAGTCAATTGTTCAGAACTATTTGAATGAATTGAAAACACCCCTATTATAAAAAGTTATTTATGTATACTGTATATATTTTAGTATTTTACTTGTATATAATTTTTTTTGATTTAATACTTTTGTTTGTTTTAAAATAGCTTTATTTTATAACTATCTGATTATTTTTAAAAAGAACTGTCTTAAAATATTTTTCTTTCTTATTTATTAATAATAAATGTCTTACGTTGATCAGTGCCTTTAGATAATTCTTTAAAAAAGCTGTTGTCTTATAAAATATATTTATATATTTTTTATTCCTAGATGGGGGGGGGGAGATTTAACTTTTAAAGTTTGTGTGTATGTGTACAATAAAGTGTTGATATTTGCTTATATTTTAAAATAAAAAATATTAATCATTTCTAAAATTGTATAAATTTTAATCTGTTGCACTGACAATTCTTTTATATGTATATATACTTTCCAAGAATTGTAATAAAGGGGCTAATTTACATATTAGTAATATAGCTAGAAGATGCTTTGTGGAGAACCAAAGACGCAATTTATATCACTTTACTTTTTCCCCAAACAATTCAATCTTTGATGACAATAAGATTTTGTTATGGACCAAATTATAGTTTGTTTGTTTTTTTTTAAGTTATAAATTCGGTTGATGTTTAAAGAACTGCATGTCTTAACAGCCAATGTTTGGCACCAAAACTGTGAATATATATATAAGCTGTTTTTGACTTACAATAAACTTTTGTTAAAAAAAAATGTTTTGTTTTATTTATTATACATTAATACAATCTCATTTAATTAATGCTTATTTTTATTTTCTTGAGTAAAAAAGGGAAATATAAATGAGGGGGAAAGATTTGTGTTATTTTTTTATTTGCATAAAATTCAAACTCAGAATTTCACTGAATAGTTCATTAAAGTAATTTAGCACTCACGTTTATTAGATTCTTTACAATGATTGTCTTTTTAACTTTTAAAGATCCTAGATTGATTAATGAATCAAATTCGAAACAAGGTAACTAACTGTATAATAGATTAGTAATAAATTAGATAAATATGGTAATTTGTTATATGTTTTTTGATCTATGATTAACAATAGATCTCTTTTTTTTCATATGTCATAGCATCGGCTGGGAGGCGAAACCGCAACAACCGTCTGCAACCAACTGCCTGCTTGCAAGGCGGTTGCACTGACCTCTTGACTAACAACGCTTGACGGGTCGAATTATGGAGTTCTTCGACAATGATAAATGGATTGGTGTAAAAATAAACATTACAATTACATACATTTAATTTCAGAATGAGTGTGCTTTTGATCCTGATTGATTTGGTGACAACCGATTTTTTTTACTTTATAATAATTGGGATACAGGACAAAAAAAACGAAAATATTCCAATTAAGACTTTAAAAAAATTGAGCAATTAGCAATTATTTGTTTATTTATTTTATAATTATTTTTTATAATGATACAAGAATTTTGTTGACTGCATTTAATAACTTATTGGCTCATTTCAATTTGGACAAAGATATCCATTTAGAAGTATTTGTATTTCTGGGAATCATTGCATAGTTGTATTCTCTGCAATATTTTCCCAATGGAGGCAATCAGCATTGCATCTTTTCTGAACGTTCTTCAACATGATAATTATTTATTTTAGCACAATCGTACAAGTTTATCATAAATCAGCTTACATTATTCACTTATTTTATATGTAATTGGTTTAAGTCTAGTGCATAATGAAATACTTACTTTCATCATATGATATAATCAATGAGTGTAAGATATTGAAAACAATATTAATATTGAAATCATGCTTGCAGGAGAGCACTTATTCAATGACAATACATGTCTATGTATATATAAACAAATAATTATTCATTTAATTAATATCTAGTTTTAAAGTTATAATCGTTTATTTAATTTGCAATTTTAAGAAAATGTTATGTTTAAACATATTTTCAACAATTCTATCAGGGTTTTTTTGGAAAGAGGGGGGATAGGAATAATGTTATGTAAGAAAATATACACCCTTAAAAATACTATATATTCTCTTTTCCAAATATTCAACTTTGATTTAAGTTTTCACACAATTTATAAGACTGCTATAAACAGAATAGCAATTTGCTCTAAACAATGCCACCTAGTGCAAACCATAGTAATCAATGGATGCTAGAAGATTAGTGTATAAAAATCCCTATATAGTAAATGAGTAGGCACTAGATAGGGATTTTGATGCACTAACCTTCTAGCACCCATTGATTAATATGGCTTGCACTATGTTACAATATTGTATGGAGAAAATACCTACTTGGTTATCAGATGGTGGTCATGTGATGTTATAAAGCTTACTATAAATATAATTTCATAAATTGCATAATATTATCAATTTGTATTCAATTTAGAAAAAAAAATTAATGCTATTTATTTATACTTATGAATGTAAAATTTAAATCTGTTAGAATAAACCATACCCATATTAATTACAAATTATAACTCGGAAAACAAAATATGATATAGAACAATATCTAGAGATAAATACCAACAAATTATTATTTCTCCGAACGTTTTCGAAGGCTACAAAATTTTTTATAATCTCCAACAATATACTGATATGCAAATATACGAAATGAATCAGGTGAATATGCAAATAAGGTTCAAAGCACTTTAGCACGCCATTTCTTTGATAAAGCTAAATTAAAGCGTAAAGGAAAATTAAAGAGGCATTTTTTATCATTTCGGATGAGCATGCATTAAATAAGAGGGGGTCTTTTTACGCTTTATCAAAGAAATTGTGAATCTTATTTGCATATTCACCTGATTCATTTCGTATATTTGCATATCAGTATATTGTTGGAGATTATAAGAAATTTTGTAGTCGTTGATAATGAAGGGTAAGCCTTGGAAAACGTTCGGAGAAATAATAATTTATTGATATTTATCTCTAGATATTGGTCTTATACCATATTTTGTTTTCTGAGTTATAATTTGAAATTAATGTGTGTGTGTGGTTTATTCTAACAGATTTAAATTTTACATTAGCATCTTTAACACACATTTGTCTGGTTTTATATATGTATCATACTTATGAATTGCACTTAGATATAAAAAAAAGCAAAAACAATTATGGAATTTATATATTTACTATAAACAGAATAATAATCTACATATAATTAATAGTTTTAGACGAACCTTTTTCGTGAGTTTCTGAATACTTTTGCATTATAATTGCTTTAATGAAACTAACAATCATATTTATAGATATATATAAAATCATTAGCAATACCTTTTAATAAAAATGCACGTGTGTGTGTGTGCATTTTGGATTTTCTTAATGCTTATTAATGAATATTATAAATGAATCGCAGATCAGCCATTAGGTGTCTTCATATCTGCACAACTTTCATTTTGATTAAATAAACGAAATAAATGCTTTACAGATTAAATAAAGAATATTATGCTGACATGAAAAATCTTAGTAGAATTTAGATAAACTTAAATTGCATTTGTCAAAGGTTTCAGCCTTTCACGTTATTATTGATGCTTCATGTATAACTTAGCTTATTTCAACTTTATTGTATCTTTATATTAACATTTTCATTTGGATTTAAATAATAAAGATACATTGATTTTCAATAATAAATAATCTCTAATCAAATGAATGACTAATAAAAATTGGTAATGTACATTGACTTTCATATCTTGTTTTTGATTAAAATCTGCTTTAATTAAATCTATAAACATCAGCATTTAAGCTGTCTTTTTTTTTTTTTATGATTCCAGTTAAGCCTTACTTTTTATTGTTTAATTTTTATTATATGAATTTTTTTTCTTTTGCAAAACATATGGCAAAAATTCAGACAACTCTTTTGAAAATTATAGGAGGAAATAAACGTCCATATTCAAATTTTTAATTTGTAACTTTATTCTTTATATATTATCAGTATGTATTTATGTGGTATGGATGCAAAATGTATTACCAATCCTGGTAATCGATAAGTATCTAGCTAAATACCTATTTAGAAAATGCATCTTATAGTTCTACACAAAATCTCCTTCTTAAACATTACTTTATTGAGTTTTTAAATATAATTTTTTTGAGTAGTTACATTAACTGACTATTGCTTTTTAAATTACAGTATATTGTTTTAGGAACTTTGGTTCACCTTTCTAACAGATTATTTTTGATCTGGCTGTGAGCAATTTCTGCGTATAAAACTCTACGAATGAACATAAGTTTATATAAAGGTGACTTTATTAATGAACTATCACACCGTATATTGAATAGGGTTTAAAATTCTGATCATCCAAGTCTGAACTAATTTAAACATGCAGCTTGTTTTCTTTTTTTCTAAACTTTATCAATCTTTTGTCTTTAACTTAACTCACTTTGATTCTAAATATGTTAATACTTAATGGGTTTTTTTCACAACTCTTAACATTTTATGAATAATTATAACACTCTAAAATTATTACCATCATTGATCAACTGAATGAACTTTACATCATCCCTCATCTTATCTTTCTAAGCTAGCTCAACTTACTATTATTATTATTAATTGCTACCAAATCAGGATTAACTCTTGGAAATCATATAAATTGCATTTCTTCAAAGTGACAGATTTGTTCTTCTGGCTACTTAAAAGCAGACAATTTTTAATTAGAATCCATTCACTTCAATATTAGTAATTCTCTTCCTTTTATATCGTCAATCTTTACAAACATTTATTTACATATCTAATATAATAAGACAATTTCAAATTCATTGTTTGTGTATCAAAAAACATTTTAGGTGTTGTCTAACCAATAATCATTTGTTTGTTTTCTCTACTATTAAAAGTCTTTAATAGTGCCATAATTCAAAATTATCAATATTTTCCCTAACATTCTTATTTAGTGTCCAATTATTACATCCATAGAAAATCATTAAAAAACTCTTAGTTTGAATTTCATTTTTAAACATATCTAAAACCATTTTCCAGATTTTTCAGTGTATCTATTTAGTATGAATCAGTTGTGAATATCTTGAATGATGAATTAATTAATAATTCGAGAGGTAAAATCCAAAAATCATTTTTATGCCTTCATTATCAATTGTCATAAATTTTATCTTTTATTTATATTTAGTTGTAATCACATATTTGAATCTTTTTTTTTAACCTTCCTAATTAGAATCAATATTGTCTCTGTTTCAAATGTAAATGAGTGGTATCATGTTTACAAAATGTCTAAGATGGTTGGTCTTTTTTCTATCAATCCAAAATCTGTCTTTTCTCATTATAAAATCAGCATAAAAATTGATTAAGATGATGTGACATAATGTAATTTTGCCTAATTTTTTTGCCAATGTAAAACTAATCTGTTTAAGCATAACCTCATTTAATTTTGCTTCCTGTCCTGTATAAAGATCCACAATAAGAAAAGAAAACAGTATGTGCATTTTTTAAGAATATTTCATCTATAATTTATAACATCAAAGATTTTATTAAAATCAATAAAGCCCATATAGAATTTTTGCTAATTTCCTAGTCTTTTTAATTTTTTATTATATGACAGCAATGATGTTTCTAGTTTATTAATTTTTTTGAAATCAACTTCTATATTTGAGTTAAAGATTTCATGGATAATGTTATCTACTGGTTGTTACTTCTTACATTCTTTCAAAACTTTCTACTTATAGAATTATAAATTCATTTTTCAAATATAAATGTTACTGAATAATGTTCAAAATTGATTGACATAATTTGGACTACTGGTTCTTTTTTAACTTCCTGCAAATTTTCTGATATCATTAATCATAGTGTGTTCATCTTTTAATGATAATCTTAAAGCCCAATATGACATCCTCTTTTATTGTTGAAGATTTTTTGATTAATGATGTCTAATTATGTGTCTTAGGTGATATTTTCTTATCTTTATTATTTTTCATAATCTACCCATTAGTAATTTTAAGTTAGTTTACACATTCTAAATTTCCTTCAGCTGGTATATTCATGGCTAAAACTTTTTTTTTCATCTCATATCTCTGTTTAAGCATGTCTTGTTTTTCAAAGTTATAACTTCCTTACACTTCCTTTAGAAGATTTTTATAGTTTTTAAATTTGACTTCTCTTCATTTTTGTTTCAATATTTATTGAAGTATTTCTTTTATTTATATTCACAGTTCAAATTTTTTCGTCATTATTTTCAAAACCTAATCTATATTTTGGATATTCTTTTTAATGGCAATAATTAGATTTTCTAAGTTTGATCGAGTCTACTGTCTACAATCTACTTCTGGCCAAGTTCTACTTATTAAGATGAAAATATCTCAAAAATGTAATCAATTTGATTTCTATGAATTTCATCTGATGCTGTCTCTATACATAGTTAGAATTTTGGCTGCGTAAAAAATGTATTTCTAATAAAATGATTAGCAAATTTACAAAAACATTATTAATTATTCTTTCCAGGTTCTAACAGTTGTTCCTTTTTTTTATTATTATAATCCCAATATTGGCATTTCAGTCAACACCATTTAAAATAAATTTTATCTACAAGTTTTGTCAATTTCTACATGCATCTGATAATAAAATTTTAAATCTTTTCTTTTGTTACTTGACTTGTTGAGAATGTATTTGTATTACAGTAATATTAAATGTTAAAAGAGTAGCAAACTGTTCATATACTAGCTTCATCCAGTGGATGCCATATTAATCAATTGCATGATTTGTGAATAAAATTCCTTTCTAGTGTTAACTCATCCAATATCATCAGACTAGTTATAGATGGGAATTTTATGCACAAACCTTGTATTCATTGATTACTAAGGCTTGCACTGAGTGGCACTACTATATGGAATGTTTGCTACTGTTTTAACAGTTTGTGTAAGCATAGGAAATGGTAATCATGTGATGTTTTAATATTAAACATTAAGATAAATTACTGAGTTTTTTTCTTCTTGTTTTATTCTCTCTCTACAGATTTTGATAGTGCAAGTTGTTCAAATTTATCTACTAGTATAATTTTTTGAAAATGTAAACATTTTAAATAATTTGATAGTTTTATAAGGACAATGGTGGACTTAGATTGTGGGATTTAAGCTTCAATATGTTGCTGTGTCCTTTAATGAATTAAAAGATAGGGCATTTCATCACAGGGAAGTAACAATTGCAATTAAGTTATGTGTTTGTGGATCTATTATTTTTTCTAATTTATTGTATGGAAGTAAGACTTGGACATACTATTGGTCCAATATAAAGATATTACAAAAGTCCCATTTAAGAAAGCTTCATAAAATTTAAAAGTACAATGGCAAGATCATAAAGCCGTGAAATGTGTTCATTAACTTTGTGGATATTATTTATAGATTTCACTATTGTAAAGACACACTTTCATTGAATTGGACATATAAAGTGAGTGAGCAATGTAAGACTTTTTTAAAGAGTGTTTTATGTTGAACTTCAGCAAAAGTGACCTTTATATCATAAGGATTATCTCAAAGACCAGAAGAGATGCAATGTTAATTCTTTCCATAGGAAAAATATGCCAGAAAATACATCTGTAAGCTACAGTCAGACATAATGTTGAATTATTTCAGAAAGAAAAGATTTTGCTGAAGAAATTAAAAGATTTTGTAAAATATCAAGTAAACAAAAAAATAGATCAGCATGTTATACATGTAGATATATTTATGAAAAACAGCTCAGGACTGTTAATTAGTAATTGATAGTTTCCTAGAAATATCAGTCATAAAGGTATCTCTGATTTTTTACATGAATATAATCTCTAAATTTTCTTTGCTTATTTTATTTAATACTTGAACATTTTAAATTGTTTAATGATAGATAGAAAAACAAGTGAAAAATTAGTGGCTTAGCGATTAGCATAGCTGCCATCCAAGCAGCTGGCCCGGGTTCACTTCCCAGTCAACGCATTTGACATATGGAATATATATATATGTATATATTTATTTTTAGTGAGTGAGAAAAATTTCACTTTTGTTTTTGTCTGTAAATTGTTTTCCATTGTATTTGTTAATCTTACCAACTAATGTATTGGGAGAGAGGTATTTCTGGACTCAAATAGCTATACATAGTTATTCTTCTAATTATTTTAAAATGTATTTCTTCACTTAAATGTCATAGTAATATAAAAAATAAGATTAACTGGATAGTCAATTGACCAAAGTAACTGTTTAGACACAATCATGTTAAAATTACTAATCAATAAACACAATAATAATATTTATTAAATGTATATTCTCAAACTAGACCCTGAACTATGTCCTTCATCAATGAGAAGATTAGACTTGGATGTGCTGAATATTATGCACCATTTTCCACTACTATCTATATTAGCCTAAAATCAAAATCAGCTAAAAACCAAGTCAACTTGTTGCATAATTAGTTTAACATCAATTAAATAACTACATATATTTTTATGTTTTCAGTTAACAACTGTAATCACTATTATTCTTTGGCAGCAATAGGATATAATAAATAGAATTTGTTCTATAAAAATTTGTGAATTTCCTTTTCAGATGGAAATTCTAAAGTGTGCAAGTCAGGAGTGTGAACAAACTGCAAAGTCATTAGAAAATATACCTTTGATTAATAGCAAAAATAAATAAATTTTAAAAAATATTTTTATTTAATTTGAGGACCAAGGTATTAAAAAAAAGCAAAAAAGAAAACATTTTTGGGGGATTACAATTTTGGTTGAGTGAAAGTTTAAATAAAAGCATGAGTCATTCTTAACTTAATTCAAACAATTAAAAAAATAGTATTTAATACAAACTGTACTATTAAAATTAATTAAAGGGCGTCTGACGCTTTTATTTAAAGTTGCATATAATAACCAAAATTGTGATCCAAGAAACAAATTATTTTTTGCTTTGCATTAATCTTTAAATTAATAAAAACATTTTTTATATATTATTTTTTGTTACATTTTGATTTACCATTGTCAAACTTCCTCCACTCACAACTTTGACGCCATCCATTTCAGATAAATACAATAATGATTATTACTAATCATTTTCGAAACTAAAGATTCTCTCTAGTCCAGATATAAACTTTAAACCTCAGTTAAATATTAATATATCTGATTTTTTAAATTTACACACATGGAGTTATTCACTTTTCTCTGTCCCGTATGTAATATCTTTATAGATATAAACACCTCCATACTTCCCCATACTTTTTAAATTCATATAAATAGAGATGCAATAAAAGACAAATGACCCCCAAGATACATTTCGTGCTGAACCAGCACTCGTCAGTTGGCCCAGGTCACTATCTCTCATATACATCTTTATTATAGGCAAAGTATTTATCTAGAGTAAATTGTTACTATTTCATTTACCATTGTCAAACTCCCTCTACTCACAACTCTGACGCCATCCATTTCAGATAAATTCACTAATGATTATTACTAATCATTTTCGAAACTAGAGATTATCTCTAGCACAGATATAAACTTTAAACCTCAGTTAAAGATTAATATATCTGATTTTTTTATTTATTTTATACACACACAGAGTTATTAACCTTTCTCTTTCCCGTGTGTAATATCTTATAGATATAATAAACACTGGACCAACTGATGATTGCTGGTTTATCATGAAATATGTATATTGGTGATTATTTATCTTTTCAACATATATGTGTTCAAGTGTATCAGTATTATGAGATACTGTGAAGAGTGGTGGGTCGTGTGAAAGTCTGTGCTTATATACCCTATATATCACATATATAGATACAGGTATATAATAAGCCTATGTTTCAGTTATTAAAACTGGTGATATAAATTTTTGTTTTTATAAAAGTAGAGTTTTAAAAAATCAAGCTTTATTTAAACTATCCATAAGGAAATTAGGATTTCATCCTTTTCTTTCTACTTTAGTTAAATGGAAACACTCTAAAAGTTCTTCCTCAAATTAAATGCAAGCATTTTCTTTAAAAGTACGATATCTATTGGGCATGACTGAAAACTTACTTAACCAATTTGAATGTGGTTTGTTATCAGTCTGCTAAAATGACCAGCTGTACTCTTTCTGGGAGTTTATAATCCTTTTTCATGAGCTGTACTCCTTTTAAAACCTTTTGTACTCCTAAAAATATAAAAACTATAACAATTATTGTATGCAACCTTTTATATATTCATGTACATAAAGTTGTCTATGATGCATGTGTACATGACTATGTGCACACTGTATTGTAGAATTGTCTAGCTAATCATGTACTGGGTGCTTTAAATATGAATACATTGAAATCAAATGCTCAGAACTTCAAGTTATTAGCACAAGAGGTCACTGCCATCTTTCTTATTAGGTCTGTAATAAAGGAATAGGATAAAAGAATGGATTTATTAATAAAGAATAGGGAGTTGGAGAGATGGAGAACTAGTATGGAGAGTAAAAAAAGTTTAAATATATATATAGAAATAAGCAGAATATAAGGTGTTAGTTAATATATGATAATAGTAAGGAAAATAGTTTATTGTTTAAAACTTGAATGGGATCTTTAGCAATAAGAGAATATACATGTAAATAGAAAAATATGGATGATTTAGTCTGTAAATTATGTAAGGAAGGAATAGAAAATATTAGGCATCTGTTAATTGAATGTAAATGCTTGAAAACAGAAAGGGCACATATAATGAAGTTATGGAAGAATAAATATGAAAAAAGTGATTATACAGAAAGTGGATTCTTGGTTTTTATGTTGGGTTTGGTAAAAGATAAAGGGTATTTAGATATAAAGACCATAGAGTTGACAAAGATTATGTTGTGGAAATGGAATGGAGCAGAATATGGGGAAACTTAGACTGGGGAATGTAAAATAAAGTAGTAACAGGTTTCTCTGGGCATAATTGCTAAAAGATTCTTGCTTCATTTAAGGAGAAGCTACAGTACATCACATCTGTGTATGCCCTGCATCCATTATATGATTGTCTAGACAATCCTCTACAATGTTGGCACAGAATGCACATTTTCTGTTTACGGAACAGGGATTTCTTTAAATGAAAGCATTATTTACTTACTAAATACTCTACATTAAGTAAAATTAAAGTGGTTCTAAGGGTAAGTACTTTCAAAAGAATTCCATTTGTACTTCTTTTGTATAAAAAATAGTTGGTCACCTTAAACCCACCAACACTGTTAGTCTCATCACCCTTGAAAGATCGTGGTGCTGTATTGTTCTTGAAACTAAACACACATACAAAATGTGAAGAAAATCAGTTCAGAAGAAATATGCTAAAAGTCAGTTACAAGATTTGACACAAATAATAGAAGTTTTAAGTTAAATAAAAACATTTAAAAATGAAAGTGTTTAAATTCACTTACTTATCATTATTTTTAATATAAACATGTGATGTTGTTTGGCAACAGAATAATAACAGATAACATTTCTGTTATAAACAATTGTAATAAAGTAGTTAAATAAATTAGGTAGCTGATAGCTTTAATAAAAAGCACAAGTTATCTTTGTATAAATTGTGTAAAATTATATATATATGTGTTCACACTTCCATCAGAACGATTAATTTTATTTGCATTTAAAGTAAGCATTCGTAGTCTGGACTTACATTTAGTTAATTAAATGTCAAAATTTTTCTCTAAACATTTTTTACCTCCGAAATTGATACTACAATTGTTGGTAAAGCACTGATGTGATCTTCCATCTTTCCTATTCACTAAATCAAATTAACAAGAGAATATTTTAATAAAAATTAATCTATCTGCTTTCTTTTAACACAATTATTAATTATTATATGCTACTTAACATCTATTATGTATTAATTAAAATAAATTCAAATTTGTCAGTCATGAATATATATATATAATAAAAAAGGTTATAAAAATATGAGTTTATAAATAATGCCACTTTTTTTACATGTTTGCTAAATATAAATTAGAGATATACTTTTTAATATAATATATATAATAGGACACCATATAACATTACAATACTAGTCAAAAAAACAAGATTTTTACTAAAATTCTTCCATGACTATAGTTTTATTTATTAACAAATTTCAAGTGAAATTCAATAAGGTACATACAATATATATATATACTATAATGGTTGGGGTGTTCAAGAATTTAGTCTTACCGTATCTGCTGTTCAGGGCACCACCAGGCTATTTGAACCTGGAAAATTTATAGAGTAGGCAGATATGAGCTGTTAAAATCTCATTTTTACATATATATTTTATTCTGACCATCAGCCCATGCCACTAGCTCATGGAGACACAGAGATTTAATATAAACTTGCTTAAAGAAATATTTTAATAAAAAAGATTTCCATAAAATAAATAAATAAGCTACTGCCAGAATTAACACACACAAAAATATTTATTGACGCATATATAAATATTTAAAAAATTGAGGAATAAAATTTATCTTGTTTATATTTAAATATTAATTTTTAAATTTAAATTATTATTTTAAACAATCCACACAGATGGATTTTAATAAGAGTTTGTTTTATGATGTTGAGTATAGATACACTATATGGATTCGTTCGAAAAAGAAAATATTCTATAGCCCTTATTTAACCTTAGGCCAAAAGTTCGCAGTCAAACCAATGCTAATCTATTTGATATATCGATGTATTCAACGCAGCTTGAATACGACAGCACAATACCATGCTGTTAGGAATGCACATTTGAACAGCATAGTTATAGGGAAGAAATTGTCTCTCATCCAGTACAGGAATGTTACATCTGTCTGGCGAGAAGAACAATAAAAAAAAAACTTCATAGGAAAGAATTGCGGTCCTTTTTATTATCTTACTATCCCATTCCATAGGCTAATGGGGAGATCCAAAGAGCAAGGAATATGTCTGCTTTTGATGGTCAGTATGAAATGGGTCTTATTTTGCCCAAGTGTGGCATATCACATGATCCTGCATGTAGCGAACCTTCATACTACATCTACTAATTACAGCAATATATCCAATCAATTAACCCAATTTAACTACGGAACAACTAACCCAAGATTAACCCTCCCTTAAACTAACAAACTTAATGAATCTATATAGCCATCCACACCCAACCTACATTCTAATGATTTAATTAATACATATTAATAAAAAAAATGGAAATGATTAAAATAGCAAACTTATATAAAATAAATATTAATAATTGATCTAGAGTTCTATTCTTGGTCAGATAAGAGTCCATTTATTTATATATTTTTTTTTACTGATTGATTACTTATTTTCAGTTACTCATTGCAAATTTAGAAAAGTTCCTATTAGATAAGCGAAAAAGTTTATATTTTCTGGATTCTGCAGATTTAGAGGTCCATCTTCATGATCACTTATTAGATTACTTGTTCTCTTTAAAGTGAAGCCGCTACCTGCCATTCCTTTTGGTCCATAACTGTCATAGGGAGGCCTCAGCTGGTTGTCAAGAAATTAAATCTATTGCAGACTCCTACATTGCAAAATCTGCAATACAGCTATGGTTCAATATATAGCTTAATAGTCAGCATCTCAGACAACAACTTTTAATAATAATATTTTGGCTTTTATATTTTTATTAGCCTCTTATCAGCAAATTTTTGGATTCAACAAGCAAGACGTCACTAATCCTAGAGTCTCTTTTTTGGTCTGTGCTGTGGCTTGGTGCTTCCATTGGTCAAGCTAATTATTTTATTCTCTTATCTGACCTTTTAAATTATTTTAAGTGCCCCAAGAACTAATTTGCTTTAGAACAATCATTTAATTAAAAATAACAATTATTTCCATTTTCTAAGATTAAACATGATAGAAATCATTTACTTCTATTTTAAAAAATATCAGTCTTTACTTTTTCTTTTTTTGTTTATAAAAAAGTACGTTCAAATACTTTTTTTTTTTATTTTAAAAAGAAAAAATATATTAGTTAAACAACTTTTAATTTTCAATTTTTAAGTTAAGTTTTTCTTTTTAATAAATCAATTTTTATTTACGATCTTTTTATTTTCATTTTAAAATAATGTAACGGCATATTATATACTGTTACAATACACAACAAAATAGCTTTCCCATCATTCACTTCAAAAGCTAACATCCTTGGTTTTTTAAGTGAATGATGGAAAGGCTATTTTATTTTGTACATATATTGTAATGGTCACTCACTTCCCCTTTGATCATGAAGGATGCCACCACAAGACTGCATATTTATTTAAAGGAAAGTCTAAGGATCAGAGAAAGTTAAATAATTATAGACCGATAGCAGTAACATCAGTGTTATATAAAGTTTTCTCACATATGGTAGCTAGAAGAGTTGTAAAATGGATGGAAGGGAATTGGAAATACAAGGAGGTTTTAGATTAGATAGGCATATAAGAGATAGTTTATTTGTAGTTTCACAACTTATGGATCTGAGCAGGAATTCAGGTAGATTATGAATAGTTTTAGCAAATTTGGGAATGGATGAAGCTTTAGTGGAGATTATTAAGAAATTATATGAAAATAATTACTATATGTATCAATTAGGGAATATAGAATCAGTTAAAGTTAAAATGGGGTAGGATAAAGGCAAAAATGCCCTATGTCACCTATTTTGTTTTTGTTGTGTTTGAGTGAAATGGAAAGAACAATGGAAAGATTAGGAAGAGGGATAGAGATATCATTAATAGGTGATATGGGAGTATATACTTTGTCAGGGTTTTTTGCAGATGATATATTTTTGTGTGCAGAAAGAAAAGAAAATATGGAAGTTATACTGAGGACATGTGCAAGGGTGGGGTAAAGAGATGGGAATTAAATTTAATGAAGAAAAATCAAATATAATGATGGTTAATATTGGGGAAAGAGAAGATGTAGAATTTTTATTGGGGATATAAAGTTAAGTGTGGTGAATATTTATAGTTATTTGGGAATTATCTTAAGTAATCAAAAAAAAATGTTTGGATGAATAGGAGAAAAAATTGATAAATGAAGCAAAGAAAAGAAAGGGATTGATAAAGAAATTAACAGTATTTTCATATAATAAATATGTTACTAGAATTATATGGAAGGAAGTTGCAGTATCAGGGTTAACATATGGTAATGATGCATCATGTGTTAGTAAAGGAGTATTAGATTACTTAGAAAAAGTATAAAGGGAAGTAGGAAGACATGTATTGGATGCAGATGTATGGACAGCAAGAGAGACAATCCAAAGAGAAATGGGATGGTCAAGTTTTTATATGAGAGATGCAAAAAAGAAAATGAAAATGTTTGGTAGATTGAGTTTATGGATAATAAAAAATAGCCAAAATAGTATTTGATTAGGTTATGAGTAAAGGGCAGGCAACAAGATGGGCAAGAAAGGTAATGCAGAAGCAAAAGATTTGGATAAAGAATATATATTAGTATATTTGTATAAAAGATTGGATTATTGTGTTAGGAGGATTGTCAAGTGCTATAATGGTAAGGAATGGGATAAAAAAATAGATTTATTAATAAAGAATAGGGATTTAGAGAGAGATGGAGAACTAGTATGGAGAATAAAAAGAGTTTAAATATATATAGAAGTAAACAGAATATTAGGTATGAGTTAATATATGATAATAGTAAGCAAAATAGTTTATTGTTTAAGGCTCAAATGGGGTCTTTAGCAACAAGAGAATATACATGTACACAGATAAATATGGGTGATTTAGTGTGTAAATTGTGCAAGGAATTTGTTAATTAAATGTAAATGCTTGAAAACCGAAAGAGTACAAATAATGAAGTTATGGAAGAATAAATATGAAAAAAAATGATTATACAGAAAGCGGATTATAGGTTTTTATGCTGGGTTTGGGAAAAGATATGAGGGATTTAGATATATATGCTATAGAGTTGACAAAGATTATGTTATGGAAATGGGATGGAGCAGAATAGGGGAAAATTTAGAGTGGGGAATGGAAGATAAAGTGGCTAACTGGACATAGTTGCTGAGAAATTCCTGACTCCGTTTAAGAAGTCACAGTACATCACTTCACATGGAAAATTTGTTTACCTTGGTCAAAAGTGGATGGTGATGATGGTTTATGCCCACTAGACTCAGGGAGAAAACAAGAGGTCTTAAATATTATTCAGACAATTGAAAAAATAAAAGGACTAAGACAAACGATATAAAATTTTAAAGTAAAGCTTTACACATAAATACAGTTATATCAGGCATGTACTAGCAAGAATAAAATGTCAGCACTCTGGCAGACAGACTAATTTTCTAAAAGTGGATTAGAAAAGAAGGGAATGATTTTCCTTCAGCTGACAATTTACCTGAGCAACTCTGGTTTCCTTATTCAAAAGTTCTAAAATGAAAAGTAAGGAAAGTTTCTTGTATGAACCAATGAAACCAGCATGGACAAGTGCTCACTAGCTTATTAACTAATGACATCATATTGCCACTGAACTGCTGCATGGACCAATCATGTTTAAGATCACCAAGGTTGATTACAATGCATACGATAGAGTATGAATTATAAAATGAAAGAAAACTTAAATCTCAAATTTAACGAAATAGTGCAATTAGAAAATACTCCAGTGTAAATGATTTAAAATGAATAAAACATTAAATGTCTGATTTAAGGAAAACAGACATATAATAAGAGTGAATCACCAACCAAACAATTGGTCAAAACTAAGCTGAGTATAATAATTAAAAGTCTCAATAAGAGACCGGTAAGTAATTAAAAAACCAGTTATGTCTGTTCAAGTCTTTATCAAGAAACTGATTTAATAAAAATACAAATAACTTTACAAACTAAATTCTCAGTACATGCTCTGACCAATAACTTTAAAGCAAAAAATAAAAGAGCAAATAAATCTAGTCAACAAAATACTAAAGTTTGACCTAGATTTTTATAAGAGAATTTATCAGAGAGTGCATATGAGATACAAATATTAAACATTAAATGCTCTAGCAGAAAGAAACATTCTATCACCTATAATTTAAAAGGTAAGCAAATTAAAATTATGAAAGACTGCCAAAGCATTTAGCACTAGTTAATAAAATAAAGGGAGATTTATTAAGAATATAAAATATACTTTCACAATACATTCTCTGATAACTAAAATAATAAACAAACTTGAAATTTTAAAACTAAGATTCCAAGATACACTATAAATACAATGATAAGCAAACAGAATACATGCTCTAAATACTTTAAATTTAATAAACAAATGATATAATAAAATATGTTACTTTTAAGATTAAGCTGAGACTTAAAATTTTACCCTAGGAAGAATAAAAGAAACAGATTACCTCGAGGTATAAATTTAAAACTGCAGAGGTCTTTCAGTGCAGCATATATAATTCATTCCATGGGGAATTCTGGAAAAAACTTTAGGTTTCCATTTTTGCTGAGAAGACAATGTTAGGGATCAGTTCTGATTTGAGCTCTTATGGCATGATTTTGCAGGACTATTTGGCTCTGGGATTCATCTTGAGTTGGCATAGCATGATATGGCAAAAATATTATTGAAGCAGTTCTTCCTTGCATATAATTTTGGCATTGAAGAAATTATAACAGCATAGCAATTCAAACCAGTTTCTAAATTGGTGTACTAAAAATTGCAGAAAAACTAACAAGCAGCATCAACAACAATAGCTGGAGAATAATCAGTCCGTGACCCCAGGTCTACTTATAATTAATTCAAAAATATTTAAAAACAATTCTCAGCTTAGTTAAAATAAATTAAAAATGATTATAATCAAAACAAGAATGCAATTAAAAGTTTTCTTGCCTTTAATTACTTTGATAAAACAAAAAACAAGCAACCAATAAGAAAACTATTTTAAAAATAAAATCTATTAAAAAAAAATAGAACTGACCTAATTTTAAATAATTAAATATGTGTGTCATTACACGTACTCTTTATAAACAAACTTTTAAATAGCTTCTCATTAAAAATTTAATAAAACCAAAAATTTAATAACTACTTAGTCTTTAATGTGTCAGACATGATTGTAAACACGAACTCTATATTACAATGTATATTTAACTTTTTGTGCAAATAAAGATTATTTTGAAAAAAAAAAAAGTTTTATTTTAATGAAGTGACTTTTGAATCAGATAAACTATCTGGCTCAAAATGTTGTTGAATTTCACTTGAAAACATTTGTTAAAAGATGAAACCATGGTTGTGGAAAAAATTTAATAATTTTTTTTTTTTTTTGAGTTGTATTGAAATGTTATATGATTTTCTGTCTTATTTATAATTACCACTATAGCAGTTGGGGGGTCCCCAACCTTTTTGCACTTAAGAGCACATTCTATAATACCGGCGAGGTGGCGGGCACCACTTATTTTTTCAACTAGGTGGCAAGCACCATTTGTTTTTTCAATGTAAATTTATAGTTGGATATTGTTAATAATACACATAATGTACAAAAAAATATTTATTTTAAAAATACAATTTTAATATATAATTAACGTTTATATTTTTATGCTGTAAAAGTATAGTATGCCCTACAATTTAATTACAATATAATACAATAATTTATAAGAAATTTTAAAAATTAAATTTATTTGTATCAGATAAATAATGTTTTATCATGTTCAGATAGCGGTGGGCACACGTAAAATGGTCCACAGGCGCCATGGCGCCCGCGGGCATAGGGTTGGGGACCCCTGATATATATATGAGCAAAAAATGTAATTTTTTTACAATTTAAGTATTCCAAGCTTATTATAATTTTATCGAGATATTTATGTTAAATTGTCAAAATAAGAGTCATAGATCACATGACCCTAAATTGTTTGTAAAAAAACAGTCATTGGGAGATTAATAGCATCAAGAATATCGTTTTCTTGAATACTAAATAAAATAATTATATAATTAGTTGCTGGAAAGTCATGTGAAATTCAAGTGCCCAAATGACAAATTGAGCACAGCAGTTATACCCATAGAAGGTGGAGTGCTGTAGTTACATCCCGATTAACAAATTGAATATTTTTTTATTTCATTAAGATGAAAATCAAATCAGTCTCCATTTTCCACTGCACTAAACAGCATAAAGAAGAGCTCTTAAACATTAATTTAAGAGTAGAATACTGATATCACGTTATCAAAATATATAATACTAAATTCAAATGGTCATGTTGAAAAAACTCTAGATAATAAAGCAAAGCAGACAATTTTAAGTGTGAGTGCAAGAGAGATGGCATAAATAACATCAGTGATTTAAGATCAGTCTACAGATAATTCAGCTTCAAAAAACATTTATTTTATTATTCTGTCAATCAATTAAACCACATAAAACAAGTATATACATTGTATGAGAATTACACTCACTTGAAATACAGCATGGTAATAAAATGAAAATTCAATTACAGACATCATTTTAACATCCACGCAATTAAAAATGTATACAAAAATAACTAAAAACATTGCTAAGTTTAAAAATCGAACAAAAAACTTTAATACAATGTTAGACAAAAACTTTACATAGTGCTAAAAAACATTAGATGCCTGCCAAATTTATCGAGCTGATATAGCATTCAGTTTGATAGCAGTGCCTATAATATAATGATGGAGTTGTGTATAGCCGATTATTGTTAAAATCTTCTTTGATGTCATTTTTATTTAACATGAAGCAACTTGGAAACAAACAAATACAATCTAAATCCTATAATTTCGCACAAACTTCGTTGACATTTATTAATATTTTATATTTGATGGATTTTTTTAATATGTAAAAACTATATATATTATTTAATGTTTCATCTGAGCTTAGCAAAACACTTTTAAGCTGAGATATATATCTGTGAATCCCAGTATTAATTAAAATCAATGTGACAAATTGTATTTTAACACAAATTACTTTTTTAAGAGCTGTTTTTGATTAGATAAAATAAAGAGTCATCTAGATTTGTTTTTCTTTTGACGTAAAAAAATATTAAAATTCAAAACTAAATGCTTGGAAAATATATAGATTATACTCTCCGCGTTAAGTCTTTCCAATAACTTATAATTTTGACTAAAATAATTATTTATAGAATATTATGTGATTAAAAATTGATATATGTTGAGCAATAATTAATTTTCATGATTCTTTTCATGTAACTTTTTTTTTACTCCCTTAATATGCTGAAATAAAATATCTGAACTATTTTCAATGCACAAGATTCATTGATATTGTTATGGCATTTAAATTTTTTTAAAAATCTTATGGCCATTAAGAGTCACCAATAATGTTTTAATTTTGCTAAAATATTTGAAAGTGTCAAATACTAAATTTTGTTGGAAATTTTTTAATTTTATCAGTAAAAATTGATTTTAAAGTGGAAAAAAGTGTCTGAGAAATACATTGGATCACAGCAGAAAGAGAACCCTATATTAAGATACATTACTTTGCCAAAAGTTCACCTAAAAAAAAAACTAGAATATGCAAAAACAAGATCAGATTCTTAAATCAGCAACTTAAAATTAATTACTGTTCCGATTGCCTTATGCCACTTAAATGTATACATATTTAACTGCGAAAATTGTGTATATTTTTTTACTTACTTTTGATTCATGTATTTAAAAACAAAAATCATCCTTATCTAGTTAAGTTTTATCATTTGAATAAAATATCCTATTGCCCAATTGTTCTAACCAGCTTTTATGCAAGAAAAAAAATAAAACAAATCAAATCATTTTATAGAAATTCCTAGTGTACATATATATGTTTGATTCAAATCTAGTCAAATAAACTTAATTGTTTTAATAGGCTTAGGCTTTTTTAGGTGGCTGGCCTATTTGACAATGCTCATAACCATCTAATCTTAGTCAGTAAATGGGTATCTTGCTATTCTTACCTAGAGAGACAAGCCAGTATGATAAATTATTTTCAAACAATGGGCAACTATTTTTTTGGTTTCTCTCACTGTAACTCTATAAGAAGCTGTTAGAGAGGTATTTTTTCTAAAGTGGATTGATTAAAAAGTTGCTTACGTACTCTTTATACATGTATACACATTACATTGCTGTAAGATAATATTAATAAAAAAGAGAATTAATAGTATGTGAACAAGTTCTCATACGTTTTGTTTAATTCTAGCTCGAAATAATATTTTTTTTAAAAATAGAGTTTTAACAATATTTTTATAAAAAATACTATGCTATTTTTACTTTAGTTTTTAAAAATATTATTAAAAAGTCTAATTAAAATTATATATGTTAAAAATGCAATTTTAATTTTTAAATTTTAATGATTTTATTTAAAGATAAACGCTTATAAAAACTCCAAGCTCTGTTATTGCGTTAATTAACAGTAACCTCAATATTTGTTTGTATAAAAGGTTATATAATTTTTGACATTTAATTACAAATATTAAGCTTAGTATTGATTCCTATAACTGTCAGTAAATTGCATAATGAAAAGCAATTGAAAATTATTCTCTATTTACATAAAAATTTTAATTATTTTTAATATAGTTTTTTTTTTTTAATATATATTGAATCAGTCTAAAACATAAATTAAAACAAGTTTCAGAAAAGTATTGAAGAAATTAATTTTTAAAATTCACTTGAAGAAAGTCCATTCTGATTAATTCTGAAATAAATGATATTTATTAATGATCAAAACTGAAAGTCTACGTATTTAAACAAACTTAGTATTCAAAATATGAAGGAAAGGAAGTTTATCATAATCTAGAAAGAAAAAAACTATTAAATACATAAAATAAAAAAGATATTTTCTAATAACAATCAATTTTACAATCTGTTTTCCAAAACTCGTGACAATTAATAATACCAAATTTATTACTTCCTTTATTTTACTATAATATCTTGTTTTTAAATAAATCTTGTGTTAAGATTTGTAGAAGTCCCTACTGTCGTTTTTCATGCGTATGGTCTTATGATTATAGCCTTAATATAGATTACTTTCCGTAATGATTATGCACTTAAGAAATTTAATTATTATAATATCTTATATAAATGTAATTTATCCACTCTACTTTGAACTCATTTTTTGCTAAAAGGGTTTAAAGTAGAGTGAATAAATACAAACTTGCAGGGCTGTCTGCCTTCTTATTTCGCAATCACCACCTGTGTAAATTGGAGTCAGACAGGAAAAACAACATCACCAGCTACATCAGGGACTTAATAAGCGTGGGTTATGATCACAAAACAATAACCAAAAGGATTGCAAGCTTTCATAAAAGACTGCAACAAAACACAAAAGATGACAGACAACATCTAATTATACCCTACATACCTACAGTAGCTAAAATTTTCAGTAAAATATTACAGAAGGAATTCAAACTCGGATTCAGAACCCCTCCAAACACAAATAGGCTCATCAACAATACCAAAGACACAAGAAATATAGAAGAAACCCCCCATGTCGTTTATAAAATTGTGTGCCCGCAGACAGGATGTGATTCAGTATATTATGGGGAAACTCAGGCCACAGTGAGCAATAGACTGGCTCAGAATAGATATATATATATACAAAGGCTACAACTAAAGGAGAGGGCAGCTCAGTATTTGCTGATCATCAGCAGGAGCAAAGCCATAGATTTGAGCCATCTAAAGCCAACATCGTATGCACAGAGAGGAACAATGTCAAGAGAAAGATCAAAGAGGCATGTTACATCACCAGCGATGCCATGTCAATCAACAGAAAAGACACGTGCTTCGTGGTCTCGAAAAGGTGGATGTTGTAATTTGCATGCATTTGCATAGAATTAACAGCCTGTAAAAAGGACTATGATTATGGAGCCGTAAAGGCCCCGAAAGTGCTAAGTCCATAAAATAGAAGCTTACTAATAATAAACTCAGTTTCACCTCAGTTATTAATTTTAGATTTTTAGTAATTAATATTTTAGAAACTGAGCAATTATCTGATTCCTTACTGAAAATTTCAAAATAGCATAAAATAAAATAAAATAAAATATAAATAAGCAATTCTGTATCTAATACATCACAAAGCTATTTCTTATAATATTATGTATAAATATGTGTATTAAAGCACTTTCTATTAACTCATTATTTAACTAAGAATTTGTTTTACATATTGGTGTTTAAAATAATTATCTTATTCAAAGATTTTTACTTAAAGTAATTAATTGTTAGTGAAGAATCTGCATTGACCTTTTTACAGCATAAAGATCTACTTAACAATGTTGAATGTGAACAATTTTGGGTAAAATGCAATTCATCTACAATGGAAAAATGAAAAAAAAATCCAAAGAGATATTTAGAATGATTTTGCATTGACCATGCCATGGCTGCCAAATTACTTGGTTCATACAAAGGACATTGTTTTATTTTATTTTTGTGAAGTAACAAAAAAAAACAACTATTGCTGGTGGTAATCAAAAAAAAAATCATTTTAACTTTCTTTAAATTTGTTCTTGTTTCAACAAAAGCTAGTTCATTTTTATTTGGTTTGTCTTACTTGGTTTATTGTAATTTGTCTAGAATAAGAAATAAATTTATAATTGCAACTTTAAATTATCGTAATAGATTTCTAACTATAAGATATTCCATTGACTCATTGTAAATCAAAAGATTTCGTGAGTATTAATGTGTAATAAGAAATGTGGACTTAATCAGTGAAGTATTGAATAGCTTCACGCTCTCAGATCTAACTGCTTCAGCTTCACCTATTTATATAGAAAGTAGGTTGAAGTAAAGAAAGTTCCCCTCTTTTCTTTCAAAATGTAAGTTTGTGATTAAGACTTGTTGTATCCCTACTATTGCATTTTTACGTGCACATTCTTGAGGTTACAGCCTTAGTAAATATTACTAGAATAACAAAATAAAATAATTTCTTGGATCAAAAATATAAAATTTGTAACTGACAATTCTTTTCACCTTTAGTATTATTGTTTTCATAAAAGTGAACAACTCTTAAAATTGGTCATATTCCCTCACTCCTCATTTTTCAAAATCAAATAAGCAATTTAAAAAGGCAAATAATCATAACAAAATTTTCAAACAAACCAATAAGAAGTTCTTTAAAATTATACATTTCATTTATAAATGAATTTTGTAAGTCAATATTAGAAACTATTATAAGAAATCAAAATAAACTTTGAGAATTCTAATTTTGTCATCTCTCTCCATTTTCTCCAAGCCAAAGAGAAAATTGGAAAGACAAATAATACTAAAATTTCACAACAAACCTATCACTGAAAAGTAATAAGAGATTTTAAATTACATACTAAATTTATAAATTATGTAGTATTATAATAAATCCCTTTTCCAAATCAAAAAAATCTTAAATCTGTAGACTACTTCCACTATTGTTTCATGACTTTGAAACAGTGTTTAAATATTCAACTAAACATAAAACAAAATGTTGATTCTGAGTACATGGTTATCTATTTGGTTTTAAATAAAGTAATGTCAAAGAAGTGGAGGATAATGACATATATGAAATTAGCTTAGGAAATGAATATGGCAATCACACATTGGTGAGTCAAAATATAATCAAAAGAACTGAGCACAAACTTCTATACAAAATATAAAATAAACATATTGGAACTATAATTTTTGAATATCATAATTCAATTGGAGTAAAAATTTAAATTACAACAATATAATTATAATATATTGACAATAAAATGATGTTAAGGATTTTTTAAATATTAACAGTTAATAAGTTGATAAGTGCTTAGATAAGAACATATAGAGTATGTGTTATTACATGATTATTTATAGCAAATGAATATTTAGCATCACATGAAATATTAACACATATGTTTCTAAGATTACTACACAAGCATAAGCTAAAACAAGTTACTATAGGACATAAATATTATAGAAGTGAAAATTACTATGAGTAGTATAAATTTAATAAATATGCCTAATGATTAATAAGATATATATATATATATAAACTACCACGTATCAGGATTTAGATAAATCAATATTTTTTATTATCCATGTGAAACTATAATAGCTATCATTTTGTGCAATTAGTAAAAGATGTAATTTGTATAATATACCCAGTGTAATAAAAGTTTACCATTTACATCATTGTTAATTTATTCAAGGAAAAAGAGAAGAAGAAGACAGTGAAGGAGAAGAATAAGATAAAAAAGAAAGAAAAGAAGAAAATAGAAAAGGAGAAGAAAAAATGATGAAGTAAGATGAAGAAAAAAGAAGAAGCAGCAAATTAAAAATATGACAAAATATTATTTAGATACTTTACATTAAGACATTTGGTGACATTATAATTTTATTTAAAAGTAAAACAGTTTTTTATTCTTATCCAAAATTCTTTGGTAATAAGGAAAAATATCTTATGTACACATCTTATACCACCATTTCAGTTTAACAAATTCAAATGTGCTGTGTATTAATTAAATTATGTAAATAATAAATAAATTTACCTGTGTGTGCATGTAAAATTAATCAATTTAAAAGACAATAGAAGTCACTCTAGAAATAAAAATGTCATCAACAAGGAAAAACAACCTCCAATTATCTAATAAGTGGAATATTTAAATAACTAATTTGAATAAATTGCATACATTATCCTTTGACTGTATAAATTGAGCAACACACATTACTTTTTGATAATAGCTATGATTCCGGTGAACTTCACTGAAAGTGCACTCTGCTGTTTCTATATCATCAAAGAAAAAATTAAAATCCTTTTTGTTATGGAGTCAAAATATTTTTTGCAAATTTTGAATATTATGCAAATACAAAAATTAATCTAAATATGTTAATTCGCAAGAAAATAATAATAAAACTGTTTATGCAAATTATGTTTGGACAAATAAAAGACAATGTCAGCAGAATGTTATAACCAAATAACAATTTATTACTGTGAGCAGTAAGGTGTTTGTGAAATCAGCTGTGATAAAATATGCTGAAGATAATATTGTAGTGAAAAGTTAATAAAGAGTTAACAGCATGAAATAAAGAATCATAATAAGAAAATGCAGCATTATAGTTTGAAACTATAAGGAACTGTGCATGTGTGATTAAAACTGATTTAATTTAAGAAATTTAACCAGAAATCCACTAGATGAAAATACTAACAAGTTATTAATAGTATCTAGTATATTGTCTTATTATTCTCTTTCATGTTCTTTGCATATATATATATATATATATATATATATATATATATATGCAAAGAACATGATAAGCTACCTATATATATATATATATATATATATAGGTAGCTTATAACAGTTCTTTTATATGCACTTCAATGCAAACAAATTTTCTTAAAAACTTCTTTATTTTCCTTACCGTTTCAACTGTCCAGCAGTCTCCATCAGAGCTCTATGCTTCTCTGCTTTAATTAAAGCAGAGAAGCCTAGAGCAAGCAGAGAAGCATAGATCTCTGATGAAGACTGCTTCTTAGATTATGTAAAACTAATGTTATACTGAATTTACTCCTCGTTAGTTTCTCCATGACAGAAACTAAAGGTTACAATATATTATCAGCAATTCCAGTATTCTGCTCCATGAACTGGTTCAGAGTGTAATCACATCACAATTCATCCATTTTTTCTACTCTGTTCTCTTAAGTTCTTCAGCTCCACATAACTATTTCCATCTCTTATATCATCCAACAATGTCAATATTTTCTATTTTTTCTTCATGTTTCCACTTACCATTCTCTCCAAAACATCTTTCATTAAACTATACTTTCTTCTTAATCCAATCCAGTTTCTCTTTCTATTTCTAATTTTCTCAATCAATCTTCTTTAAACATTTATACTTTTCAAAACTTCTGCATTTGTTATTTTATTCGTCCACTAATATTTTCCATTTTTTTCCATGTTCATATCTCAAAGACTTCCAATCTATTTTTAATTGTATTATTTATTGTTCACCTTTAACAACCATACTAGTAGTACAATCCACATATAGAATTTACTTAATCTTAAACCATTATATGTAAATTGCATTACTACTGTTCACATGTTTAAAGAAATTAATAGAATATCAGCAGTCTGTTACCAAGACAACACTACAATCAGATAATAAATGAAAATCACTCACTATTCTTGTCTAAAATCTTCAAATAGATATATGAAATAAATGAAATCTATCTAGAAGTTTAAACAAATTTCACTAAAATAGACAAAGATTATTTGAAATGTTTTGTCAAAGCAATATTATAATTAAGATGTAGGTGGAAATCATACTTACAATTCCTGTTTAAAATATAAATGAAATGATGATTAAAACATATTAATATTAAATTTAGCTAGAAGTTTAAATAAACTTTATTACAATAAGCAAAGATAAATAGTTTTTAGGTTGATTGATAAACAATCATTTATACAACTCAATAAATAGTGATGGTACACTATGCAGCAAAGATTATAAATTTATTAATATTTACAACTTAACACTGCTTTCAATCAGGTCTGTCATATTCACAGAATTAATATGGGTATATGCAAAATAGAATTTGTAAGTTAAATAAGTTTATAAATTTAAGTATACAATTTGTGTGAAACTGCAATTCACGAGCTTTTCTTGTTTATTGCCTGCAATAAACCATGCTTCTTTATATTTTCTGTTTTAATGCAAAACACTTTAGTATTAAATGGATTGAAATTGTGGCCCAAATTGATCTCATGTTCCAAAAAATGTAAACTTAATGTTGGGTCCGGTTTAATATGTTTGTGTGTGTGTATATATATATATATATATATATATACATATATGTATATTTAATATTTCAATATATATATATATATATATATATATTGAAATATTAAAGAGACCTACTAGTTTAAATAGGGCTGATGAAGTACAACATATTCCAGCTATGTGGAAACCTATCATTTTATCTAATATTAACTTGAAATTAATAGGCAAAAAAACTGAGGGAAATAAACATTTTGATAAGCCTCATATTGTGAATGCTGAACTACTTCAAGTTGAATTTCACTTCTCTTTTCACACTGAGTCACATTATTCTTTGAGATCTAATGATTGTTCTTTAAAAAGTTACCCTTGGTAATGGTGGTTGCTAGTCCGTCGAAATATCGGATTGTAATGCAAAATAATACATGGTTCGTACCCAAAAATATTTATATATATGCTGTACTAACCTTGTAGAGCTGTTGGCACAAAACTCACCATAGTGAATTGCTTTACAGGTTAGTTCATTGCATTTACTTTTATCAATCATTATGAGCAGTGTAAACTATCTTCTTTAGTATGGGCAGTAGAAAATGAAGATGCATCAAATGGTATAAAGTTCTTAGGCATGTATATCCAACATTCAAATACACAAATAAATTAGAAAATGATCATATAACCCTGCAACATTTGTGGTAAGAATTCACCCAACATTCATACACTCCAATTTCTTATAAATTAGCAGGCTTCAAATGCTTTTTGTACAGAAATGATATATTATGCAAGTTTTAAACAGACAGAAGGGACAACATTGAAAACTATATAAAAGATCTAGTCAATTCAGGGTATGATCATAATATATTAAATAAAACTCTTAAAAATTATATTCCTCTTTAAATACTAGGCATATAAATAATAACAACATTAATGCATGGATCAGACTTTTTTTTAAACTTATTACATCTAAAAATATTAAAACAATCACCATCAATTAAATTCAATATGAGATTTAGAATCTCCTTTTCCTAATCTCAACCAAATGTTGGGCGATACAAAAGAAAAATTATCTTCAGACCAAGCTCTCCATATAATTTATAAAATTAAATTGAGTGAACCACTCTACAAAGCAATTTACCATGGTGAATGTCATACTAACAACTTCACAAGATCAGTGCAACACAAATATATTGTGGCTATTAAAATGTGGAATAATGACAATTGTAAAAAAAAATTGTTTTATATTAATAGTGAATATATTAACTTGGAATGCATTGGACTATGTTGCTATAACAACAAATAATATGGGATGAAGAAATATTTATTATTAATTGTAGCTTGTAAAAATTGTGAATTGACTTTATTCATTTTAAAAATGAATGTGTAAATAATAAAGTTTATAGTATTGATGAAATTATTAATTTTTCTTTATTATGTATATTTTTGTTACTGCATTCATAATAATAGGTTACAAATAATGCATTTAAATATTTAATGGCTCAAGTATGTTGGTTATTTCATTTTCATAACATTGTATTGAAAAGTGTGTGTAAAAAGTATATTTTCATTATAGTATTAAAGAATGTGGTATAAATTGTTTTAATTTATATTGGAATGAAAGAATCTTATTTGTATTTTTTTTTAAATGTAAATATGTATTAGATGTAATAATTATAAACTGTTTATTTTTATTTGTTGTTATTATTTTGTGCAATAACATTTTATTCATGGTGTGCTGGTTAGACTTGATTAAAGAGTTAGTGCAGAGCATTGCTATAGTTTCTCCTACATCAATGGAAATTATAAATAGAACTAAGTAGATTGAATGATTTTTCTTCCATATATTGGCTTCAATAGAAGCAAATCTAAGTTCCATTTTATGATTTTTAAAATTTACTTTTAAAAGTATATGATTATTAAATGGATAGAATTATGGTGTGAAAGCAATAGTATTTGTCTATTTACTGGACAAATTTATCAAGGATTGGTGAAGGGTGACAATTTGAATAAACTTTTTAAATAATTATTCATAATTTTAAAATTACTTTTAACACTTTGCCAACCAAAATAATAAAAATTTAAAAAAAATTATAACTAAAATTTTAGACTATAAGGAATACAGTTCTTATTTCTTAAAATTTACTTGATTAAAAAAAATAATTTAATAGATACCACAATGATAACATAATACCTATATTCATAGCCATAATTGACCTTCACCTGTTGGTCAATGAAATCTCAGACAATAAAAATTTACATACAATTTAATTTTGTCTGGCTTTATTTTTTTTTTTAAAAAAATTTATTTAATAACTTTTATTAAATCATATATTTGAAACTTATTTAAATACTATTTTCAAAATATACTTTTAATATTAAACCATACACTTTTAAAAATAAATTGATACAGAAATAAGTTGCCACATAAAACTAATACAAGTAATAAAATTAAATTTTAGCAATGAGAAAATAAAATTAATTAATTTATCAAGAATGTGCGTGCACAAAGATTAACACACATTGCATACCTTAATAATTATATCACTATTTAAAATAATTAAATATTTTTAATTAAAATGTTAATATATAATATTTATTTTTATGATTAAGATTATTATTTTAGCATATTATATAACTCTAATATTATATTTATTAGCATTAAACCATGAAGAATACTTACTACATTAACTTTATTAGAAAATTTAATTAAGATTAGTTTAAAATAACTTAAATTAGCTTTACATCAAATCAGCATTTTATTTGAAGAAACATTAAATATAAAAAATATTAGATAAAAACTTATATAAAAGTTAAAATTTTCTACAAAATTGACTGTAGAACACATTTATAAAATCATATAACAAAATAGAAAGGCTACAATATATATATATATAAAATTAAGAGTGTGCTAATAACTCTAAACAAGCTTTTTTTTTTTTTTATTTATGATAAATGCTACTACAAGAGAAGGCATTCAAATCATTTTTATCTTGGATTGTTATTAGCACACTCTTAATTTTACATATTTGTAAGTGCAAGCTATATATAAGTCATGTGACATCTGACTTGTTATTATATATATATATGATTTTAATTTATATCTATTTGTTAATACGTTTTGAATTAATTTAAACAAGTAAACTTGTTTGGTTGTCATTTAAATATTATAATTCAAATTTATTGGTTAATTGTATTTTAATGAGACAATATTCATGAATGAATTATATCACATAATTCATTAGAAGCAATTATAAAATAATTTGGAACCCAAGCCATTGGACAGATAAGAAAGTATAATTACATATAATTTCTTTATATTGAATTTAATGTTTATTATCAGAACAGATATAGATTTTTATATAGTAATAAATTAATTGATTTGATATTCTTTAATATTTAATAAGTAATTAGAAGATTATTGTAATGTTTTTATTAAATAACAAGTAACAGTTGTATTAAGATAGAAATTATATGTGAATTAACTCGATGGTTGATAAAGATACAAATATGATAATTATTGAAGATGAGTAAAAGTAATTGCAATTAAATGTTGACTTATTTTATTTTAAATGATTATTGATTAAAGAGAATATCATATTAAGTCAGTATACAACCATAAAAATCATAATCCTATTCAGTTATAGAGCTCATAATAATATTTTATTGTGTTATAAATTAGAATGATTTGCTTTAAATATATTTAAAGTTTGTTGATGTGGATCATAAATTCAGTTTAATATTATTAAATATTTGATTATAATAGACACTAATAATCTCTAATATGCTTTGATGATTATAATCTAAAGTTTTAACAAAATAGCATTATTAAACTGAAGAGTAATTTTATATGATTTGTCCATAGCATTCTAATAAGCATCAAATAGAAATCTCATTTATTTTAAATATTACTATGATTTGATATTATAAACTTTAATGTTATCTAATAAGATGATTTAATTTTATAGTGTTATAAGTTTGTGAAAGTGGAGAGATTATGAAGCATTCAGTGTGTTTGCACACACAGAGCTTCATGTTAGTTGTTGGAAATAGCATACATCTATAGATTTTTAAAGCTCAAATATCTAATTTTTCATTTTTATTTGTTTGTATAGGTGTGTGTCTTGATGAATGAGAGGGCTCATGTATATATAAATTGTTTTATTGAAATGCATTTTTTATATATATTTAGAAAGAAAAATATATTTCCATTGTCTTATATATTTGTCGTAAAGGTGATTCTTTCCTTGCGAATAACATTTTGATGATTCTGTTTTTTTTTCTTAAACATTCCGAAAAATGTAGTTGCATGTAAGTGTGAATTTATTTTCTCATCCTTGAGGCCATTAAAAAGCAAGTAAGATTTTCATACCTTGGTGTAATCTTAACAGGATTGTGTCACCTGTTTTAGATAAAAGATCAACCCAGCTAGTTACATGGAAGTGTTAAATTATTTTCTTATCTTTAAACTGATTTAAATCAAAGATCAATCATGCGGTCTGTTTTCATTTCTAACCAAGGCAGTTATAGTATGGGTGTTAAAAAATATATAGAAAACAAAGAGTGGCTTAGCAAAAGTTTTTATAAATACTGGGCTAAATTTTCGAGAGGGGTCAGTCAAAGTCAAAGAACCAAGACGTCAAACTCAAGCAGTCAAAGAATAAAAATAAAGTTGTTGGCAGTGAAAAAAAACTTTTTTTAAAGTAAAAGTTTGAAGAGTCAGTGACTCTCTCTAACAGAGCAATTGACTATATTTAAGCTGAGAATAGATCAACGCTATGGTCTGTGAGTAGAAAAGAATTTATCTTGCCCTTCTCTGAAAAATCTCCAGAAAAATGCATCTAAAGAAGAGGAAGAAAGACAATTGATCCCATGCTGCTGCTATGAAAGAAGATGGAGAACCAACATCGAAGCTGGTCTATCCTGAGTCCAGTAAAGCCCAAGGTCGATCCTGACAATGAGTGAACCAGTGGGGAAAAAATCTGCATCAAGCAAAGTGACACCATAATCTATCGCAAGTATAAACTTTCTATCTTTAAAAAAAAAAAAAATATTTATATCTTAAGAATGCCTTCTATAAAAATTCGAACATTTAATTTCCTTAGATTTATAAATAAAATTCGTAAAAGACTATCTTAAAAAGATGTGTTTCAAAGGGACAGTTACATATATATATATGAGTGGTTAGTTGTTGTTTTTTTATTGTTTTAACAAGTCAATTTGAATTATAACTAGATTACTTATTAATGGTTAAAAAAAAGTGTAATGTATAATTCTAAGTGGAACAAAAGATTATTATAGAGTCTATAAATACAGCTTTTATATGTTTTATTTTGAGATATGCCGATATATGCCAATCTAGTCAAGTATGGGGATAAATGATATTGTACTATTAAACCAATTTATGTATGAATTTGTTTGCTTTATCCCGAATCAAAAGTGGGAAGGGGATAACGATTTTTATAATGGTAAAATAAGAAACAGTCAAAGTTAAATTTCTTAAATTGTGTCTAATTCTGGCTTAGTTAAAAATGTCATTTATTTAATAAAAAAAGAGAGAGAGAAAAGAAATCAAATATCTGTATAAAAAAATCCGCCCTCTTACCGTATACGCATAATCACAGTACCCTGGGTAAAGAAATTTAAAATATAAATGAATGTTAAAATTATTTTATTTGATTTAGATTAAGATTCTTTGTGACAATTAAAAAAATGAAATAATGTATATATGCATTTATTTAAATGTAGAAATAAAAATAATAATAATGATAGTGCTTCTTTTTAAAATCAAAAATGGGCAATATTACTTATTGCAAAGATATGTGTTCATCTCACTCTATATGTATATTTAGTGATGCATGCATTTGGGGAAAGAAATATCCCAGCAGTAGTATTTTTTTGCCTCTTTAGCATTTTATGGTTAAGATTTATATTTGAAACACTTGGGCGTTTTATAGCCTATAAGATATGGTTGTCGAATTTCCCCATTATTACTTATTAAATACAGGTTTAGGAAAATATCTATGCAGATATAAGTTAATGCTTTTAATGGGCAAATATATCAGTGGCTTAATAGATTGATCTGTGCCTATATGGCTTTTAATAAAGAATAGATGTCGAGTATGCTATGCGGACTGCCACACGGATATTTTACCGGTCCTGGCGATACGAGATAGCCAAGGTTTTCTTTGAGCTGATGAATGGGTAGACTCTATAACGATAGAGATTCAAAGCCCATGCTCTATTATTTCCTACACAAGCCAAGCTGAATGCGGATGTGTTATCATAGGAACATATATATATTACTGCTCGACAAAGGAGATTGGCCCATGTTTGCCAATGCTAATAATATAGCCAGCACAGGATTCAAACCCAGACGCCACTGAATGCTGTAATTAGATTTCTTAATCATACCTGTTGTTAATTCTGTGTGAAATAGATAAGCCATATTTTTCATATAACTATTAATAATGAAGGGAGCTAAAATTATGCTTTTGTCCATAACTCCTGCTGGGAATACTAACAATAAAATATAATAATAATAATAATATATATATATACTTAACGTCCCCTATGTATGTAAACACACGCATAAATTTATTATATATATTCATTTGGCCTCTGACTTAATATAACCAGGTATTGTGTTTGCTCTCCAAAATTGGCATATTAATTGTTATGGTGGAATATCTCTTGATAAAATATTATTCTTAATATAAAAATGTGTTCTATGATGACACAGACACACGTATATTAATGATTATTTACTATTTGTGTAGCTATCATTTCTGGTTAATTTATAATTATTGTTTCGATTCACAATTGTTGTTGTCATAAACTCCAGTATGACTTCATTACAATGCACACACACACACATCTAATGCTGATGTTCATTATTGTAATCATTATATTTAATAGTTCATAACCTTGGTTGTCATTATTGACAGGTGACTTCTTTGTAAAAAAATCATGCATTTATCCTAGTGATATCTAAAATACTGTACTTTTGTAAATAACTTATGTTTGAATATTGTAATTCTTGGTAAAATCATATATTTATCCTAGTGATATCTAAATACTGTACCTTTATAAATAACTTATGGTTGAATATTGTAATTCTTTGTAAAAATCATATGTTTATCCTAGTGATATCTAAATTCTGTACCATTATCAATAACTAATAATCAAACATTGTAATTATTATTTTTTTGGTTTAAAAATGTAAACCCATACACGATCATAATAAGATTCAAACATGGTTATTATTATTTATATTTTCTAATGAATTGTGTTAATAAATTGTATATATCTACACCGTTGTCATGTCATTCCCTGGTTCATCATATCCACTCAACCACATCCACACTTGATTAAGTCATATATGTATGTATCCAAAACCTATGAAATATTAAAAATAATATTTTGAGCTATATTAAAGTATTTAGTGAGTATCTTAGATTAAATTAATAAAGTCTAGTGCAGGATAGGCTAAGTTTGAATTGAGAGTCTTTGTTCCTACCCTGACCACCGGGGCCGAGGAAAAGTGATAACCATTAGTAGCATCAGGAGCGTTGGTTGGATAGTGGAGATTTTGGAGCACTGGCAAATAGGTTAAAGCTTAGTACTGTTCCGTGACTACCATATCCTGAACATACTGGGTTTGAAGTACTTTTTCTAGGTCTCTGAATCTTGTTGGCTGATCACACAATTCTGACCGTTACAATATGTTAGATATTTTGATTTGGCATTATTATTGAGTATTTAGTCTTATTGTAATTGATTTAATTAATAAAAGCATATTGGTAGTGGAATAGCATGGCTAAGTTAATATTATTTTTTCTTTCATTAGTTGTAATTAGAAGTCAGTTATTGAGTTATATTTTTAGTTAGATATCATTGATATTGTAAACTTGTATGGCATATTAAAATTATTATTTCATCCATTCATCAATTATCTTGTTTAAATATAAATAACGTTTAACTTTTAGTATAAGTTTGTATTATTATAAACAGTGTTTTGACTCAATAAGGAATATTAAGGTTTATCAAATTTTTTTTATTATTTTTTTTTTAATAAAATTATTTTTTCCTCCTCTCATCAATTATTTTTTTAAAAAATAAAACTTTTTTTATTTAAAGTTTTTTTTATTATAAAAGTTTTTTTACTCATAAGGAATATTAAGGTTTTCAGCCTACTTTTTGTCATTATTTTCATTCTATTATAAGGAATCTATATAATAGCCATATAATATTGTTTATAAGATAGTGATATTTGGTTTTATCACTTCATCTTTATTCTATTGCAAAAAATTCATATATTTAGGATAGCTTGAAGTAATGATTTCATTTGTTTTCTATCAGCTCTACATGCTATTTGAATTTGTGAATTTACAACAAAGATTATTATCATTGTTTTATTGAATTAAGTATTAGATTGTTATTCATTGATTGATATTCATTTTCATTTAGTATATTAATTTCATTCTATTACAAATGATGCTACAATTCACAGGCATTAATAAATTAGATTGTTCTTCCTTGGTTTATATTTTTATTCTGTTATGAATAGTGATCAATAATTAGACTGTGACTAAGGATACAGTGTGACCCATATTTTTATTCAGTTACAAATGGAAACCAATGATTGAGCTATATTTTTATTCACATTATATTCAAATTATCATTTCCCATTGTCATCATTTTAATTCTGTTACAAATATACAAATGCATTAAAACATACCCCAACATTAAGTCTATATTTTTGGAACATGAGATCAATTTGGGTCATGATTTTGATCCATTTACTATTAAAGTC
The DNA here is from genome assembly GCA_028023455.1 of Epiperipatus broadwayi. Classification (NCBI taxonomy): domain Eukaryota; kingdom Metazoa; phylum Onychophora; class Udeonychophora; order Euonychophora; family Peripatidae; genus Epiperipatus; species Epiperipatus broadwayi. Next base: position 416,225 of record JAQFVV010000460.1, read on the forward strand.
ATTTGACCTGAGAGCAATGATAAAAAAAAACTATGAAGAGGCATGGTTTATTGCAAATAACATCAGCATGATAAACAAAGACATGCATTGCATTATCATGCAAATGGTATATTTAAATTTGTAAACTTATTTAACTTATAAATTCTATTTTTTATACAACCATTTTAATTCTATGAATATGATCCACCTGGTTGAAGGCAATTTGCAGTCTTTCTAGTATAGTGTACATCATTATTTATTGAGTTATATACAAATAAGAAAAGAATACAATCTTATTTAGTTACAATCATTTATACAACCTTTCAAAAAATATAATTTTTGAATATTACAATGAAATTTATTTAAACTTTGCCAATAGATTTTATTTCAATCTGCTTCAGTTATTTTTTTGTTTGTTTTTAGTCAATTTAAAATATTAGACAAGTATCAATTACTATTTAAATACAATGTCACCTTGCCAGGAGATTACTCATGTTCTATTGGTCTACTTAAGCATGAGAGCTATGGTGATATAATCTGCATATAACAATGAATTAGTTGTGTCCTATATTTAAAGTAGTGTATATTTGTTTGTTTGAGAGATTGTATAAAAAATTAACAAGCTTTGTATTTTAGTGTCTGAACCTACCCTCTCTGAGGACTGACAAAGCATGAAACCATGGACAGGGGTTTGAGGGGGTTCCTGACAGATATTTTAAATGCTGGCTCTGGCTAAGCATTTATCACAAAGCTTGTTGGGGAATTGGCAATCCTCTTTGTTTATAACTTACAAGCTTAAGAGAATAGGGTCATGTGATCTATGACTCTTATTTTGACTATGTATAAAAAATTGTTCATTAATCTATCTTCAAACAGCTTATCTTTCTTTTTGTAATGAAATATAGTTTTTAATTCAGAATGTTTTTAGCACTTGTGACAACTTTGTTCTGACAATAATAATGTTTTTATATCATTAAGGACTTCTACTCTGCATTTCCCAAAACTTATTTTAATACTCAATGAATTTTATAAGTGCAGTGTTCAAATTGTGATTATATAGAAGGTAATTATCTCTCTTCTCTTACATCATTAAACAGTGGTGTTAAAACTATCAGGATACTCTCACCCCAGCCACAAGATAGAGACTTTGAAAAGATGAGAATGGCCATCTTTTTTTGAAACTCAAATGCTCTTATATAAGCCAGTCTTAAATGTATAGAAGTGAAAGCATGAATATATAAATCATTCACTTTAAATCGATTTCTTGTTTTAATAATTTTATTAGAACTTCTGAAATATTATAATTTACTTTGTGCTAGTGAGGAGGGGGGGGGTTACTTTCTATGTAATTACAATCTAAACATTGCCTTGCAAAATTTATTGATTATTATATAATTTAATATTCTTCTAATATTAGCATAAAGTAAATTGTAATATTTCATAAGCGCTAATAAGATTATTAAAAAAAGAAATGGTTTTTAAGTGAATAATTTATATATTCAAGCTCTCACTTTATGGGCTAATATAAGTGCATTTGAATTTGAAAAGATGATCCTTTCTGTTTTCTCAAGGACTCTATCTTTTGACTGGGGTGCGAGTATCCTTGAAGTTTTAACATCACTCTTTAATGGTGCTACTGAATATGGATGATTACTTTCTATATAATTCAAACTTATTTTAGTTTTATGTCTTTACATAACGCCCATTTATAATGTTGTTACCAAAAATTCAATATGTCAGCTAATGACGTAATTTAAAAATTATCAGAACTGGTTTAAGTCACATTTGTGACTTAAGTTTGTGAAAATCAATATTACATGTTGTCACAAATTTAACACTATCAAGAAACCTAATAAAGCTCAAGACATTTCTTAAAAAGTATGACTATATAAAATTTAAAACAGTCTTAAAGGTATTTACATTTAGGCTGTTTTGATAATTTAATGATTTTGATGCATAAACTTTAAAACAAATTTTTAGTAATAATAAAACATTTATATGTTAATTCCCCCAACACATACCCCATCCCAAACCCACTAAGTCACTAAAAAATGGTTGAGTCTATGAAATATTATCACTTCCCTAATTACAAAAAGTGGAAGTTTCCATGTGAAACTTAATAAATGAATAAAATAATATTCAACTGAACTGGACAGACAGATAGATATCTTTGATTTTTTATTCAATTTATTTCAGTATTTCTGAATTTAAATGATTATCTAATTTTCTATTCAATTTTTTCAATTTATTTTTTTCAGTTATATTCTAATTATTATATTTTTTTATTAAATTTTATAATTACATTAAAATTAAAAATTAAATTCTGATATTAAAAAGAGAGATCAATTTTTCTATATTCAAAACTGAATGTGTCAATATATATATATAATTAAATTATTAGATATGAATAAGATCAGATTTTAACTTTTAATTAATAAAAGTTTTCTATGTTATAACATTCTAATTTTAATTCATATAAAATTGTTTTCTAAGCATTAAAATTTTTAATTTTAATCTGCTTATCACTGCTAATTTTATCTATAATTATTTAATTTTAATTGATTTTATGTATTTAAAATTTGTTATTGTGTTTAAAATACTATGTATTTACAGTTTTGTTTTTAAAACTTTATAATTGCTTTAAATAGTATATAATTTATGCATATAATTATTTAATTGTAGTTAATGTTTTATTTATTGTATAAAAATAATATATATATATAAACAAAAAAGGAAAAAATGGGGGTGTATATATGTAAATAAGTTATATGATTATATAAAATGAATGTTAGAGGGAGTATTGATATATATGAGTCATGTGATTGTATTAGAAAAATATATTTTGAAAAGGCCCTAATATAGGATGAAAACCATTCAATAGTAAAGAAAATGTTTATTTTTATATAGTTGTTTTATTTCAATTGCGTTGGAATCATTATTAATTATTTGAAAACAACATTATGGTCAAATTTATGTATAAAAATCATTTTAGTAGTTTATTTAAAATTTAAAAGGCAAACCCATTGGAAAGGAAATTGAGAGGCAGCAAGAATGTGCTGTTATTAAAATGTGATCTGCTAATGGGATATTTTTCATAGGCGAATATGAAAAGAAAGACAGAATTGTGAGGCTGCAATAACAAGGCATTGCCTTTAGATGTTGCTAATATGAAATATAAGATTCATTTCCTTAATAACAATTTGATTCTTTTGGAGATCATGAAAATAATATGTAAATTTGTTTATTAAATTTTGATATCATTACCTGAGAAACATGACTTCATTAAAAAGTAAGGATGAGTCATAAAAGTATAAACCTTGCCATTAGTAGGAAATTATAATATATTGCAATCGTTTTTTAATTCAACATATTAACACTCATCTGATCAATTGATATTAAAATAGGACTTTTATTTTTTAGTTAATAATAGATGAATGGCTGTAAATGAATAGCTGTATTAATTAAAGTCTTCTACTTGAAAAAAATATTCTAAATCTTCTTGTGATCTTAAAAGAATTCAAAGATTTACCAGCCAAATTCAAACTTTAAATCATGGTTGTGATTGGTAAGTAAGCCAAGTACTACACATGATGTTATTAAAAGTATTTAAGTAAAACAGCATCTTACTAAATTTGCAAAGGTGATAGCAATTAGTTTTGGAAACTTGGACATTTTAGAAATGCCTGATTTACAAAATACAAATATATCTGATTGATGCAGCATAAACCTAAATCAATCTATTTTTTAAAATGGTTTTCAACAAACTTTGCTTATTATTATATGTCAAATAAAAAAAATTATAATGAGCTGTGCTAATTGCTCTAACAAGCTTTATTGATAAATGCCAAAAAGAGAAAGCATTTTAAAATCTCTATTTAGAAACCATACCCAGACTTCAGACCAATGGTTTCATGCTTTAGCACTCCTCAGTGAGGTGTTAGGATAGTTTCAGACATTAGATCTAAAAATACCAACCCAAATCCAGCACTTATCAAAAAGTTAAATATTAAATGGGAAATCTTACATTTTTAGATACCTAGATGTCTTCAAACCCTCATGATAAGTGCTGGCTTTGGGTCTAAAAATTCCAACCCAAAGCCAGCACTTATCTAAAAGTTAACTATTAAGTGGGGATCTGAACTTTTTAGATACCTGTCTGTCTTTTGGGTTGGTATTTTTAGAACTAGTCTCTGAAATTATCCTAGTACCTCACTGAGGGGTGCCAATGCATGAAACCATTGATGTGAGGTTTGGGTGTGGTTTCTAGATAGAAATTTTTATATGCTTTCTCTTGCTGGCATTCATCAATAAAGATTGTTAGAGCAATTAGCACAGCTCATTATTTTTTATTTACAAGCTTAAAAAATTGGATCATGTCATATATGACTTTAATTTTTATTGACTAAATATCAGTCTAATTTGAAGAATTTGACTAAGAATTGTTTAATTGAAATATTAAAAATTAAAAAAATATTTTAGTCTTAAAAAATAGTATTTATTTATTTATTTAAAAGGTGTTTATTTCTATAATGAATGCTTACGAATATTGTATATAAAAATGTATTTTTTTTATATTTTGTGCAAATAACTAAAATTATTTTGATATATAATTGATATTTTTCTTAATAAATGCATTTTGAAAAAAAAATTGAAGATACAAATTACAACTTTTGTTTGGGTATTCTTTGGGATCTAATACCCTGCACTATTTATATCATCATCATTTTCAATAATTGTTGATCCACTGCAGAATAAAGACCTCTCCAAGTTCATTATATATAAGTTAATTCTAATATTTTCACGGATAAATGATGATTTCATATTATTATTGTTTTGTGGTTCACCAATTTCTCCAGCATTAGCTTCTATTTTTATGGAGGATTTGGAAAATAAAATTTTGACTTCAGCAGTTATAAAACCATATATATGGCTGAGGTATGTTGATGATACCTTTGTTATTTGGCCTCATGGTAAGCATGCTCTTGATGACTTTTTTAATTTTTTAAACTCTTTACACAACAATATCAGATTTACTATGGAAATAGAAAATAATAACCAATTACCTTCTTTAGATGTTTTAATTAAAAGAAAGGAAGATGGTTCTTTATCTCATGGTATATATAAAAAACCAACACACACTGAAAGATATCTACATTTTTTTTCTCATCACCATCCTGCACAACTATTTCCAGTGGCAAAGACATTGTTGGATAGAACTCAGAGACTTTCTGTTGATAGCCATTTTCTCAGGATATTTCTGCTACTAAAAAATGCTTCTTGATAATGGATTTAATTACAGCATTATTAATAGGGCTTATACATAAAAATAAAAAAAAAAGATTTTGATACACAGAAATTAAAACAATTTTGCCATATATAAAAGGAGTAGCTGATAAAATTGGTAACATTTTAAAAAATAATAATAATCACACAGTTTACACTACTTTTAAAAAAATTAATGAAATATTTCCACTTCCTAAAGACAAAATTTCTTTGGAGTGTCATGGCGTATATGAAATTCCATGTAGGGTCTGTTCACATACATATATTGGACAGACTAATTGTAGAATAAATATTAGAAAGGAAGAACACATTTTGGCAGTCAGAGAGAAATCCAATTCATCAGCTATTTATCCTCATATAAAATTAACTAATCATGATATTAATTTTTCTAAAACAAATATTCTAGCAAAAATTGAAATGTGACCAGAGATTGCTAAGATAAACTATAGAGATATTTAAAAAATCCAAGAGCATAAATGAAAGGTATGAATTAAAGAAGATTAACAATATTTGGAAGAAGCTATTGGAAGACAAAATAAAATTTAAAACTTCTCAACCAATAGAATTTAAGTATGAGGAGAAATAAAAAAGTAAAAATTATTTTTAATCTCACATGCATTCCTATGATTTGAGAAAGAGAACTCTTTGAGGAAGGTACTTGTTATTGTACTGAAACATCAGCTATTTAGCTATTTTACCACATGGAATATCCCGAAAACAATAATAATATGAAATTATATATATATATATATATATATATTACAAAGCAAATAATGTAATTATAGCATATATATTATCAAAATATTAAAAATACAAACTGCATTCAGAAATATATTTTCATTGTCTTGGCAAAGTCATCTTCAATAGAATAGATGAGAAGTTAAATATCATGTAATTTCCCAAAACTGACAAAGATTGATATTTGAACATTGTCATTTCAATAAGTTCTTGTCTCAATAGATAAATACTGCTTCTTTTAGCATCTTTTTCATTGTCATTTTTCCATTAAAATTTTAGTATTATCAAAATTAAAAGCACAACTGATTCTAAGAAATGCAGATTCTATAAAAATTTTGTTTGACTTAGAGGTATTGTATAAAATATAATGCTTATTGAACAGTTTGATGAGTGAAAAATATAGTTTTCTGATGTATGAAAATCTACAAGGGAATTTTGACATTATTTCTTTGCTTTTTATGCAAAATATCTTTTGTTTTGTTAAACAACTTATTTTTGTTAGATGTACTGTAGTATGTAATATCAAAACATTTCTCATGTATGCATTTTATTCTGTATTTCTTATTATAAAGCTTGAAACAGGATTGAAATCATTTGTTGTTGTTGTTCTTACTTATATTGGAACAAGAGTTAAACCTTTTAATATCATCAGAAATAACTTTAATTTTATATCCTATGCATAACATTTCTTACATTCATAAAAGAGCCAATATTTATCCATCAATAGAATAACTTCCTGAACTGGCAGAATACAAGTAACAAATCTCATCTGTATTGAGATATCACATGATGTTTATGTTTACACTTTTCATATGCTAATGCATCAAAAATGGTTTTTATTCCTAATATTTTCTTTAAAAAATTCTATATATATCATAAGCAAATTTTAGTAAAAATATGACTATAGTTTATAAGAATGAACTTTTTCATATCATCACCTTCTGACTTAATTTTCATTCACATGTGATGTTTTGTCATTTTTTTCAACATTTACAGCCTATATTAATATGGTGCAAGGTGACAATCTCTCATGGTTTTTTCCCCATGTGCTCTTCTTTATATAATATCAACAAATTTCCTTAAGACTTCAATTATCAGTCTATTATTCTCTCTTTTATAAATATGTCCAACCCAGTTTTATTCCAATCTTAATTTTTGCAATGTTATCAATGATACATGTTTGTTGTTTTATCCATGCCTTTCATTTCTGATCTCTTTTTCTTACTTTCAATGTATTTATATTTTATTGAGGGATTCATAGTATTGGCATTCTCTTTCCTTAAGAATCTAAATCTTAAATTCCTATGTAAGAATTGGTAAAACATACATATTAGAAATGCTTCTTTTTAATTACAAAAGTATATTTCTTTTTTAATACTATTTCTACCAAAAATATTTAATCTAAGTATAATTATATCACTAACTTCATGGTGTTACATTTTCAGTTGTATTAACAATCAAATCAATGGTATTTGTAATTGTTACCTTCTAATATGTGATTATCAAACTTCATTTTCTTTTGAGAAAATCTATTAAACACTATTTTAGTCTTTTTAACATTTAGTTTTAGTCATGCTTTTTGACTTTCATCTGACAACTTTTATAACATTGTCAGAAATTATGAAGCATTATTTTTAACAAATAATCACGTCACCTACAAAATCTAAGTCCATATAGTTTTATTGTCATTTTAATCCACAAAACACTTCTTGTAAACCTGCAATAAAAGCTTTTAAACATATGTCTTGTAAAACTGCTATGAAAGCTTTTAAATATGTGGAATTACCCTGTCATGCACCATTATTAATGTTATCTTTTTTTTGCATCCATATAATCTAATCATGGTTGATGCACTTTGTTAAATATTCTCTAGAATAAGAAAATATCCCAAATCCATATTCTGATGATTCAAAGCATTAATCATTGTGGAAATGTTTATAGAATCAAATGCATTTTCATAATCCATAAATCCAAACTGTAATGGTGACTCATATGTATTGAACCCTCTATATAACTTTTTTCAAAATATGGATGTGAGTCTTCATGCTAAAACTACTTTTAAATTTAATTTGTTTATTTGATAGGTTTAAATTCAAAGACTACTAGACAACATGTAATTACATTGGAAAAAACCTTGTATGGAACTAATAGAAAACTGATATGTTGACAATTTATAATGTCTTTTTAGCATCTTTTTTAAATATGAATAACACTACTGCATTCTTCCAATTATCTGTGACATATTTATCATTAAAAGTATTTGGTATATAGTTTTACCAACAATTTTGTATTTCTATTTCTTATAAAATATCAATAGTGCAATAATTTTCTGAAGATTTTTACTTTTTCATAGATTTAAGTGTATGTCTGACTTTTTTTTTTAAATGTTTGGTAATTCAAAAGTTACTCTAAGTGTTAGTTGGTTTTCTATTGTTTATTATTGCATAATTATTTAAGAAACTCTTCCATTTCTTTCATGATATTAACATTTTTTTAGAAATAGTTCTATTATTTCTTCTTATTGTTGAAACAATGTTCCTTCAATACCAAGATCGTTTATGTAGTAAAAAAAGGCTTTAAATGCTTCAAAGAATTCTCAATCATCAAGAAGAAGGGAACAATTGCTATGTAATAAGAGATTGGTAGTTTAGATTCTTGATTATAACAATATTGGATAGTTAATTTGATTGATTATAAAACCATTTATTTCAATGAAAATTTGTAAGCCTAATTAGAATCTTGAAGTATTATCCAGCAATGGATTTGAAATTTCCATACCATGAAACTGACAGACTAATGTATAGCCACTACATTACAAGATATTAAAAGCCAATAAATCTACTGTGCTGGTCAAAATATGTTTATCCATCTAACATGAGCTGGAACTCACAAAATGTACTTCAAACCCAGCCAAGGCCAAGATTTAGGTCAGGAACCATCCTGAATTCAAACCCACTCTCTAAGCCCCAAATCAAACACCTAATGAATAACATGATAGTGATGGCACATGAGAATTAATCTTAATCCGGCCGACTAGCAAAGCTGAGCAAAACAATGAGACATCTATTAACTATGACTATATTAAAATATACATAAGCATGGCTGTAATATGTGGAAGTGGAGGAAAAAGGAATTTGAATGACTCAAATAAGTTAGACAATAAAATATAGTTTAATATAATAAAAAATTATTTATATACATTTATAAATTAAATACATTAGTATGTGCGTGAATGAGCAAGCAGTAGATGATTACATGGTGTCATTCATGCTATTATTTCTCATATGCTCTTTATTAGCTAAATGATATATTATAAATAAACACACATCTTTAGTGGGTCCAATATTAAAATGCCCATCGAATATAGAAAGAATTACGTAATACTGACATTAACGCTTTGATTTACGGTTCTGAAATGTGGTGACTAACATGATTTAGGGGAGCATTCTGAAATTCATTATACATATGATATAAATTATTTTCATGCCATTGAGGTCGTGAAAATAAACAAAAGACAGTTAAAAGATTATATTTGAACTATGACAAAAATATTTATTGAAAAATTATTTAAGCAATAGTAAGAAGAACACTTTATTTTCCCCAAGGCATATAGATACTTTTAAATATAGATATATAAATTACGACGGTGAGATTGTATATGATTGAAATAAACTTAATTAATAAAATAGAAGTAATTGGCATTTATATATATCTTTTAAGCAAAGCTTAATTTTAATATTAGAGCATTAAAACTGGGTCATGAAGCAAAAGAAATAATAATAATACAAAGAAGTTCATGGTGCTGACATAATAGCCTAAAAACGAAATGGATGGGCATAGCATGTGCCAAACTTAGGGGTCACCGCCAGAGGCTTTTTTATACAAAGAAATGGATGAGCATAGTGTGTGTCAGACTTAGGGGTCACAGCCAGTGGCCTTTTATACGAAAAAAGGATATGCATAGCATGTGCCAAACTTACGGGATCAGCATCAGAGGCATTTTATATGAAGATTTGAGAAGAAATCTATGGGTTTGAACTTGTCGTAACCCCCAGATTAAGAAGCATGTATATATAGAACATGAATATCAGCCAAATGTCAGAAACGCAGTAATGATACATGTCTCTAACAACATTGAATAAATTTTACTGCCTTAAAATAAATGACCCTTGTTTGAATACTATAATACGCCATGCAATTATAATATATATATAGAGAAAATATTTCATTTAATAAAATATACGTTAAGATTTTATATAGCAAAAGAAACATTGAGATTTAGATTTCAAATTAATAAAATATACGTTAAGATTTGATTTAGTAAAAGAAACATTAAGATTTTCCCCCATCCCTTTTTCTGTTAGTTAAAATAAATCAATCTCACCTTTGTTGATTTTACAATAACTGGACTATTTAAAATATTATATTTGATATTTTAAGAGTATGAAAAATGAAGTAAGATTAGCTGTTATATAGGAAACAAATTATAAGTCACCCTTTCAGAATTTAATAAATAATTATAAAATAAATGTTTCAGAGTGTTAATTAGCTTGAGTTCTGGATTTTCAGAGTTAAACAAATCAATTTTTATATTAAAAACGAACCTAAAATGTTGATTCATAAAACAATCTGGTGAACGTATTAATTTACAATGCATTATATATGTATATTTAAAGGGGACGTTAATAACCTTTTCATGAAGGTTTAGTTAAAAATGACAGAAAAGATTTTTAGAAATTAAGCTCACCAGTTTGTGAGATTGACATAATAATAAGAAGGCAGATATATAAATCAAATAATAAATATATATAAATAAATGACCACACCAAAATTAAGGAAGGTTAAAAGCATATGAGATAGGATTAGATATAAAGAAATCATTTGAGAGCAAAATTACATTCACAGATAAATATATATATAAAAAAGGCAAAGTTAAAGAGTACATGAGAAGAGATCTTGATAGATTATTTAGACTAAATTGACTATTAGGTGGCAGCTTGGAAATTTATCTTGCAATTTTAAGAATCCATTTTAAAGTATGGCACGTGCACGGCGATTGAAATGCAAGTACTTCGGTGGCAGAAAACTTCTATTAGCATTCTAAAGTTCTTTTTAGACTTTTCTTCATTTCATGGCAGCAGGATATTACGGTAGCGGCAGATGATGACCCTGACCCTATACCCTGACCCATAGGGTTGAGAAGAGTGATGGATTTACTGCTACATCATTTGTAAGTTTCAAGCAAAACGAAATATGTTTATAATACCTCTCTCTAAAAGTAGCTAATCTACCCTGATTCAAAATTCAGTCATTTTATACTTTTTCTTTTATCAGTTGTTTTTGAAGATGAAACAGTAAGATAACATCCAAAAATAAATTCAAATCTATTTCCAGATTAGAAATAGATTTGAGAACATGTTTACACAAAAGAAAATCTTTAATCTATTTAATCCCATTTATTTTAAGTAAAACTTTAATTAAAAAAATACCTCCCTTTAATTATTTTTGGACAATTAACAACAGTCAGATCTTCCATATTGGATTTTATAATAGTTTAATAAAAAAACAAGCAATTTAAAAGGAAAAGCCAAAAATGACGTATAATAAAATATTTTTAAAAAATCAATATTTTGTTAGTAAGTTTTGCTCCTATGTATATATTTGAGCCGCATCTATAATACTTTAATAAAAAAGAACTAATAATTAATAAAAAGAATTAATAATAATTTTAAAACATGTTATTGAAACATTAAATTTTATAATTTAGGCGCGCATCTCAAATATATACATGAAATATATATACACGGCAAAAGAAGCGGGATGGGAAATAGGGATTTAAACACAGGTTAGTAGGTAGAAACATGAAGCACAATCTTAAGCTAAGATTGACTGCTTCACTACATTGATTTTTTTTTCATATTACATCAACTGACACTAGTGCCATCTCTCTTCCAGTTTCAAAAGCAATGAATAAAATAGGTGATTGCAATGTGGAAAAGTAAGCTAAATTACTACTTTTTGCTTTTTAACATCTTTTAGCTGAAATATCAAAGGTGCTTGAAAATAGCTTAAAACTCAGGTCTTAAAACATATATAGTGATATAATTTAGTATTAAGCCTGTATAGCGATACAAAGGTCATTTAAATTTGGATTTTAATTCATTAAAAATAAAAGAAAAAGGTAGCCACTGACTGTAAATAGTTCAAATGCATCATATCTCCCATCCCCCCTTAATAAAAAGCTAATAAAATGGAAAATATCTATAAGAGTCTTTCTTACATATATTGCTAATTTGTGTTCAGTGTCATATTCATGGTGTTTTCTGGAGTTAAAAAAATGTTACTAGGGAAAATGTAAATGTTTATGGTAATATACAAATACAAACATGTATGGAGATCAAAAAATATATGTATCATAGTTTTATGCATTTTAATAGTGTATATAAGACTCATCACTAGAGATCAAACAAATTTTTATTGGAGCTCCAAATATAAAGTTTTCTAATTTAAATTGTGTAAAGAATGTGGTAAACCCTAGAAACATACTACCAACAATAATTGGGCCTGGTCCCAGAGTTTTATTGATCCAACTTCCTAGTCCACCATTAATGATAAAACTTAGTATACTGTATGCACCTTGAAATTTATAATAGTCAAGCAATATCTTTATTTTTCTGATAGAGTGACCCCTCAAACATGACACAAGATAGCAACTTTTATAAAGATAAGAGCAGCCATCTTATCTTTAACTTAAATTTCCACTAATATAGGCCAATCTGAATTATCTTGATTTGGGAGCATGAAGCTGTTGTTCTCCACTATTTCCTTTACAAATTAATTTTCACAAAATTTTGCAATTTTCAATGAGTTAATATTAATATCTTTATATTGGAAATATATAAACTATTGTAAAAAGTTAATTTTATAAAATAATTAAAATTCTGTTTTAATTAGAGATCATTCTTTATATACACTATTAAAAAAAAATTCAGTCTTTTTTAATAACCATTATTTTAATTAATTCTGTTGGAAACAGTGTATAAATAGAATAAGTGATACTAAAGATTGCAATAGAAATATAATAACTAAAATTGGTGTCAATATTTCTACAATGCATCAAATCTCAAAGTGTCTTTTGTATTCAAAAACTTTAACAAGCATTGTTAGCCAAGAGGTCATCACAGCACCTTGCAAGCAAGCAGTTGGTTGCAGATGGTTGTGGGTTCGCGTCCCGGCCGATGCTATGACATATGAAAAAAAATGTTTTATATACATTATATTTAATATTTTCCTGGTTATATGATGTAAATAAAGTCTTTGGGGGATTAAACTGTGTATAATTTGTTTAAATTCCCAGTGTTTTGATGAAATGTAATTCATCAATTTCCAAAGTTAAGGTTTTAATAAAGAACTATTAGTTCTTAAGTAATAACAAGATTTAACATGAAGTACAAAATAATCATTATATATATATATATGATAGTTGATTATACAGAATAGGTGGAATAGTAAAATTTTTATTTCCTTCAGTTTTACAATTAATTGATTTCAAGTTGATTTTAAAAGAGAGATAAAATAAATGGTCTCCACAAAGTTGGAATACATTATGCTTCATCATATTTATTATTTAAACCACTCAGTATTTCTAATATTTCAGTAAACTCTCTCATACACGCTCAAATTGTACTTATTTTATCTCTTTCTTCTAAAATCAACACTAAATTAATTAATTGTAAAACTGAAGGCCATAGAAATTTTGTTAACCCAACTATTCTGAATAATCAACTACTAAATATAAGAATGATTGTTGTTTACTTCACACCCAGGAAAATAAACAAAGTAATAATACATGGTTTTACCCAAAAAGAATTATATATATATTACAAAGAAATCAAGTCATATGTCACATGACCTAATTTAACAAGCTTGTATTACAAATGTTATATATAAAGCTTGCAAATAAGCTCTTAATAAGCTTTGCAGAATTGCAAGCTCTATATATAACATTTGTAGTACAAGCTTGTTAAATTAGGTCATATGGCATATGACTTGATTTCTTTGTAATTTATTTTTTTCTATTAAATCTTTGGTGATTTTATATTGCTAAAGTTATTAATATATGTTTGTATCTGAACTTGTTTCAGTCCATATGGCTATTTAAGTTAGATAGCTGGATTGGAAGACATGGATGTCTGAAAATTCCAGATTTTCTACTTAAGTTATTCATTAGCTAAAGTGCTAGGCTTATCCTGGAATTTTTAATCTAATGTTTGAATATCCTAGCACCTCACTGAAAAAGCCATTAGCAGAAACCAGTCTGGGGTCAGGAATATTTTGCAAAGTTTGCTAAGAGCTTATTTGCAAGCTCTATATATAACATATATGCATAATGAGCATACATTTAATAAACACTGGGTGGCAGGGAAGATGTTTCTGAGCATAAATATAATTATTAAAGGATATAGAATGTATAAAAATCATTATAGATAGTACAGTGATTAAAACATATACCAAATTCATTATTTTTGGTGTGTTTTTACCTCAGAATGTTAGACATATGAATATATGAGGGATCTTAAGTTAATTTCTCAAAAGTCCCTAATTCTCCAGATGGCATTTCAATAAATATTTCATTATATGTTTTATAAGTTTTATATTATTTTATATTTAATTGATATTATTAATGAATTTATTTGACAATGATTACAATGAGTGTTCAAGTTGTAGAAACAATTACCCTTAGTTATAATGTTATATATTAACCATGCTAATTTTAGGAAAAATCAATCTCCAAGGCATAGATTACTTTATATGAAATCATCAAATATCCTATCATAGAATAAATTCTACTGGAAAAAAAAAGAATATATAAATCTATAGAAGGAAGCACAATAATATTGTCCATCTATATTTCCATAAGATTGATTTGTTCTTTAACCTGGTTTCTATGATTAATTCTCTATACACATTCACTCCCCATTAAAATCTAATATCTTATCTAGTACACATTACATAAAACTTTTATTGTCATATCCATGAAGCTTTACATATAATTTGATGTTCATGTTCTATTACCCTTATCTATGTTAACTTTTAATTTAATTACATGAATGTATTTAATTCCAAATTCTATTTATATGATATAGTAGATAATTATTTTTTATAAACATATTTATACTTTTATAAATACATGATCATAATAATTGAATATATCCATAAAACAATCATTGTTATTGCCATTTCACACAAAAAAAAAAGGAAAGCAAGACTGAATATGAAAACCAGAGAACCATTATTCTATTTAGCATTTTAAGCAAGATCTTGTTGAATTACTCAAATAAAATATTATAAGTTCACATATGAACAAGTTAGATTTAGAAAAAAAATGAAAATATTATATTACAGATATAACTGCAAAATTACAAAAAATACTAGAACATATCTGTTTTGGTGACTTTTATAAGATTAATTATTTGGACACATTTGAACCATTAGAGTAGATGATTAGTTAATTTTCTAAAAAATATTTATAAATCAAAATAGATATGAGTATATATGAAAAAACTGAAAGCTATTTTGAAATTAGAAAAGGCACAGAAAAAGTGAATCAATCTCATCAAGTATATTCATTAAGCATCACGTGATCACATTTCCTATACTAGCACATTAATTGTTGATAAACAGAGCAAAACTCTCCATACAGTATTGCCACCTGTGTTTAGCACAGGTGGCAATACTGTATGGAGAGTTTTGTTCTGTTTATCAAGTATATTCATCACACATTTAAAAGATATATTTGATATGATCAAGAAAAGTTTAAAGGAATGAGAATAAATAATATTTGACATACATTAATGACACAATAACTAATGGAGAAAATAGAAATATGCTGAAATTAACTTTAAAAATGTTAAATAAAAATGTGAAAACATTTATATAAAAATGACCCAAACAGAAACAAAGATTCTATGAGAAAAAAATCCAAATTAATAATATATATCATGTACTAAATAGCCATAAAACTTGAATAATGTCAAAATATTTAATAAAACAACTCTGAACATTTGAAAAAACGTATTAAAGAAAACTCTTGCCTAAAACAAACAATTTTCAATGCATAATTGCATTTATAAATGTGAACTGGAGATAAACATCATAAAAAAGTTAAAAAGAAAAAATTACAATATTTAGATAAGTTATTAAACAAATAATAATGTGATGTTAAAAATCCTAATATTTGGTATTACACAAAGCACAAGCAAATGGTAAAGTCTTTATAAAATGTGGACAGATTATATTAAAGAACAGGGTAAAGTTAATCTACATTCATTCACCTGTTTAAAAGTGAATAGACAAATCTAAAATGTTGTGAAAAAAGCATTATATCAAGAGTGCTGAATACATAATTACTAGTAATGATAATATGAAACAATTTTTTTTAAGGTCTGATTTTTTCAGATGCATTTTTATCTTAGTCAGACATATATATATATTGTATGTATATGACTCATTTCAAACACATAGATATCTTATTTAATTAAAAAAAAATTTTTTTCTTTTATATATATATATAGATTTATGTGTGTATTTATTATTATATGATTTATAAATAGGTAATAAATAAGCAGTTGTAAAGAGAATGTAATGTGAAATAATATTTAATATTGATTTATTATATTTTTTTATTAAATAAGGTGTTAAATTATTTAGCATTATTTTTGGTTAAAATAAAGCAGATCAGAAAGAAAGTGTAAAATAAGGTGATCAGATTAGTAGATTAGAAGATTAAAAAAAATGTACACGTGCAAAAGAGTGTGAAAGAATGAAAACGTCTGTATAAAAACAAAAATGCTTTTACACCTATTTCTAAGGACTATAGATTGCCAGCTTTATTGTTTGTGTTATCTGTATCTAAGATTATTTTTAAAAGAGAGGTGCTTTGATGGGATAAAGCGTGATTATTAATTTTCTTGTAAAATCGCGATAGAACATCAACTTGTCAAACTCTGATTTTTTTTATCTTTTATCTCAAGATAAGATATGCAGGTGGTCATTTTCTTTGACCAAGATTCGCAATAAAAACGAATGTAACAATATTTAGTGATCAGTCAATTTTTCAATGTTATTGAAGGAGAGATGTGGCAGTCAGTTTTTTTTTTTAATGTTGTGAAAAGAGAGTGAGCGATTTTTTTTTACTCTTTAAAAGTTGAGGAAGAAAAAAATGACTCTTGTTTTAAAGTCAGTATAGACGAAGATGTGCGTATATATAAGTAATTCTCAGCAAGATTAAGATAAAGAAGGAAAAATTGAACAAAATTGAATTTATTGGAAGAAGTTATTAACAATTCTATGAAATGATATTAATATATTTTGCTGTGTATAATATAATGAATTTGCATTGCTAAAACCATTTTTTCTGCTTCCTGATTAATACAGAATGGGTTAAGTCACTGGTCTACTGTGGACCCATATAGCGGTCCATGGTAACCAAAAGAATGGACAAATTTAAAACCAGCCAAAAATGTCATCTCATTATCATCTTTGACAAGAGCCAAGAAGAAAGGAAAGATGAATAAAAGCCACATATATAGCCAGGTTTGAAGCTATGAACCAAATTTTTGTTAAAATTTTCCTCATAGTCATCTAGAGTGTCTACAACAATTCTGTTTAAAATGGGAGAGACAAGCAAATCCACCAGTTCATACTTATCTAAAAGTATTTGTAATAACTCTTTTTGAAATGGTAGAAGCAAGCCAGACAACGAATTCAGCATTATCAAAAGTATCAACAATAAATAATTTTAAAATTGAAGAAATAAGCAAGTCAATTAATTCATGTTTATCTTAAAAGTATCTGCAAGAACTTTTCTTTTTTTTAAAATGGAGCAAAGACAAGCAGTCTGAAAATTCAAACTTGGGACATTTATAAGAAGTGAAAGTAATCGGGTAACTATGAACTTTCCTTAACAGATCTTTTATTATTGTTTATTAAAAGTAAACCTTAATTTATTGGTCAAAGCATTATTTTTTTTCTTTTGATACAGAAACATTAAAGGCTTGTTTATCGATAGTTATTCTCAATATTACATAACATAACACAAACACAGTTTAAATCTTTAAACTTAAATTTTTATTATTTTTTTTATTACTTTTTTATATTCTATATTGTAATATTGAAATTTTTTTTTAATTATTCTTCAGTTGTTATGATAATGAGCAACCTATAAATATATGCATTTATAATGTTTTTTTATTTATTTTGTTGCATATTAAAATTGATATAATGTATTTTTATTTTCTTTTGCTCAAGATTGCAAGAATATTTTTTTATATATGTAATTTATGTATTAATCTTTAATATAAAGGAATACATTTTAGAAATAATATGTTGACATATCACATGGTGTGTGTGCATGTGTAACTGCTTATACAAACATGTCAAAAGAATAGATTATACATAATTAGTTTAAATATGGTAAATTATAAAGCAAGGCTTACATATGAATGGAAGTGAAATAAAACACAAGCTACACATGAAATTTATTTTTATGATATAATAAGTTAGGAAAGTCTTAAGTAAGCATTCCATGAAATATATTTTTTTAAATGTCATTTTAAGCCAGCTTATTTTAAAATTATCCAAAATGATGAACTTGTATATTAAATTTATTTGGTTGTGCTTATATAAAATTTTGTATTAGTTCTATGAATTAATGTAATAATAAGCCATTTATCTAATTAGTAAATTTGATTTTAAAGAAAGAAAGAGTAATAGTATTAATAAAATATAATTATATATCTTAATTGGTTTCCGAGTTTTTATTAAAAATATTGTTGTATTTTTCTTGTCTTAATTCTATTGTTTTAAATGATCATCGTCATCATCATCACTCGCAGATATTAAGAATCATCATTCGTAAATATTGAGCAATCACTTAAAATATTAAACGCTGCAAAATGTTAAGTAAACTAGAATGTTGATTTGCATTTAGGTATTTAGGGATTAAGCTTGATAATAACCAAATTTTAATAATGATAGTTCAACAATAGAAAGCCAAAATTATGTTGTGTCCATGAGTTTTTATCATCTTCATCAAAGATGGATATATTATTGATTAAAACATTGTTTCAAATAATACTATACAGTAGTTATGATCGCCATCATCATTAATAAATTATAATCATTAAATCTAATGTTTAACATAATTAATATATTTAGTAAATAAGGATTTGTAGAAAGTTGAATATCATGCATAGAGATTCGTGATGATCAGTCATCATCACTAGTATTATTAAATCCTGGTTTTAACTATTAAAGTATTTTAGTAAATAAACATAAACTTATATAAATGCTAGTGAATGTAATATTTAAATCCCATTTTTGACAAAGGGATGATTTTAAAAAGTGCTTATGAGTTTATAAATATAAATTTATTGTTGTGAGTTCAGTATAAAGCTATGGCTGGTATCATCATCACTATTATTATCATTATTATTATGATATTATTACCATCATCATTATTATTATCATCATCATTATTACTTTTAAATTGTAATAAATAATTAAGTTAAATAATCTAGTTAAATGGCCATCAATATCAATAATGGTCTTCACGAGAAGCCATTAATAGGATTATACTTGTCTGTTCATCAATGTACGTAAATTTGAGCTAGCAATGTCTATAAGAGCCTTGATATATATAAATTTTTGGTGATATGGGGATCTTATGATTTTATTGACATGGATAAAATATAAGAATGTCATTTTTATTTTTTTTCATTAATCATCCAAGTCACGTGTAATAAAAATGTACCGAATGAGTTTGAACTCAGTACACTCTAAACAGATATTTATCTAGATTTAAAACAATCTAGTGGCGCTCGTGGGAAAACACATATACTTAACTAAACTGAATAAAAACTGATCCCATCCCTTTTCCAACTTATTAACTTTGTATAATGTGTTTTATAAGTTGTCATGAATAGCACCAGTGTGTGCGTATGATCATGAATGGTCTTATATGGTTGGAAAGAAGAATAGGAAGGTTTCTTTGTTAAAAGAACCTAGTATTGGAAATAAGCGAAATGCACTCCAGGGATCTCACCGTGGGTAATTTTATTCAGTTGCTATATTTAATATTATTTTATTTGATGACAATGGCCAGTATGTTTTATTGTTCAAATGACTTCCCCAATATCTAAATATTTTAAATCTTTAATGATGACAGTTTTAATTTTCATTTGGTTATTTTATATGGAGAAATGAGATAATTTATTTATTTCATTATTAGCGTGACAGAATTAATATTTAGGATAGTTGCAAGTAGGCTATAAAGTTATATTTAGTTATTGAATTATAGCAACTATCATTTTATCATTCGTCAACATATAGATTATAATCAGTTATAAAGTAACAGCCTTTTTATCATTCATCATTACAATATTATTCATACTGTTACAAATGACAGATTATAAACATATCTTATTATAATAATTAATAATATTTATCTATTTATCGTCTATCTATTTTATATTTCTGTCAGTTCATCTTATTTATTTATTAATATTTTTGTTACAATATATATATATAAAGAGAGAGATAAAATGTACTCTACAAATAACAGAGTGGATACATAATCTTGATAGTGTCAGTGCTTATATGAATTATTTATTACTTATATTAAAAAATATATATATAAACAAAAGTTACATAAATAACAACAATATTATTCTTAATATTTTAAAATAAATTATTTAAAATCAAATAAATTATCTACTATTAAGCAGAATATTTAACTTATTTCTGATTCAAACAAAATTAAGACAGGATGACTCCATATCTCTAAAACTTTTACAGCAGTGCTGCTGCAAAGTATTTTGTGGATTCAAATGGGAAGCTAAAGGATTAAAAAAAAATGGAGATTATTTAAGTTATTTAGATTTTTCAGCTGCTGTAGTTGTTTTTTTGCAAATAATGCTTTAGAGCTTCAGGAAATGTTGCAGGACTTATCAGATAAAAGTAGAACTTTATTTTATAATTAAGATAATTCATTGTATATCCCATACTATATTTTATTATCAAGTAAGTCATCATTTATTGAATTTATTGTCTCTGCCAAGCAAAATATACTTGTTTCTGTGAATTCATTGGTCCCTTACAAATTTTATAAATTCATTATAGATATAAATTTGAATTATCATAGAACCATTTGTGGATCAATATAATTATTTGTCAATTTATTAATTATATATTTTTGTTGCCTAAGTACAACATTTGTGTAGTATATATAGATTGCCCAAATATTTAGAACATAAGTGAAGAAAAACATTTGGTTATGATTTTGTTTATTATATGTGATTTCCAAAATCTATGAAGTACTTACAGGTTAGCTAGACCTACTCATTTATAATATTTTTATTATATTCCTGATTATCGAAATATGGAAGCTATTCAGTGAAAAGCATTTATTTCACCTCTACATTTTGGCAGTCTTTATTAGTTTTTCTTTACTATATGTATATATACTTTAGTTGTGAGTTATAACTGAAAATATGTGGTAGCATTAAAACGGAATAAGAAATCATTATTCTGGAAGAATGCTTAAAATTTCTAAAAGTATTAAACATAGTATAATGTTTTTTATACTATTGTTATATTATTTTAAATCACTCTATAAATATACAAAAATAAGTTACTTTTTTATTACAATGAGTTTATTAAAATTTATAGTGCAAAAGATGTTACATTTAAATATTTTTAGCAATATTTAAGAAAGTAACAATGTTTTATAATTTTCTAAATGAAATTATGAATGGCTGTAAAATTTTTCAGGATATTTTATAACATAAATTTGATAATAAATTCAAGTTATCAAAATTCAGGATAAGAAGATCTGTAATAATTATATAAAATTGACAGGTATGGTATTGTTAATGGAATTTAAGCCTGTGCTAAAATTTGGAGTAATATTTGTGATTAAACAAGTTTTTCAATTATTAAAACATAATAATTGTTTTATCTTATGAAAAAAATTTAATAAAATAATTCATAATTTTAAATTGATGTTACATATCTATTAAGAGAAATAAATGTAATAGATTTATTCTGATTGATAAAGTTATGTATGCTAAGCAGCAAATAAATAAATTAAGTTTTGAAATAAATGATAATTATAATTTACAGTAATAAAGAATGAATTTATTAAAAACATATATAGACAAAATATAGAAACAATGCATAATGCCAGCTGAAATCTATAAAAAATATTTGAAACCCTTCATACCTTTAT
Organism: Epiperipatus broadwayi; assembly: GCA_028023455.1. NCBI lineage: Eukaryota > Metazoa > Onychophora > Udeonychophora > Euonychophora > Peripatidae > Epiperipatus > Epiperipatus broadwayi. The sequence continues at coordinate 438,513 of JAQFVV010000460.1, forward strand.
TATTTCAGCTATACTCCCCCTTTAAATTAAAAAGTTTTAGCAGAACTTTTTAATGGACTGCTAAAATTTGAGCTTTTTTTTATTTCAAGGGTGTGTGTGTATGTGTGTCTGAAGGTGTTTCAAGTATTTTATAGATAAAATTTATATGAGAAAAGAATACTTGAAGATTTATCCTTCAGTTGCAATAATAATGTGATTATATGCCAACATTAAATTCCATAAAGAGAATACACTTCTTAAATTGATGTTTGATTTTGTAAGCTGCTATTATTATAAAATATCTTAATTGGTGCCTAATTCAAGAGATATTGGATTTTTGGCAAACCTATTGTTAAGTGTATTTTTCACTTTATAAAAGAAATGGTTGGCAATGATATTATGGCTTCATTTGATGTATTCAAATTATATGGATCAATAAACCATGTGTATTCTATAAATATTATTTGAAAGTTTTAGAAAAAATGTGATATAAATAAGCACAAGCCAATTAATATCACATGACTACCATTTCTTATGCTTGCCCATACCTTTTATTAAAACAGGCAAAACTCTCTATACGTATTGCCACTCAGTGCAAGACAGTGTAATCAATGGATGCCAGAAGGCTTGGGTATAAAATCCTCATCTATTGCCTACTCATTCAATATCCCCAGACTAGTTTCTGGCTTGTAGCCTTCATCAGTGAGGAGCCTTGGATCTGAGAGCACTGCACTTAGATCTTATGATCTAATGCAATCCTCTTGTATTGGATTAGATTTATTAAGATAATATAACACACTTTTCAAATAAATTCTTTCAAATAGATAAGAACTGGATTTGTCAATAAGATGACTTGTTAGTAGTTTGATAGTAATTGAAGAATACATTAAACAGCTAATATTGAACAGAAGTTGTGATATTGTATATAGAAGATATAATGATGAAGTATTTATACATAGTCCAAAACCATTAATAGATAGTATGTTTAAATATTTGAATAAGAATTTAAATTTACAAAGAACAATTGAATATAAAATGATCAGTGTTGAACATATTTAAATATATGTATATCCAGAAATTACAATGGATTTGATTACAAAAAGATTGTAAAACTTTTGAATGTAGGGAAATCTATACACTCTTTACAGTGCATTTTTTTAAAGTATAAGCTTTCAGGATTTAAAGAGTATTATTTTCATTTATATGTCTGAGACGAGCAGAAAGCAGAATGTTGAGGATTATAAAAAGTTGTAATTAACGTAGATTATAACAAGAGTTTGTAGTATAGTCATATATGATTGTTTTATAATAAAATTAAATTTAAACATAATGAGATAAATATTATTACCGTAACCTTATATTCCCAATTTATATTCAAAATTGTAAAATGTTATTTCCAAAGATTTTAATGAAGGATTTGGATCTCTTCTATTTTTGAATAGAATGATAAATAATACTATAGATAGAATAAATCAGACTGATAAACATTAAATTGTGGGTTTTCTTTTATGTAGTGCACTAATAGCATATTTATCAATATAAAAAAAAATCTAAATCTAATCCTCAACTTAATTCTATTTGTGTGTGTGATGAAAAAAATTCTGGACATGATTGTTGTCCTTAGAAAATTAGTATTGCGTGTAAGAAATCAAATGATAAAATAAGAAAAATTAAAGAGCCTGGTATATTGTTAATTCTAATAATGGGTCGAAAACAGAAACTTTAATAGTATTAAACTGAGCATGCTCTAAAATTTTAATCATCAATTAATGTGTTTTAATTATTTCATAACAATTGTTTGCGATGAATTTGATATATTATATCAAAAGCTGTCTTAACAATTAATAATATATTTACTCTGTTTCATAAAAGACAAGTATTTTGTTTTTAATATATATATATTTACACACACACATATATATATATCCTATTTTATTAGTAGTATATACATATTTATTAAAAGTATAAAAAAAAAACGAATTTAACTTTATAATTTCTTATAATACATATTTCTTAATGTATAAATTATTAATTCTTTTCCTGCTCATTAAAATATTTAATAGTTAATATTTATATAATTTTAATTATTTTATAAATATTATAATTTAAAGCTATATAGAAAAAAAATTCACTATACTTTATAAAAAATCAAACGCAAATAAGTATTAAATCTTAAGAATTTTAATGAGTAATAGAATAAATTAATAATATGTTTATAAATATATATAATAAGTTATAATTTTAATTTTTTTATATATTTTTGATAAACTGAGAAATATATAAATATGTATTTGTATGTGAGTACATTTTAGACTATTATTAATTTGAATACTTATTACTTAAAAATTTCTACTATCTAAACAAAATTTCAAATTGTTATTTTTAACTTTTTACAATAAATAAAATAAATATTTGAACACATTTACAAAAAAAAAAAAATAAAGAAAGGAAAAAACATTCTGCAACAATTTTTAAATTAATAAAATTATTTAACAACTGCTCCTTTTTTATTTAAATGGAGTTTGAATTTACTGTGAAATGTAAAAGATCTATTCTTGAAACTACATATTCCAAAAAAAAAATATATTGGAATCTCAGATATCAGATTAATCATGTTTTACTTGTATGTACTGAGAGAAGTAAACCAATCTGAATAGTTAGCAGATAAAGCAACATATGCTTAGCAATATGCCAATGGTTTCTGATAATGATGTAGTTACATACACATCCATATAAGCTTAGTATAAGAGTTAATGCATATATTGGGTGTAAACTCTAAAAAATTTTGGCAAAAATAAAATATGTTAAACCTATTATATAAGTGATATAAAATAAATATATATTGTAACTTAATCAGATGACCAACCCCTCAACTATTATTATGGTAGATATCAACAACAAATTTCTAACTTAGTCTTATCAGATTCCTTTCTTTTATATAAAATTCGACTAATACAAATCTTACTCTTTTCATGTTTTATGTATTATTTTATCATTATTAATAAAATGTTTAATAATAAAATAACAATAATCATGAGACTTGCTATCCAATCATCTAGTGAAGTACCTTTTTTTAACACTGGGTATACACCTGGGTCTTGTTTTATGTGGATTTTTAATGCAATTTTGAAGTTATGTGATTCATGTTTCTTCTTAATATCTTTTTATGTGGGCTTTCTTTTATGTGATAAAGAAGTTCATATTTCACTATATTAGATATCAAAAAATTTTAATTATTAATAACTTATTTTGACTTGAAATACTTTTTTTTTCCAAAAATATAATGTTGTATTAACAGCTAATGTGAATATGGCCTGAAGCTGTATTTAGAATCTTAGCCTCTACATAAATAACCTACTTATGAGTAAATAATAATAATAGATTTATACTTACAAGTATAAAAATATTGCAATAAATATTCAAAAAATTTAAACTTTTAAAACATATTTTGTTAGATATAACAGAAATAAATATTCTTTTAGATTTTTAAAATAAATAATGAAGTTTTGTAAACTGAAAATAATCTTTCTAATGATAATGTATAATCTTTTTGTTTTGATTGCGATCTCATTTTTTAAATATAGAAACAAAATGTGAACATTTAAAATTTATTTCAGTAGTAAACAAAAATATCTATCAAATGAAGACAAATTTATTATTTTCTGATAAGTATTAATCATTTAATCATAGATTTTACATTGATGTGTGAGACAAAGAAAAACATCAGAAAATGCTGAAATCTGAGAGAGTTTGCTGCAATGAACAACCTCTTAAATTCCAACAAGAGCTAAATTAGTTATATGTCTGGATATTGTGAGCTTTATAAACAATTAGTAAAATCATTGTCTCAAAGTTTAATCACCGATTACATGGTCAACAGAAAACCATTAACACAACACAAGACTGAAAGTGATGCTAGTTGTACTTCCTCTTGTGATGAATCTGATTTCTTACCAGTTCACAAACAAATCGCATATTGTCAAATAGTGATAATGATTAAAATATGTATGAAAAATGTAAAATTAAATACTGTAATTAATAAAAAAAGTAAAAAAAGTTTGTCTTGTATCAATTTTTTTCAAATATTTGAAATTTTTTATTAGTCATAATCTAATACCTTATTTTTTTAATGTGAATTTTAAAGTATTTTTTTCTTATTGCTTTGCTTTTATGCAATTTCTAAAAATTACAGAACCTATTCCCCATTTTCAAGGTAAGTTAAGTTTATTTTTGTGTGATTTTTTTTAATATGGGTTTTCTGTGGATCTACCACATAAAACGAGACCCAGGTGTATATCACAAACATACCCTCAATGGCATAGGAATATAACAAAACACTAATCTTCTAAAATATCAGTGATACTTCAATGACTTACAATAAAATAAGTAAATTATATCAAATATTAAAATTTCTTATGTTAAATTTAATAATAATATAATATTCATCTAATTATTGAAAATATTTTATACTACTCCTTTATTAACATTCCTTAACTCAATAAACATCTCAGGTAACTACTGTTTCTTAAATGAAGAAATTAATTTACATAACCAAATGTAGAGAGGGATTTTATTTACATTGAGCTATATTTAAAATAATTAAGAAAACAAATATACTAATCAATTCTTCACTTTTAAAATAATTAACTAATTTTTTTTATAAATTGACTAAAAAAATAAATTAAAAATTATTAACCAACATTTATTATTATTAATTATAATAATCAATTTTAAAATAATTTATTACAACAGTGTATTATAATTCAATCATTTTTAATTTTATATGATATGTTAATTACTCACTCTTCATCACGATCATTGAAAGTGATATAGAAAATTTAAATTAGTTAATATTTTAAAATACAATATTAAGTATTTTGAACAATCATATTTTTTTTATTTATTATCTTATATTAGATTATGTGCAACAATACCAAATATATTCAATTATTATAACATATGTATGCCAAGGATGATGAACAATGACTTGAGAACAAGAAATAAGACTCTCAACACTTCATTAGTTTAAAAACAGACATTAACATTTATTATAGTAATATTATACAAAGTTTAAAAATAATTTACATATATCTTATATTTAATAAACAATATTTAGCATATAATAACAAAACTTTATAAACTAATATTAACCAAGTAATTATAATTAAAATATTTTATACTTCACTCTAAAATTATTTACAAATAAGATTCAGTATATTTCAGTACTTTACATCATTAACATTAAGATATTTCTTAATATTTTGTATTAAAATATATCAACAAAAAATATATAATTGATATTTTCATCAAGTTCCAAATATTTTATAAATGTATTCTTTTAAATTATCATTCTTTTATCTTTAACCTTCTTATAATATTATTATCTAATTACAATACTATAACTTATTTTATTCCTTCTATTTTTATTAAAAATAAATATTTAATTATTTGAAATGTTCATTACGATATAGCACTTTTATTCCTTACATATAATAATATGAATAAAATATCAGTATTTTTTCAATATCATATCATGTATCTCATATCTTCAATTTGTATTTTGATCTATATTAAATAAAACATTCATTAAATATTTTTTCATACATTCTTTAATAATCTATTTGTCTTGTATTTCATCATTCTTACAATAAATTAGTCTACCTATCATTCTTTAAAAGTTTAGCAATTACCATTACTTATATCTTCAATTTCCTTATATGATGTTTACACTAGTATGGTTGTTCATGATAACAAGTGTGGGATGGATATCTTATAAAATTATTTTAAAAAATGATACCATTGACTAAATGTACCTTAATGCCACATATTATCTTGTTTCTACCTTAATTTTTTATCTCAGCTACTACTTCAGGCTCTTACAAATTTTAGAAAATGTCATTATCCATTATATCATAAATATTCTGACTTACTCTATATTGTATCATATTTAACCCTAATCAACACATCCACAACATTACAGGATTTCCAATAAATATACTTTCCCATACCACTACTTAAAATCTGACACTCCATATGAAATACTTACTTCACGTAAAATATAATTCATTATTTATCTCAGAACATCTAAATTTATCATTAATACCTTATAATACCTTTAACAGACCAAGAAGACTAAAAACAAACAAATAGTTTTATGATAGAATTCATCATAAATATAATAAATCAGTTATCTTTAATTTATAAAGAGATCAATCATATATGCCTTATACAATCATAATAACATTATAATAAATATATTCAATCCTTTATCATATATGTTCATTTAAATTCACATATTATAAGGATCACACATATTTTACTTGATTCCATGCTTAAAATTAGATACAAATATCTTATATTTTATTAAAAAAATATTCCTTAATCATAATATTTTATGATTATCACTGAAGACTTTCTGGTGAATATCATCTCTCCTCCATTATAGAATTATAATCAAGGAGATTTTTTCTTTTTATTTATACAAAAAATGTTTGAAATACTTAAATCTAAAAAATAAGATATGAAATAAATAATTCTAAGTACTTAACACTATCTTAATACAAATACTATAATATAAACACTAAAATACTATAAACAAAAAGTTTTCTTCAACTTCTTGAAATAAAAAAAATCATAACATGTCTATGAGAGTATGGTTACCATGACAACATCACAAGCAACTGTTTCTTGAAGAAGAGAAATACATCACAACCAACTGTTGCTTGAAGAAAAAAATGTCTTTCCTCCTTTCTCCCCACTGTGCTTATAACCATAAGTGTTCTTTATTTATAACAATAGTTTCTGGCAGTATAATTATATGACATTTATAATATAGGGTATATGAGCACAGATTTACAGATGAACCATCACTCTCCACTCTATCTAATAACACTGATACACTCAAGCACATATATGCTGTGCTCATATACCCTATATTACATATATAGACACAGGTATATAATAAGCCTGTGTTTCAGTTATGACATTTATATGATTATTTTACAGTTTAGTAAATATGTATTTGACTATATTTTATTTTAAAGTTTTATTTCTGTCTTCAAACTGCAAAGACATATACTCGTAGAATTAAAAAAATCTAATATTATTCCTCTGAATAATGCAATATTTAAATTAGTTAATAAATTAAAACTAAATAATGTTAAAGTTAGTCAATATAAACTTCTCAATAATAAGTAGTCTAAAACATATCCTTCTTCTCTTAGGTAACTATCATCTTAATAATGTCATAAATAAATGCATATATTTACATTTAATATTATTAATGAATATAAGTAATTATCTCTATAATTACTAAAGATAAGATTTAATAGATAATATTTTCTATCATAAGGCATATAAAAAATAAGAAATAAATTTCTTACATCTTTTCATTTTAAGTAGGAAAAATGATTTAGTTAATATGCAGTTTCTCTTGTTGAAGTACATTTTATCCAAGTAAATGAAGTTTTGTTCCAATCATTATCATAAGTTTGTAGTTAGCATATGTAGAGTACCAATGAGGATAGTTTGTTTCTTATTCCATATGAAATTAATTAACAAACTTCTTAAAATGAATTCCATGTTTTTGGAATTATTATGATTAACTTTTACTACTAAAATAATAATATTTTAATAAATTTACACTTAAAATTTTATGACAAAAAATTATGGTTTTCTCCTCTAATTATTTCTTGATTATCTCCCCAAATCTCTTGCTTATCTTCTATTTATATAAAAAAAATTGCAATATCTGATTGGTTAATTACCTTCAGATGTCTAGCTAAAATGAATATTAATTGCCATCCACAATTTTAAAAATGAATTATAATTAATATTAAGTAAACATTTATTAATTTTAATAATGTAAAATTTAACTTATATTTTAATAATAAAATACTCTTTATTTAAAATCAAATTTTAACAGTTACATTTTACCATTTATGTTATTATTCTAATTATTAGTTTTATGAACTTTTATGATATTTATATGGTTAAAAGTAATATTTATTATTAAAATAACTAAAAAATTGATTATTTACCAGGAAATACATTTCATTTATTAAATGAATGTGTGACTTTATTGTTGCGAATGTCTCTCTGGATCTTAGGGATGCTCTTTCTGTTTGTAATACTCTCAAGAACGGATCTTTTGCAGCAGTAAGATTATCTATCTTTATAACATTTTCTTTATGGTTGACGTGTTGCAGGTTCATCTTTCATCATTTTCAGAACTTGTCTCTAACTGTCTTTATCAAGATCCTTGACCAAGTCAAGCAATGAGACTCTCTGCTTTCGCCTGTGAGTCTACGTGATGATACTTGGGTGAAAATTTCTTTTCTCTCTTAGTCTTATTAAGATATCTTTTTCTCTGCATTGACCTTTTCAAGTTTCATTCTGAATGGTGTGTAATTTTTTATAAAGTTTAACTATATATTACTATGTTACTATGTTTAATATATTTATTTTAAAAACAAAAACACACATCTCAGTCCCCACTTATTTTATCAGTAATTAAATGATTTTAAAATAATAAATAAATAGCAATTTTCAATTTATTGTTAATAATTATAAGAAATATTAATTTTTAATCATTATAATTACTTATTAAAAATACTTTTCATGATTTTAACTATTATTTACATTTTTTTTAACTAAATAGAACAATTTAAGACTCAAATTTATAACTTATATAAATTATAATTATCTAAAAAAAAGTGAATTCAAATTTAGTACTAAAAAAACAATGTATTTAAATTCTCCTACAAATTAAATAATAGGGTTTGTTTATCAGTCATTATATAAAATTTTATTTTTTTATTAAAATTGACCATTAACAACAACCATGAAATGATGTACCAAATAGATAGGCTACAGTATATATATACATATATATATATATTCAAAAAATTAGAAAATAACTTTAACATTATTGTATGCATGAATATGAATAAGTATACAGGTGGCCTTGATTTTTAATATTATGTATTAATATTAAAACACTATGAAAGTATTGTAATACCATCACTATAACCAACATTTTATAAAAAAATTTCCCAACTATGATAACAAATAGACCTTTTCAAGTGAACTTCAACAAAAAAATATATAATATTTACACAAAACAAAATAGTCTTTTCATCATTCACTTTAAAAACCAATTTCCTTTGAGGGCCTCAGATTCATTAAGAGCCAAATAACTACTAGAATAATAACTTAAATAAGTACTTCTATCGAAAACAAATTTATTTTCTATAATTTTTATAATTTCAATTAACACAGATTTTATTTTCTTACCAGGATCAGAATTTACAATAGAATACTTCCTATTATTTAATTCTAAAGAAATTTTATTTTTAAAACCACTATTATTTAACAAGGCAGCATGGACACCTCTGACTTTTTTTGCCTAGTTATTATTAGGCTCTTAAAGAATCTGAGACCACCAATCTCATGAAGATATCCCTTGAGGTTAAAGAAAGTTGGTTTTTGAAGTGAATGATGAAAAGACTATTTTGTTTCATATATATATATATAGAAACCCCTCATCACCGATCACCAACAACCACAAATACCCAGGGGCACCAATTCTAGCAAATATAGAATAAACTATTGATCTAACTTTATCCTAAATTTATTTATGAGACTCTTAAACAAAGTTTTGCCTTAACTTAATTCAGTTGAGGGATACGGAGGTTTATGAGGTGTAAAATGTACATTAGATGTGGGAGGAAATATTATAATTAATAGGAAATAAAACATTATTAAATTTTAAAATAAATAAGAATTAAACTGGTAAAATTCTACCATCTAAATTAATAAGTTGTATTATATACTTCACCTCCTCCCATCATCCTCATGCATTGAACAACCTCTACCATATTAGAAAATTAAATTAATAACCAAGTGTAATGTTTAATCACTGTACTGTGTAATAACTTGGAACTAAATATAAAATAAACCTAACATTATTGAACTTTTAATTATACCCTAATTTAAACTAGTTAACTGAATTTAATATTTAATCTGAATTAAAAATTGAATATCTCAGGGAATTAACTTATTGCATGGCTTAATTTAAAATCTCTACCTCTCAACAACTACTATTTATTATTATGAAAATAATGATATAAATTAAGCAATGCCCTAACTAAATAATGACAGTTAGATAATGAAAGAAATTGGGCACATTTTGATTTCAATTCATCATCTAAACAATTACTAAATGATAAAACCTTTTTAGAAAATCAGTAAATAATTGGCATCTCATACAGTGTTTGGATCAAGGAAATCAACATGTTCATCATTAAGTTAAATAAAATACAATTATATCATATTAGATAAAGTAAATGTGTGAGCATGTGTGGAAATATGAAATACGAATGTATGTTAAAGAAGATTTCTGAATACAATTTTGAATAATAAAATATTTATTATTAAAAAAAATAGTTAAGCAAACATTTAATTTCTTTATAATTGGTACAAGTACAGGTTCTGGATGTATTTAGCATCAATGGTTGAAAAATTTACATAAGAATAGATAACACAATATAATTTTCTAATTTTTAATCTGACACATCTCATCTATCAAAGCATCTTGATAGACTTATGGAAACACATTATATTTTTAACACTAACATAATGAACCAAAATAAAATCTTTACATTTTATTGCAAAATGGTTTTCAGTTATCAGTCACTTCTGATAAACATATGGAACTGAAGTAAGATAGCCCTAAACTTCAAACAATAAACTACAAAAATTTCCTTTACATTCAACAGCTTATTTTTTAGTACTCTCAAATTATCAATTAGTTGATAAGTGTATGATAACTAACATATGGTTAAATATTTATATTCAATTATAACATAAAACTAAAATTTTTGGCATTTTACTCCAAATGCACCTTAACTAAAAATAAAGGGGTTTGAATCTAATAACAGGTATAAAATAAGAATAATATCAAACTATATTTTACAAAATTGAAATAAATAACTCCATCAATTAAATATATTCTGTCCTTGCAAAAATGAAGTAAAGAATTCTATTAATTAACTATGTTTTATTTTGCCAAAATAGAAATAAATAATTCTACTATATAACTATGGTTTGTCCTCTTGTGCTTACTTACTCAAATGATGATTGAATATTATGAAAATTGATGATATGAAATTTAAGTGATAAATACAAAATGATTTGAAATAATAACTAAAATTATGCATTACTGATGGATTTTTCCATATCTTTTAAATTAATACTTTATGCATAGGTCTGTATTATGTTGTGTGTCATAAAATAAATAATTAACACTAATCAATCCAATCAGTTTACTTATAAAGTTGTAATACAATCATAATATGGACAAAGACAATGGACAATCAAGCTTTAATCACTAACTTTACTACAGCTGTTTTGTAAGAAAATCAAATCTGCTTTTATTCTTTTTATCAACAAATTATCTGGCACTTGTCTATAAGTATAAGATGAAAAACATTCCATAAGCACATGGGGATAAAAGATTTTCACAATTATAATCATATAAATAACAATACAACAACTCCCAAGTCTAACTTTTGAGACTAAATAAACTAGTGGGAACAAATTTCATCACCAAATAATCAGGGAGATAAAATACTTGGCTTCATATACTCTAATTCATAATATCAAATATCAAAACTGGAGGATTCAATCTACTCCTATCAAATATTCAAATAACAAAAAAGAGAGATTACTCAATCCCATACAATGTACTAAGCAATCTACCCATGTCAAATATTCAAATAACAAAAGAGGGGAGAGATTACTCAATCCCATAAGATACTATAAAACATCAATAACTTTACTCTATATAACCATTAAATACTTTTCTATTCAAGCATAATAAAGAAACAATATATTCATACTTAAGTAAATTTCTAATCTTTCCAAAGCAATTGACCCATTTTTTCCCTCTAAAACCGATAGACTTTATATCATTTTTACTTGCAATTTACACATTATTATAGTGGAATTTAATAATAGACACACATATACAAGCATAATAATACACAGACAATTCAAATCCCAGTAAGCAAAGAACTACTGTAAAAATATCAACTACTAAATGTAAAAGCAATAATGGATAAATATTTCATATCTGATATAATATTTATGACTTGATCACATACTAATGACGATTGAAAAGCAAGGCAAAATAATTTTTATTGGCAAGGTAAGATAAAATAATTTTTTATAGTGTATTTAGGTTAGCACAAATTTAAAGCAAAAGTTTAGCTTAGATAAATAATAAATCTTTATATTCTAGATTAAATAGTTATTGAAAATAATTATTTTCTAATCTACTGAAAAAAGCATAGACATACTATAAGAATTTATATAAAGAGCTTCTTTTTAAAAGAGCTATTACCCCTTTTAACATTAAATGGATGTCTCCCTCATATGTTTATAATACGAACATGCAATAAAACTTATACTAAAATAATAATAATAATAATTACCTAGTATAATATTTTCTTCATATTATGCCTTTAATGAAAAGTTTTTGAAGAATAATAATACATCATAATAAAACAACCTTAAACTATCTATCTGCTAAATACCAAATAATAATAATAATAATAACTAAAGTTCTTTTTTTCTTCTTTTTCTTGGTTAAAAAAAATGAAAAGTTTATTACAGTTTATAAATGACATCTCTTGGTCATATCTAAATAATAATAATAATAATAATAATAATAATAATAATAATAATAATAATAATAATAATAATAATAATAATAATAATAATAATAATAATAATAATAATAATAATAATAATAATAATAATAATAATAATAATAATAATAATAATAATAATAATAATAATAATAATAATAATAATAATAATAATAATAATAATAATTAGCACAAAGATAAATACTGATGAATACATAACACATTCCTGCAGGAAGACAAACAATATTACTTTGGGATCCAGAATAGTGTATTCAATGTTTTTAGCAAGGCTAATAAACCACTAGTAATATCATATAGGATAAATTTTTATTAATTAAGCAATAAACATTTTTTTTTATTAAGACACAAATAAAATAATAATCCATTATTTCATTTGTGAGATATATTAAGCATTTATTTCATATTTTTCCAGAGCCATTTAGAAATGTATATAATTATTTAACTGATAATATTTATCTAAATCTATGTGAATTTGTTAGCAATATTCTATATATGGAAATTCCACAGCAAATGAGGAGAGCAATTAATAAAGTAAAGTCATATTCAATTTTATCCATTTTTATAAATTCATTTCTCACAGTAATCAGGAAAAACATAAATATTAAACAATACATTAAATTGCACATTTAGTCTTATTTTTTTAATTATGCAAAATAGAAATAATTAAGCAAATGTTCCAATACTAATGACAATAAAATAAATGATTCATACGCATCCTTCTCAACCTTTTTTTTTGATAACTAGCACAGATTTATTATTTAGAGTTCTTGATATGTTTAATAAAGAGTTCGCACATTTTCTAACATAATAAACATGTACAGATGCTTCATTAATACTACACTTAAATTTTAAGAAAAATAATTTTGAAAAATAAACAAACATTCTTCTTTCTTCTTTACAATTAGGTTTAAAGTTTAAATAAAGCAAATTTAAAATACTATTATGCATTTCCATTCTTTCCTTAGTTTTGGCAATTAAATTTAAATAATATATAGCATAGACACACATATGCATCCTAAATAATAGTCTAAGAATTTAAATAGTTAGCTTACGAACAAGATTAATGTACCTCATATGGTTGTTTACGCTCTCATATTTGAAAACCAATAATATTTTTTTTATACTTTCAAACTTGAACATTGGAAGAATCTGCTTATAATGAACAAAATTGTACTATTAAACTTTGATTAAAAGTGGATTGGAGATGAATCAGTAGTAGGAAATTTGTCAGCAGTTCCCTATAGAATTGTAATCAACCCTTTTATAAATTTTAAAACATTACCTAAGCATCTTTTTCTTCCAATAATCCAAGGTTATTTGAAAGTTCAAAGGTTGCCAGACAGAGAACTACTCCTCCCATTGCACTTAAGATTTTTAATGAGAAGATTTTTATGCAAGAAACTTTCTTGTCTTGAAAAAGAAAGAAAGAGAGGGGAACTATTTTGTCATTTGAATAAAAAAAAATTAAATATTAAATTGAACTAAGAATTAAATATTCTGTATTTTTTTAAGTAACAGAATAAATTAATGACAATTGTTTTAACAAATAAAATATTTTATAGGATAATTGTTGTTTAATAATTCACCAGTCCAATAATTTATTAATTCACTTAAAATGTAATTAAGCTGGTTTTTAACACTATTAGTTATGAAATTAAATATTTGGATATGAGATATGATATTTTATGGTTTAATGAAGTATATGAATGGAAAATGAAGTTGAATAATGATACAGACATACATGAATATTTACAAATAATGTACTATAGACACTAAACTGATATGACTAAAATGAATATTTTAATGATGATGAGTTAAACATATTTCATTGTTTATACTATAGATTAAAATATTAAAAGCAAATGAACTAGAGAATCATCTAAACAAATCTTAATACTGCTTTGTAAACAAATAAAACAAATTAGAATTAACTCAAACTAGACTGACTACTTTTATGACAAGCCACCCCCTATCCTATCATTAATTATACTCTAAAGTAAGATACTAAACATATAATAATTTTTAAATTACATCTACAAGTACTTCTAATCATAGTTTTAAGTCATAAATAAAAAAATTTTTAAATTTCACATTATTTTTTTTTAATAAGATAATGTCAGATGTTACTGATATAGTATTATATATATATATTGTTGAATTTCACTTGAAGATGCCTGTTTATTAGATCAAACCTTGGTTGTGGAAGAATTTTAGTAAAATTTTGTTTTTCGGCTAGTATTGTAATGTTAAATGCTTTTCTATTTTATTTCACTATAGCCAATGTAAATTAATTTTAAATCTGAACATTATCAAATCTTAAAATGATGAACTATGAAAATTTGGGTTTGCTCAGTTAAACATTTACTAAATTTGTAGGATTAAATCTCAATTAAAATTGTTTATGAAAAATACTTTTCTACATTTTCTTCTATTTCAGTATCCACTTTGGTATTATTACATATAATTAAAAGTAGGGTATTGATAATAGTAATAATGGCATTAATCTAGTCATAATACAAATATATCTTCATATAATATTTGTTACTAAAAAAATTAGCATATTATAATCATATAGAATTAAATCTGCATACTTTCAAATTAAGTTACATTTTTAGCAACTTCTAGCTTTTATATTGAAAGATTTGCCATTGCTGAAAAAAGACAGAATCTAGAATGTGACACAGTGGATCTTATGCATAGATGTAAATTTTAACTCACCAAGTATTTTTCTAATAGTTTTTAATTATAATAATAGTAAAAAATAAACATTGTTAATAGAGAAATTATTCAAAAGTACTAATGGTAATTATTATCGAGTGAACTTAGACCAACTAAATTATTTTAATTTATATAAAAGAATTTAAATAATATTTTCAAAATCTATTAATATTCTAACATAATTTGCACGTTCTAAAACAGGAATATCAACTCTTTTTTTTGTAAATATTGCTTTTCTTAATAATTTTTGTCTTTCACTTCAAAATGTATTTTACATCTCATTAATCAGTGATCACTTTCTGTGTTGCATTTAATAAGAACACTGCCATCTTGATATATATGTAATATTTACATTTATGTATATTGTCTATACCAAACTTAATGTAATTATAAGAGACTTGAACTCAAACTTTCAAGCTCCCTACATCTATCACTCTATCTTATACAACTGATATACATAGATTACATAATGTGAAAAAGATAAATGATATCCAATATACATATTTTGTGCTGAACCAGTCCTCATCACTTGGTCCAAATCACCATCACCCACACATATATACAATCACTGCTCAGTTTATATTAATATAGCAAATCTTTAAACTTTTAATGGACAAGCTTCAATTTTCTCCACTCTCTAACTTTTCAGTCATCCATTTTATTAAAAATCTAAGGACAGAAATGCTCAAAGCCCTTGTTGGTGCCAACATATCCATGTTGACCCTAAGTTAATCTAATCCCTCACACATGGAACATTAACATGTCCATTTAATTGTACAGAATACAGGCTGAACATGTAATATATATATATATATATATATATATATATATATATATTCTAACCCAATGTTTAGAAATTTATATTATTTCTAACTCTTTATATAATTATTTTATTTCATTTATTTCCAACCCAATATATAATTAATTAGTTTATTTGCACTTGTGACACTAATTTTTTCTGGTTGTTGTTAAGGCAACCAAAATAAAAGCAACATATCCATTAATTTTCCAATATGATCTAAAATACTTTTCATATAATACAATTGTACATTCAATTCTCTTAAGCTATGCCACGATTGTAATAATAACAATAATTGATCACTTATTAATTTAAAGAATAATTATAATAATATTAATCTCAGGGTTCTTTGTTTCATGTAAGGAAATGCTCGGCAGTATTGTGTTGTCGCATATGACTGGCATTCTGGTCGGCTATAGGAAACATTTATTTTTACTTAAATTCAATGTGTCTTCATCTCTCATATCAACTGCTATATTATTTAAAGAGATGATAATTCTATTCAATAATGACGTATAATTTTGAATAACACAGCCCTTTTTTTTTTTTTTTTTAGAATCTCAGTCAGAATAATAAAAAGACAAGGGTGCTTTTTGTGTCCTTCCATCATCCATGACAACACAATAATATAACTAAGATTTATTACTTAGACAATTTAACTAAATGGGAATGGAATAATGTGCAACCAAAGTTAATGGTTTGGGAATAAATTCATTTTTTTTTTTTATACAAAGGTGAATGTTTAGTCTTAAGTTTTCAACTCCATAAATAATTATCATTAAACTAAAATATAATGACATATTCCGATCTGCTTAACTTTATTTATCTGGTATATTAAGTTTTTAAGAATTTGGAATGATTTCGGACTCAAGAAAAGGTTTTGCAAATATTGTGCAAACACTTATATTTAGCATATAAAAACAAAAAAATGAATCTACAACAAATTTTAACAAGACTATAATTTATTATTATCACAAAAAAAAAATATATGAACATTTATTCAATAATCCCATAGTAATACAAAAATATAAAATATAACTGACATTAATCTGTATACTCTTTTGGTTATGGACTAGAGGTTACTACTTCTCCTGTATGCAATCATATGGATTGATTAACTAAAAATACATTTCATTACCAATACATTGTTTATTAAATTTTGGTAACCTTGTAGAAGCTTTTATTCAAAATTATTGACTAACTATTTTTTTTTTTTTAAATGATTAATCCCATCATATGCAATACGCAAAATATTAAATTTATTTCTAATACATTTACTTTATTTATGGTCTTTAATGGGATAACCTATTCTAATTATAGGCCAGTTATCAGAAGTTACACTTACCATCTTACATTTAACTTAATGCTAACTTAAGTTATGATACAAATTTTATTCATACGTATAATTTTAAAATATGAGTATTATTTAATTACTAACCAGAATTAAATATTGCATTTGAATATTCCTTCAGTAAATAAGCGTTTTAAATTACGCAATTTTAATTACTTTCTCCATTGATTTACTTGTCAAATACTAGCAATATTTAGCAGCACAATACAGATATTGACCCTAGTTACTAACGCACTATTTATACTAAAGTGGATCTTGAGGAACTAACACCTCCAATATAACCTTTATCTTGCCCGAACTTTCAAAATTAAGCACAATAATCAACACCTTCCATGGTGGAGCTATCTTTATTTTCACATGAGGAATATGGAATAACCACGAAGGTCTGTAAAGTAATCTACTACATTAAAATATTTTGGTGGTTTCTTGCCTCTTACTTGGGCATACAACGAACACACACCAAATACAATCCTCTCCTGGGATTTAAACGAATGAAGCATACTAAATGCTAGATAAATTCTTGATCGTCCTATCTATGAGAATCGATCACTTGGGCTATAAACATACCCGAACATTATATTTAAAATCTTCCTCTCATGGAAAACAAAGCTTTTGGGGAGATCATTTTTCATCCCACAAAATAAATACATTATAATTATTACCTATGCGAATATTAAGCATATACCAATGCTATATCTGGGCAGGATAAGTAAATACACTGATCATAATAAACTTATGTTACCGGGTATACTTTGATCAACATCTGAAATCAATGGACATCATAGAATAAAAGTATAATAATTTTAATTTTAATAAAGGAACATTCAAAAATAGTTGGTAGCATACTATCTTAAACTAAATAAAGTGGATGTGTTATTTAAGAATAATTAGGAATAAATTCCTCAATTAATACAGTATAAATTCGTTTCAACTTTAACAAGAAATATTTTGTTATAGCATTTTTTTTTTTTTTAGTTACTTCTGATAATTTTCAATATTTATTTTACCCCTTAAATATCTAAATATTTTTTTTCTTTTACGTATCTAACATACAAAATTTCTACCTACAATTGTATGTACTAATTAAAACATATTTTATAGATTTTTTTTTTCTTTCGTGTTAAATATCAACTTAACCTATAATAATTATATTAAAACATACCTTTGTTATTACAAGGCTATTAAATATCACTTGACCATACAGACTTTAATCTATGTGATATAAAAAAAATACATATCATTTATAACTTAGTTTTAAACAATCATTAATTAACAAGTGCATACTCTCTCATTAGAAAATGTTTTTCTGTTGAGCAATTGGTCCAGGTGAAGAGCTTTATCCAGTCGTATTTCACGAAGCAAGTTTAAAAACAATAAACGCATGGTATTATTTCCTTTAAATAAAAGTTTTCTCTTATTTTGTGCGTTTAATAAATTAGGTAAAGAAACATATAGCAGAATTGAAGATTAATTCTTACTTGAATTAAACTACTACAATTTTGGGATCCAAGAAAAAAAAAATATACTTCTAACATAGACGAACAGTTGACTATAGACGATAAACATACACAATATTTTTTTTTTTTTATTGACGATACGTATACTTATTAGCTAGCTTACTTATGGACGAAAATGCGCAATTTTCCGAGAGATTATTATGATAATAACTGCAGTCAATTTACGTGTACATGAAGTTTTAATAATTCCAACTGATGTATAATATAATATATCATTTATTTTTATCATTAAGTCACTAAGATATTTGGTTTTGTTCATACTTTAGGAATTATAAATTTTTTTTTTTTAACGGTAACTTCTCCGTAAGAATGCCCCTATATAACTTTTCCTATATTTACTCTGAGAAAGTTTATATTTTTTTTTTATATATATATATATTTTTTTTTAAATATACAGGTGCATAATTTAATCTTATTTATCATTATTATTATTTCCAGACAATTCTTGGTGAATAAAACATATTTTAACGTATGTAACTACATTACTTGTAAAGGCAGACAATATTGAGAAAGAGCGCGAAAATGTTTCTAGTTGATTTTCCTTGGTTTCAAAATATTTCTTTCTTTCAATTATTATTATTTTTTTTCTATACCAAGAAAATATCAATAAATGACATAAAGTTAATAAATAATTATTTCTCACTTGGAAATCATTTTTCTTCCTTAATTTAGATATAATAGAATTTTTCGTGACTCTTTTAGTTAATTCTGTCATTTTTGAACTTTAGCGCGAGACAATAAATTTTTAAGTATAAAAGGTCTTTAAATAGGTAGATGGCAAAGAAAATCAGGATATCTTATCAAAAAATTTTAGCCACACATTATATTATTAAAATTTTACTTTGATTACATTTATTTCTGCAAAATAAAATGAAAAAATTGAGTTACCAAATTTCAGCACTGTTCCTTCCTTGAAAACTAAAAGCAGACTATATTTTTCCAAAAAAAAAATGATCTTGATTATGAAATTGGTTGTTTCGTTTTGTTGTTGTTTTTTTTTTTTTTACTTTAGCGACCTCTTCCAGAAAAATAATCATTTGATTATAACATAAACAAAAGAAAGGAAAAACCTATTACAATCATATAGTTTTAGTATTATTTACCTGGATTACAAAGTAATTTGACAATATAAAAAAAAATAATAAATACATTAAATTAACAATCAGTGATGTATAATTCTTTAAACATTATATATATATATTTTTTTTACAAAAAAAAATTACCAGAAGTTATTGTGCTTTATGATAAGACACTCATCCACTCTCCCCTCTACCCATCCAAAATCAATTACTGTTTAGCTTTTATACCATATTAATTTGCTCTAATTATTAATATCTCAATTAAATTATTCATGTTCTCTCTTTAAAAATGACATTGAGTTATTAAATCTATTAGTTATTCACCCAAAACATGCCAAAGTGAGTGAATAGCATACTTTATTAATCAATTATTACTATTGTTATTTTATCTTTTTATTTCTTTAAAGAATAGCATTGTTTTCCTGCAGAAATAATGCCAAGTAAACCAAGTGTCAATAACACTAGGTTACAATATATATATATATATATATATATATATATATATATATATATATATATATATATAGACAATATATATATATATATATATATTGTCTATAGGGACTTAAACTTTCAAGCTCACTACATCTATAGAATCTATCTTATATAACTGATACACCTGACTACATACATGTGAAAAAGATAAATGATTTCCAATAATATTGACATCAACAAGGGTTTTCAACATTCCATCCTCAGATTTTTAAGGAAATGGATGGCTAAAGAGTTGGAGAGTAAAAAAGATTGAAACTTGCCCATTAAAATTTAAAGACTTGCTACCTTAATATAAACAGAGCACTGGATGTATATATGTATGGAAGATGGTGATCTGAGCCAACTAATGAATGTTTGGTTCAGCACAAAAAATGTATATTGGTGATAATTTATCTTTTTCATATGTACATGGTCACGTGTATCAATTGTATAAGATAGATTGAATAAATGTACGAAGCTTGAAAGATTGAGTATAGACAATATACATATATTTTAATATTACATATTCAGCCTGTATTCTGCCTATCCCTCTTCTGTATAATTAAATGGACATATTAAGGTTTTATGTGTGAAGAGACATATTGACTTAGGGCTAACATGGGTATGGCAATAATATTGGCATCAATGAGGGCTTTTAGCATTCCAACCTCAGATTTTCAATGAAATGGATGGCTGAAGAGTTGGAGAGTGGAGAAGATTGAAGCTTGTTCATTAAAGTTTAGATATATGCTATCTTAATATAAACTAAGCACTGATTGTATATATGTGTGGGAGATAAGCTGGACCAACTGATGAGTGCTGGTTCAGCATGAAATATGTATACTGAAGATCATTTATCTTTTTCACATGTGTATCTGTTGCATAAGATAGACTTGTTAGATATAGGGAGCTTCAAAGTCCGATTTTCAAGTCTTTTATAAATAATATGTATATGATTGAGTTATTGTGAAAGATGCTCTGATAAGGATAAAATTTATATATATATATATATATATATATATATATATATATATATATATATATATATATATATATATATATATATATATATATATATATATATAATATGCTACACTATTTTTTAAATTAGCTTTCAATATCCCCTTCCCCCTAGATTTGTATTTTTATGAGTCTGAAGAAAAATGAAGCAGGTCAACCAAAATATTACCTTTTAATTTTAAATCGCTGGTGGTTGAGTGGTCAGCATAGCTGCCTTACAAGAAGTTGTCCTGGGTTTGCAGGTTCACTTTCTGACCGATGCGTTGACACATGAAAAAAATATAAGATGCCATAATTTTTGCTTAGAATTAATATAATAAAATAAATTCTTGACTATCCCTGATGATTCTCAAGAATGTATAAGTTCCACTTTATCAAAAGAATTACTGGAATCATATAATAAAGTTTTCAGTAAAATATTTGTAACACAGCATTTAAAGTTGTAATTAATAATTTATAAAGCACTCATTACATAAGTAATATATATTAAGGCTATAATAGCCTTATAGCCTTAATATATATTAAATACAGCATTAGTATTTTGCTCAGTTGGGAGTAGAAACAGAATTTTTTAGAGAGCTGGTATGAATCGGATTGTAAAATCCCAATTTATAAAAAAAAATGCTAATCAGAATCTGCATCTTTCATCTGATTTTGCTATGCCAAGTTTGGCTGATTATTATTTATGATATGCAATTTTATGGTTTTGATTTCCACATTTCCACATAAGTTGATGTTTTGTTTAATACCTATGCATATTTTGTTCCTGTTTTTTAAAATTAATCCTATAATATATATTTAATAACAATATAAAACTTAAAACAGGCAAAACTCACTATATATATTGCCACACACAGCAAGCTTTAGCAATCAATGGATGCCAGAAGGCTTGTGCATAAAATCCCCATCTAGTGCCTACTCATCCAATATCCCCAGACTAGTTTCTAGCCTATGGCCTTCATCAGTGAGGAGCCTTGGGTCTGATAGCTATAATGGGCTTGGATTGAAAACATTAAGGTGTTTTCAATTTAAGACTCATAGTTTTGTAGTTAAATGGATATAAAAGGTGGTTGCTGGAAGGTTGCATTAGATCCTAAGATCTAGATGCAGTGCTTTCAGATCCAAGACTCCTCACTGACAAAGGCCATAAGCCAGAAACTAGTCTGGGGATATTGGATGAATAGGCACTAGATGGGGATTTTTGCACAAGCCTTCTGGCATCCATTGATTACTCTAGCTTGCTGTGTGTGGCAATATATATAGTGAGTTTTGCCTGTTTAACAAGTTATACACAAGCATAAGAGGAGGTAGTCATGCAATGTTTATTGGCTTAATATAAAACTTCTTAATAACAACACAAAATGTTCTTTTCCCTCATAGTTAATACATTTTTAAAAAAAACATTGGTTTATATATCTCAGTAGTTCTGATACTAGAAACAAATGGTCATTCTATACATTACATTTTTATCATACTTTTTTAAAAAAAATATGGCTGAATTTTACAGTTTTACTAAAAAATTTAAATGAATAATTCTTCACACACCCTCCTCATGTGCAGAATTGTGCACCATAGCTTTTCAAGATGTTATTGTTTAAAGTTCCTAAATTGTATCTAGAAATACTTCCAATGTTAGAGATTTCTTTTCAATTTAACATTTTCCTGTGCTTATGCAAAAATCAAGGGCATCTTCATTGATTTTTTTGGGAGATTTCAATATATATTTCTCAAGTTTAAGTTTATTCTACTATTTGCTCTTAAATAACCCAAGCAATTTTTATAGAAGAAATTCTGATACATTATCAATCTTCATCACAAGTGCGCTGACAAAGATTTTAATATCTTAAGATATTTTTTATCATTCTCTGTTTTATTAACCATGATGCTGATTCAATTTATCTTTTTTTTATTTGGTATTGAAAAACATCAATAATAAGCAACTAGTCTAAAAATCAGTTTCAAATTGTCGACTGTATCCAGTAATTTGTACATTTTATATATAGATAGATATTTGAACTTGGACTTTGAGCTCCTTACAGCAATCCAATCCATCTTAAACAACCTATACCCATGACTGAGATAAATGATTTCCAATATATGTATTCCATGCTGAACCAGTGCTCATCAATTGGTCCAGATAATCAGTACTCAGTTTATATTAAGCTAGCAAATCTTCAAACTTTAATGGATAGGCTTCAATTTTCTCCACCCTCCAACTCTTCAACTATCCCTATCAATGAAAATCTTATGATAAAATGCTCAAAACCCTTGTTAATTCCAATCTTATTGTCGTACCCATGTATAAGATGGAATGGATAGCTATAGGGAAAGTCTGAATTCAAATTCCTTCTAATTTCATTAGGTTCTGTATAAAGAATATAGTTGTTTTTAAATATCATACATATCTATATCTTATATAAATATTTATTGAGTAGTGTGCGGTAAACTTGTTGATTATACAAAATATGATGCTAATGAGTAGTTTAATATGAATTTACTCACAACAAATATATACTGTAGTACTGTTTAGCAAAATTGAGAGATTATGCGCTATTTTTATATATCTTTCAATCTGCCCTTCATTGTAAGTCTTACTTTCTGCAAAGAAATGATAATTTAAAAAAAAAAAGAAGTTCAATAACTAGAGAAAATAATAATTTGATTTTAAAAAAAGATTTTTATATTTTTTTACCTGTCATTGTTTATTTTAGAAATAAATAGAATATAATTTTGATTTCTTTTCCCCACAATATAACAAAATAACAAGGTTATTTTAAAAGCAACTTGAGTTTATTCTTTGAAAAGGCCTACTGAGATTATTCAAATAATTTTCTTTCTATAGATTTCAAAGAATTAAGAAACTCAGTAAGAAGTCAATACTCGTTTTAAAATATATAAATATTGTATTGTCAATAGAAAACCGATATCACAAAACTGACAAGGTGATTAAAAATATCAAATTACAATCTTCAAATATATGGACATTTATCAAAAACTGATTCTTAAAGTGTAAATACAAAGAAAAAATAAAAATGATGAGATAAATTTAAAAAGCTTTTGTTAAAAAAACAACAACTTGCATTTATTTTACTATCATTGTTAAAATGTCAATAATTTCCTATACTATCATCATCATCATCATCACTATTAGTTACAAGCAAACGAGTGATTCCTCGTATTGGAATGGTCAAACTCGTAAAAAAAGTGATAAAAATACATTTTGCAATGTCTATACGAACTTAATACAAATTACCCAAATACATCCAGATAAATTGTATGCCGATTCTTTAGTCTAATTGTTTAGGATTTTGCAGTACTGTTTTGTAATCTCTATGGTGATTTTTTCCCAGTATTTTCCTGTTATTTAGGCCATTTGATTTTTTACATTAATTTGTGGTCTCCAACTGAATTTGGCTGAATATGCTTTTAATGCTGTTGTGTTCTTGTTATCAATTTCTGAAGCCAATAGTTGGTACATTTACAAAACAGAAGAACTGTAAAATGTGGATTTCAATATTTCAAAGTCAATCATTGCACAATTTCATCAATCCTGATACTGAGGCCTCTACTCAGAGCATTGAACAAGTGCGAGAATCTTCTAAATGATGAAATAAATGATGCAGAGGCACAATGCACCAGCATTTGAACTTGTATTTAGCCATAAATATTTGGAGAGTGGAAGTCAGAGACAATAACATATTCAAGTCACTTTTGGACATAGTTAAAATTATCTGGTCTACAGAACCTAAAAAATCTAAATTATAGATGATATTTTGTCTATACACTTACAAAAAAAATTGTATGGCTCCAGATATCAGGAAAGCACCCCACTTCCAATACCTTGCCTACTTGCAGATTTGCATTATTTTTAATATTCAAATATCCTCCCAATAAAAATAATTAATATTGATATTTTTTTGTATAATGTCAATAAATTGTTAGATCGGAACTCGAACTCCAATAATGCGCTGTTACTTTAAATATTATAAATCTCCGCACACTCACACATCAGTAAGAGTTTAAAAAACTTAAATGAATCTACTTTCATGGACCATGCTAAATCAGGGATTGAGTCTATTGTGTGCCTGATATGATAATCAAATTTTGAATTGTACAAATCAATTTAACATATTGCAGGAGAAAGACAGTGTCTCATTTTTAACCACCTGTGAAAAGTTAAATAGATTTGTACAATTCAAAATTTCATTATAACATCAGGAATACAATAGTCTCAAGTCCACTTAGGTGATTCACTTAAGTTTTTTAAACTCTTACTGACGTATGAATGCATGGAGATTTATAATATTCAAAGTAATAGTGCATTATCGAAGTTTGACTCCTGATCTAACAATTTCAAGATTTTCAGCGCTTTATAGTAATAGATAATGTTAATAAAGAAATTAGGCTTTAGTTAATCCCATGTTATTATTCACCCATTTCACATTCTCAATTCATCAACGATCTTTTTTTCTATTATAGTAGATCCATTATAACCTTATCCACAAAACTGAATAATATATAATAATTGATTTTCTGATCTACGGGGAAATTTTTAAAATTTTTTATGCATTTTTAAAAAAAATTTCAGAATCCCTTTAACACAATAAATTGCCAGGTAATAACTTTATACACAACTAATTCAGTTGCATTGGTTTTATCACTAAGATAAAATACTTTTTCATTTTACAAAAATTCAGTAATAGCATTAGAACCATAGTGATAGGATAAGTAAGCAAGAAAATCTCTATAGTTTTTCTGAAAGTTTGTGATGATGATGTTTTAGTTGTATTTATATATTGGACTATTTACATCATCATGTTCAATTGGGGAAATATAAAAATATTGGATGAAGAAAAAAAGAAAATTTAAAGAAGTTTCTCACATGACAATGGCAAACAATCCCACAAGTCAACCTAGTATGATTACACATAATGTATGGAAAACACTAACTGTCTTTTCTCTTAGAAAAGGTGGAGAAATCAGGAAGAACTTCATAGATAAGTACATTAAATTTATATTGACTGTTGTCTTTGGCAGGATAGTCAGTTAGTTATAGCATTACCGTAAAATTCAGTACTCAAGAATCTAAGAGTCCAAGTTCTATTCCCATGCTAGTACTATCACTGGTTGTCCAGCAATACCTAAAGAAGAGGGTAGAATAATACCTCTCGAAACATTGTGCATATACTAATGTGTGTGCTATTACTAACAGTTGAATGTACTTGAAATATTTAAATAAAGTTAAAAAATTTTTAATACATTCAATACTTATAGTAAATGATGGAAATAGTCCAATATATAAATACAAATCTCTACAGTGTATCAAAAGCAAAGCATAGGGTTGAAAGACTATGTACATATCACTGACATTAGTGGAAAATTAAAAGACTGAAATGGAGCTGAGATATGAAACTGATGGGTATAAAAATTAAAATAATATAAATAAGCTATGAGGTGGAGAAATTGGATTAAATTCAAAAACATGAACCTACAATGAGCTAATAATAATTAAAATGATTTTTTTCATTTATTCATTTTTCACCATTATTGGTCCATTGCAAGATGAAAAATCTATTCATGTTTAATCCAGTTTTTCCAATCCGCAGGGTTTTTTTTTCCCATATTACACTAACAACTTTCCTTAATTTATCCTCATTCTTATTACACTTAGTCTCTTTCTAAATCTTTTACAATCTTTTAAGTTCTTGTTTAAGATATCAGCTGCCAATCTATTATCATCTTTTCCAGTAATATGTTTAATCTATGAAGTATTTTAGTTTCATTCCTTTCTTGCTACTCACATCATACATCCAGTTTTATTTTGTTGAATATTATTATTTTTTGTATAGCTTCTTTATTAAGTACTCAAGTCTCATATCCATAAATAAGAACCAGTGAAATACATATATTAAAAACTTTTTTTAAACATATAAGCATATTTTCTTTTAATACTGAGTTGTTTATACTAAAACCACCTCATCCAAGTTTATTTTGATGACTAATTGAAGTTATTATATTTCCATATACACATTAAAACTATAATAAAAATTAAAAACATATACAGATTAATATATATATATATATATTGAAGTACATATTTCATAGACAGTCATAGTTATTTCATGCATTAGTAAAGGATGACATAATTATTGTTAGAAAGAAAGATATAAGTGAAATAAATTACAATAAAACTTTTTTTTAAACTTAACATAAATTTGTAAATTGGAATTGATTAACTGTTGACTGATTTTAATGGTTATATATTGTAACCTTACAGACGCTTTTATAAATTGGCTACTATAAGATTAAAACTGTAAAAAAATTTATTGGCTTTAATTTTTATAGTTAAGCAAATATATTCATCGCTATCAGTGGTTGTATAGCATCTTATATAATGAATATCTTGTTTAAGAGTCTCTTATACTAATGTTTATGGAAATATATAATTTTATAAAGCATTTTTGAATGGTTTCCCAAGCAGATTTTTTTTATCTATGCTTCTATATTTATATAAAGAAAATATATACACTCATGTTTTGTTGTTGTTCTTATTAAGGTTTAAAGTTATTGAATTCTATAAATCAAAAAAAGTGCTCACACATATAAACCAAATAATTCAAAACTAGAATTATAAAATAGAATTATAAATTCAACATTACAGTACTAAAATATTTTAAAGTAGAGTAATTATATTTTATATTACATTTTTAATAAGGGATAGAACAAACAGTTTTTACATTTTATATTTTGTGTGCATGTGTGTGGAAGCTTACGTATTTAGAGGTAGTAAAATTAATTGGTTTAATAAAATATTTATTAAATAATAAAATATTTATTAAAAAAGTCAATTTAAATTTAATTGAAATAATTAATGGGAATTTGAACCCAGATTTTCATTTTCCCTATAGTTATCCATTCTATCCACTATAAGTGATACACATGACCACATGTGAAAAAGATAAATAATCTTCAGTATATGTATTTCATGCTGAACCAGCACTCATCAGATGGTCCAGATTATCTCCCACACATACATATAATCAGTGTTTGGATTATAAATATCTGGGAACCTTATAGATTTATGATTTATTTATTTCAAATTGTAAAATTATGGTAAAAGCAGGAAGTGAAAAATGAAGCGGTTGAAAAAGACTAACATTATTATTTTCTTTTTTCTTCACTTTTTTAAAATTTTATTGCCTTGTTTCAAAAATCCTAGCATCTAGCATTTTGCCCAGCTATAACCATAATTATCTTTTCCAGTTTTCCCAGGAAAAACTAATAAACCACAATGCATGATGGGAAATATGTTGAATCACAATCAGCTAGGTATTTGCCTTTGCAGGCAAATGACTTTTTCTCATCACTCTAGGAGACAGATGGATAGCAACCAATAATCCAGAAACCCATCAATCTTTATTTTAAAAAATCTTATATATTACAGGCAACTATTAACGAAAAATGGATAAATTGACTTATGGAATGCTGTCTCATAACTTCAACAATAAATTGCTAATTTTTTTTTAATTGGCAGTAATGGTAAATAGTTGATAAAGTTGCTGATGTTTATTTTCAAAAATATGGTAAAATAATTGTTTCTTTACTTCAAGAAATGTGCATATATGTCTCTATATTGTGAATTTATCTTAACTTTAATTATGTAAAGAAAAACTTTAAACAATAATTTTTGAACTCAAATATGCCACCATAAACCTGTCACTTAGAGAATTGAACTTTGATTTAAAGAATAAGGAAAATTGCTTTGTTGTGAATGACAAACTATTTGCTTTATCAAAAATACAATCAGAATTACTGGCATCATAGATTAAAGATCTATAAATGAATAGATTAATTATATATCTCAAATTAAAGAAGTAATAAACACTAATACTTTGGATAAAATTATAACATCTATTCAACACATGATCACCATCTCTATACTAGCACATAATTGTTGTAAACAAAGGCAAAACTCTCCATACAGTAGTGCCACTCTGTGCCAAACAGAGTAATCAATGGATGCCAGAAGGCTTGTGCAGGCACTGGATAGGGATTTTATGCACAAGCCTTCTGGAATCCATTGATTACTCTGTTTGGCACAGGGTGGCACTACTGTATAGAGAGTTTTGTTAACATCTATTCAAATGAATTAAATTGCTTCATATTACAAACTATGAATTTGTATCCAATGTTTAAAGAATTGCATTATGGATTATCAATGCTAAATATATAAATACTATTCGATGGATAATGGATTATGAAGCTAAATATTTAAATGTTACTCTTGAATTGTGGATTATCAAAGCAAATATTAAATATGATAAACATCCAAGAGATAAATGCATTAATGGGTTAAGTGTAACTTATCTTGAATCAATAAGTATGGTAAATGGAATTTATTAATCTGTATGCTGTGTCCAGAAAGGATTATATTACAAAAATTAAATTAATTGTTCAATAAACCAGATGGATTATTTAATGCACTTTCTCATAATTGCTTCTTTCTTAGTTAGTTAATATAGTTGCTATTAATGTAATCAAGTTTTCTCAGATATTATTATGCTCATGTACATGTAATATTTTATTAAATATTATTATTGTTGATACTGAATGGGATTAAATGTGATTTACCTTAGATTTAGGCTGTGTAAATGTAAGTAATTATTAAACTTATATAAAACTGTACTTATAGGCTCTTAAGCTCAACCTCAAAGTTAAAATGGAATTAATCATTTTATTTCAATGAGTAAATCTTTAATGAATATTTTATGCATCACTCTTACGTGTTAGTATGAATTTTTCACTGTTATATAGTATGTAATAAGGCATCGTAATGATTTAGTTCTATTTTCTTAGAGGAGTAGCACTCCTAATATTTAAGCCTACACATGAATCCAGTAAAGAATCTTGAGGCAAAATAAATAATCCCAATGTGATAAATATCATTAATTAAGCAATTATTTGTACTTGATTTTATTAAAAGAGAGAAAACTTTTTTTAGCATTATTAAATGGAGTTAATTAATAATTTATTAGATAGTGAAACAAACTAATTATGGATAACTTTAAAACATTTATCTTTTATGATTATGATGATAATTATTATTCTCAGTATTTAAATTGAGAATTATTTTGAAGTAATAAGCAATCTATTTCTATTTAATGTTAGCGTTTTCACAACACTGTCTGATAACACACATTTCATATCCCAAGTTCAAATTCAATTTAGGAAACAAATAGTAATATTTCTTGCACATTTTATGCAATTTTCTTATTGTTATTATTTGTTTTTATGATTTATTTTATATTGCGTAATAAAGTAATTATTTTTATGTGTCTTTTTTGTCAATGTTAAAAAAAATGTCATCACTGCATATTCACAATGTAAAGGTCATATTTAATATATTAGCCTATAAATAAAATCTATCTGGATTAAATACATCATTATTGTATTGATACTATCTGAAATATAAAAGTATTAGGTAAAATGATATACATAAAATTCTTTTTACATTGTCATATCCTAAAATGCATATACACATGTTATATCCATGCATTTATTTTCTTTATATAACCTGAGATAAATTATTGTATTTAAAATTGTTAGCCTTAGGTTTAAAATACAGATTGAGTTACTCTTAATTAGTTCTTACAATAAGAAACAATATATTTACAAAGATTTTTATTAATAAAATACAATAAGAAGACAAAGAGTATACTTATTATTGAATAATCCTGAAAAAATTATTTATTATTTTATTGAATGTGAATCTATTATCAAAGTATAGAATAGTTTTAGCTTATGTGGAAATATGTAAAACTTGTATGCATAGTGAATTGTAAGTCAAGTAAGAAGTAACAGTACTTTTTCATATTATCAATCTTGGCTGTCTCGCCTGCACTTCCACATTATCGACTTATGTAAAAACAGGGATCAAATCTTTTGATAGTTTATATATATATATATATATGTGTGTGTGTGTGTGTGTGTGTGTAATTATATAATTGAATATTTATAAATACAATAATCAGATATTTTAAAAATTGTATGAACTTAGTAGTGCTAATTGCATGTATTACTTTGAGGAAGTACAGACATTGAATTATAATATTATATATATATAACTAATTATCAAAGGGGGTGACCATTATATATATGAAATTAAATCTACAGCCAAAGTGTATTGATGTGCAGTAACCAATAAAATACAATTCTTTTAGCTAAATGAAAGTAATAGCAATTCTGTCCAATCTACCATCAACCAAAAGGAGGTGTAGTGGTAACTTGGACAGGTTTGCTATTGTTTTCATTCAGCCTTCAGAATTGCATATTAATGATCACTCCACACCTTGTCTGTAGATTGGACTTTGTATATATAATGGTCATCCCATTAACTAACGAATTTACATATATATTAACCATTAAAAATATTAAATTTACATAAATATAAATATACATATTAACACATTAAATTATTTATATATTTATATTTAATGTGTATATGTTTATGGGTGAAAGTTTGAATTTTATAAATCTCAAATTAATAAATAAAATAGAACACTATATTAATTTTCCCATCTTACCATGCATTACATGAAATACATTTTTTGCTTTAATTTAAAAATAAATATGTGTTATGCATTAATCATATTATTTAAAAGTTTTTATTTGAAAAGCAACTAGAAAGATAGTGTTCATTTAAATTGTTGTATTATTATTTTTTACTTTTTAATTTTTTTTTTTAAAAAACCTCATGTTTTTTATTTAGAGATGACTTCAAGTCATCTATGATGAAAAAAAGAAAGGTAAGAGGTTTAAAGTGATTTACCTTGCCTATACTCATATGACCAACAAGTTTCTTTGTTCAAAATGATGTCTTTGATTTTTTATGAAATCAAAAAGTAAACAATTATCAGGTGGATAGTGGCAAACCAAAGAAATAGGAAAGACATTTTTATTTAAGTTTTTCTTTTGTTAATCTGTTGTTGTTGTTTCAAAATCAGTCAATTATTTTGATTTGGATTGACAATTATTGTTTTCATCAAAGTCAATGATACAAATCACTATCTTTTTTTCCTCTTCCACCATTCTTTCCACTTTTGAAAAAACCAATAGGAAAGAAGAAATTAAGAAAATTTTAAAGATAAATAATAAAATTTCCAAAACAAGTCTGTCAATTACAAATGAAAGAGGTTGTCAGAAATTCTACATCATTTAATTTTATAAGTCAATATTACATAGTATTATAATGCCAAAAAAATCCAAAGAAACATTGAAAACTTCTAATTGATGATGTTTTCCATTTGCTCCTTCTTCCATTTTCTCGAAACCAATGAAGAAACTGAAAAGACAAATAAAAGTTTGCAAAAAAAACCCAAAAGATCTATCAATAACAGTAAGAAAAGGTTTTAAATTCCACTTTGAATATAAAATTACGATAAATCACCATTTTTCCAAAAAAAATCTTCAGTTGATCAATTAGTCATCCCAGTATTTTTTCATGATGCCAGAAAATTAAAGAGAAAATGAAAATGTAGGTAGCCAACTAATTTGGTACCAAATTATGTTATGGTATTATTTAATATGTAGGAAAAAAGTGATATATAAAAGAGTGTAAAACTATCTTGCATTATTAAACAGATTTACTTCACAAATAATAAATAATTATATAAATGATAAAATAAAGGGCTTCTATTTAAAGTCATTTAAAATTAAATCTTTAAATTAAATAAACTTCTTAATTACTACAATAAAAGTTAGTCAACAGCATGGACATATATATATAAGTTGTACAAAAGAATTTGAATTATAAATAATAATAATAATAATAATAATAATAATTATTATTATTATTATTGTTGTTTTTGTTGTTGTTGTTATTCTTTTGCTATTTTCTTATTATTATTATGATGATGATGTTTCAAAAGGCCTTTATTCTCTCAAAAGAATACATTAATGGTTACATAGTAAATTATGTGCTACAAGTTTTCCAGTTACAACCAGGTTACAATTGTTAATTACAAGAATCAAGATAACATCTTTATATTATATTGTCTTAGTTGAATGTTACAGAGTTGTTCATTATCAAATAAAGTGTTCAGAATATTACAAACAGT
This sequence comes from Epiperipatus broadwayi, assembly GCA_028023455.1. Classification (NCBI taxonomy): domain Eukaryota; kingdom Metazoa; phylum Onychophora; class Udeonychophora; order Euonychophora; family Peripatidae; genus Epiperipatus; species Epiperipatus broadwayi. The sequence goes on from JAQFVV010000460.1 coordinate 472,297, forward strand.
TGCATTTGAATAGTTATTATGTGCACAGTTGTTACTGTAGCTATTACTGGATAGGGATGGCTCTGTTCTTTTGCTTTATTTCCTGTTTTATTATTTATTTATTTTGTTTTTTCCCTTGCTGGAGATACCTTGCTCTGTGTTTAAGCAGAGACCAGGTAGTTGCATAGATGTCTGGACTTGTTATCAATTTGTCCCATGATTTGTATTTGCATTAACTTATGTTCAAAAGTTGATGGATGTCACCTTGTGTTATTTCCAATTAGGAATGTACATCTTGTGCACTATAGTGAATATAGAACAAAAGTTGTTGCCCTAATCAGTGGTTTTGTTTTACTTTGGAAAGCCATCATTACTTGTTCCATTGTGGGTTTTTTTTCCTATATGTGTTGCAGAGTATAACTCTTACTTGTTCCAGACCTTTGCAGTGATACAGTAAGTGCTGGACAGTTTCTTCATTCTGATGGCATAAGCCGCATAAAGGATCCATGTCTCTATGTAGTCTTCTATGTACCAGAAAGTATGTGGTTGGGAGGGCATCTAAGTTTATTTTAAGAATAAAATTGAAAAATTTTGGTTCTAACTCCCATTTCTTGTATTTTTTTATTAATACTTTATTGTTTATTTTTAATAGTGGTAATATTTGATTGTTGGTGGTATGGTTCTGCATTAGTTCATAGATTTCCCAATATTTATATTTTTCTGTCCATTGGTTGGGGATTTTTCCTATTGCATTGCAGTGGTATATTGCCGATTGAATGAGTGAGTCTTTTGGGGGTGGTCGATCAGTAGGTGTTATTTTAATTAGATGTTTTAATTTTGTAAATTGATTAAGGCAATTGTTGTATTTTTTTGTTTTTGCATGTGGAAAATGTTGAGGCTGTGTAGGCCAAGGCCATTTTTTATTAGTGGTCGGCTAAGATTTTTAACTGATATGGCCACTGTTTTCCTGGCCCACATAAGTTTACAGCATATGGAGTTAATTTTCCAGATGAAACCTTTAGAAAAAACAATTACTGACATGTAGTATGTTATTCTCGTCATGATTAGCCTGTTGATTAGTTGTGTCTTTGCATATAATGATAGATATGCTTTAGATAATGAATTTGCTATTTTTTCAACATCTTCTTTGAGTTTGTTTTGTATTTGACAGCGCATTCCAGTGGTGCTCTTATAAAATGGAAAACCCAGAAAGGGATTTGGTTTTCCCTGAAATATGGACTCAAATGGTTTGCCTGAAAATATATGCCAAGATGCAGATTTTGCTGGATTTATCTTCAGTCCATAATTGGCTGAATATTCTTCCACTATCTTGTTCAACTGTGGTATCTGCTTTTTAGAAGTTAGAAAGACCGTGACATCATCTATATATGCCAAACATGCTATTTTTTGTGTTGATCCTGGTATCTGTATGCCTTCAAAGGTTTGATTTGTTTCTTTAATTAAGGGGTTAATATAAAAAATAAAGAGTAGGGCACTTAAAGGTGAACCCTGTGATAGTGACTGGGTGGGGTAGAATGAGGGAGAATTTCTACCATTAAGTGTTATGTGTAGCTCACGGTTTATTAATAGGTTTGCTATTATATATAGCATGGATCTGGGGATGTCCATGGTTTCAAGCATCTCTAGCAATATAGATATGTTGACAGTGTCAAAGGCTGATGCTATATCCAGTTGTATGACCAGAGGGCTATATTTTTTCTTATTTCTTACAGTTACCATTATAGTTTTGAAAAGTAAAGCCACTTGTGTAGTTGAAGATTTTTTCTTAGCAAACTGAGTATCCGAGATGGAAGGCATCAAAAATGGCTCTATTTTTTCTTTTATTACCTTTTCCAGTACCTTCATAAGCGGTCCCATGGATATAGGTCTTATGTCTTCAAGTGCAGGAATTTTTTTATTCTTTTTATTGTAAGGTACTATCGCTATGGGGTACACTCCCTGTACACTTCTAATTTCTGGAGCTAGATGGTTTGCCAGTTACAAAGATATTTTGAAGTGAATTGGCTAAGGTGTTTTAAGACAAAAAGTGGTATTCCTGGGCTTCCAGAGTGACAGTTATTGTTCATTTCATTTATTTTTTTAATGAAATCATCTGCCATGAATAAATTTTCATTTTTTGGTGGTCCAAATATGTGTGCTGTCCACTGTATTGGTGGTGCTGATCGCAGTTTGTCTCTAAAATGTTCAAACATTGGCATTATTATATTTTGGCCAGCAAATATTCCTCTTTGGGTTTGTATGGCCATTGGTACTTTAATTTCAGGTGCATTTCCAAGGGCCCATTTTATGTATTTACGTGACCATGTATGTTGCTGGGTAATGCATAATTTTTTTTTTTTAATTTTTAGATACTCTTTTAGGGACAAATAAGCCTTATTATATTCGTGTTAAGTTTCTTATATAATTTTGGGTGTGATGTGTAGGCGTGATTGCTGTAAGTTTTTCATGTATTTTATCAGCATATTCTAGTAGCTTGGATGGTGATGGTCTATTCATTACTATGTGGTTTATATTAAAAGAGAAAATATTGATAAAAGCTTGGTATTGTTGTATAGGGTCTAGTTTTATTTATTTTAGTTTTTCTAGCATTATATAGGTTTCAGAAAAGATAAATTCTGGGGTGGACTTGGGAAGAAGGATTCCGATTGTTTTTATTAGTGGTGAAATGTTGGTTTGCATTTGGTTTAGATTAATAGTTATTATTTGTGCAGAGTGATCGGAGAAGCACGATGGTATAAGGTTTATTTTTATTAAGTGATGTAGAGTTGGTGAATAAAAGCATAAGTCTATCAGTGATTTAAACTGACCATTATGGAATGAGACAGCATCATGAGGAAAAAAACCTTGTCCACTCATTAGTGGGACTTGTATTTTGTGGAGCCATTTTTTAGTAAATTCCAGATACGATGAGTTGCAGTCACCAACCAAGATAGTGGGATCTGCCATGGTGGCCAATCTTGAATTTATTGACATGATTATTGTTTCAATTCTTTGTTTATTTATTGGCATATATACAAAAATTACATTGATTGTCATTATTTTGTGACTGAAAGTAGTGATTAGGAGATTTGAATCAATGTAAGTGATTTTGAAAGTTTGAAATGGGCAAATATTTGCAATTATTAGGGCAGATCCTGCTGATGGTGATGTTGCATCTCTGGAACCTGCATAGGATCCTTCAGTACCAAAGTATTTGGATGGGTCTACCTGTGACCCTGCATAGATTTTGGTTTCTAGTAAACCTGTAATGTGTGTTTTGATTTGTTGTATCCAGTGTTTTACTTTGTATATTTTTGGGTTGAATTTAAACCCCTGATATTGATTGCAGCAATTTTTATTTCATTCTGATTATATTGCCTTTGATCAGTAAGTGGGCTTTTTATTGTTTTGGATTTTGTTGTGTGTCTAATTCAATTATATGTTATTTTTAGTGGTAATGTGGCTTTGATCAGTCAGTATTTTTTTACTAGTTTTTGTATTGGGTTGTGCTTCTGATTCATCTTCATAGTCTTGATTAGTATCTTCATCAGAAGTTTCAGTAGTCTGATATGTATGCTCAGAGTTGGTGATTACATCTTCTTCTGATCTTACTTTAATTTTTTTATATTTTTTTCTTGGTGACCGGTCTGGCTTTCTTTTTTGCTCTTTTTCTATTACGTTTTATGGTATATCTAGTGCTATTTTTTTTTAAAATTTCTGTGGCTGTATTATTTCTAATTGTTTGTTTTAGTGGTAAGTTGGAATAATCGTTGATGTTTTTATTTTTGTGTGTAGAATCATCTTCTTCCATATGAGATTCTATGTCTGTGTTATTTTCATATTCCTTTATTTGTTCTTCAATGATTATTTTTAGATCATTATTTGTTTGGTCTTTTATTTTACTTTGGGTGCTTTTTAGTTTTATATTTTCTTTTGTGATTATATTTTGATTTTCAATTTTTTCTTGTGATTGATTACTATTGATGAGTTTTGTTGTGCTGTTTTTCAACTCTTCATTTTTATTAATCTTTTCCATTCTCAAGTTTAGTGGTTTGTTCTTATCTTGTATTGTTAAGATATTTTGTTTTTCCTGATTTTCTTGTTGTCGAAGACTTGTATGTATCTTGCTGCTTTCTGCATTATTTATTATTTGTTTTTCGGTTGCTTGGTTTTGTTCTGGGATTTCCTTTGTTTGCTGGTCACTCCTGCAGTCTTTCCTTGTATGACAGTCTCCTGCCAGATGACCTCTTTCTCCACATGCATAGCACTGTGGCCTGAGTCCTTTTATTTGAAGGATGAGGACTGCTTTTTGATCAATAATCTGGTTAGGAATTTCTTCAGGATTGATATTTTCATTTAGTTTGATCTTGAAATAGAAGCTGTTGGTATGTATAGGGATTGGAGTATCGTTACAGTAGATAGGCTTGATATAGATTGCCTGACCATAGGGGTGAATTAGTTTGGTAAAATCTTGTATGCTATATCCAAAATATGTATTTTTTAAAATGCCTGTGTAGTAGTTTTGTATATTTTTGTCAACCACCACTAAGGCATAATTTTCTAATGTCTGGACTTTTATTTGAAATGCTTCACATTGATTTTTGTTGTAAAATTCTATAGCTAAATATCGGGGGGTGTTCTCCAATAGTCATGATGCTATCCCATAATAACTGTGTTGTTAATTCCTTAAATAGAGGTTCTCTTGGGAATTTATGGAGGGATAGATTTTTGTCTGTAACTGCTAGCATTAACGACTTGTCAGAAAAAAATTTCTTAAAACTATTAAATAATTTTGGGGGTATGATATTATTAAATCTAGAATTAATATCTTTTATTTCTTCATTCGTCTAGTTGATCATTGATGGTTCTAGCTCAAATTCATCACCGATATATATATATCATTTATGTCTGTTTGATTTACTTTTCTAAATCTAGATTGACTTAAATTGGTATTTTGTTTATTCTCTTGGTGTTGTATATTGGATTTTGTAGCATTTGCATAGGTTTTTTGATTCGATATTATATTTTTCATTGGGTTGAGAGTTTTGGAGCTATTTGAAGCGTCAATTTTAAATCTTGACGCCATGTTTATCTTTTGATGTTGATTAAATATTATTTAAAAAAACGATGAATTTCTTACCTTTTTTATTTTAAAAGCACTTCAAAATCATTTACGATTGTTATCTAGGTTGAGGAAACCTTTTACTTTAAAAATTTGGTTGAATTCCTTTTGTCTTTCAAAACTTTTAGATAACAACGTTAATCGGGTTGTTCCATTATTTAGACAGCAGGACCGCAGATCTCATCATCATCATCATCATCATCATTATTATTATTATTATTATTATTATTATTATTATATCACAAAACACTTTTATTCCAAATATGTTACTCAGAATTATTTTGCAGACAGAGTCATAACAAATCATTTTAATAAACTTGCAAATACACTTTTACTTTCCATTTATCGTTTGTCAGAATGAATGAATGGGCTTTAATAAATGAAAAGTAAAATTGTATTTGCAAATTTATTAAAATGACTTGTTATGAATCTGACTGCAAAATAACTCTAAGTGACATATTTGTAATGAGTGTTCTGTGATATAATTATAACCTTAAATGTTACATAATCAAATAGTAGTAAGTTATTTACATGCTGTTGAAATTAGTAATTTTATTATTTAGATATGAAATAAATGGTATAAGTTATAAATCTCTGGCAATTTAAAAAGGTATTGAAAATACAATGTAGGTGCAATACTGTGTTGTATTAATATGCATTTATAGACATTTAAAAAAATGTAAATAAACAAAAAAATATTTAAGTAAACAAAAAATGAAAGCAATAGAATTTTTAAATTTAATAAATTTTACAATGCAGCAGCAACTATTTTTCCATCCCAGAATGCTGTTGGAACTCACATTTATTATGAAGGTTTCATCAGGTCATATTGAAAGTACGATATATTTTATTCTTGCTTATTTCATCCTTTCTGCGTATTTATGCTTTATAATACTTCATGTAATAAAATGCTTTCTAAACAAAAAACTAAAAGTTTTCTGAAATTTAAAATTAGTAAAATATCTTTCTTGGATATACAACTAAGATTTATTCTATTATAATTACAAAATTTATTATGCAGTTATATTTAACAATTTTACTTGCAAAATTTCTTAAAAGCTAAATATTTAAAATTTTTGAATTTCCAATGCAAATCTTTATGATTTCCAGGCTTTGTTTTTAGAACATCCCATCTTATTAGATAGTTTACGTGTATTACAAATTATTTAATTCATCATCTTTACTTTATATTTTAATAGTTATAATTCAAATTTGCAAAGGTTTGTCCTTCTTCATAATGATGGTTTCATTCATTTTGAAGTTCTACAGAAAGATAAGTGCATTTAGTATTAGGTTATAAAGAAGAAGAAACCACTTGAATTACAAATACAAACAAATGGAAAAACCCATATTTAATAGTTATAATAATTTTATTTTTGAAAGTGAAATCATTGTATTCACCATAATTATTTTCATAAGACTCTGTAATGTGCATTCATTGCAAATCATTAAACATGTTAAGATTTATCCTAATGTCATTTATTAGAAAATTTGAAAAATAAATATTTATTTTTCATGTATCTGTTTTATTAAATTTATATATTATGTAGAGTGTTTAAACTTCATTTATGTTATTCCCTCGTTACATTATAAAAGTACTTGCAGAGAATTAAACATTAAACATTTACATCAGTTATAAATTGTTGAGCTATAAATTATTAAACTATCTATATATGTAATATCTTTTAAGCTTTATTTTATAATAATCTATTTTTGAAAGATGAGCTTTAAACATACTTAGGTGATAGCCAATCAGATGTAACAATGACTGCACCTGGACCTCTCAATTCTAAAACACTCATCAGAACTATAAAAAAAAGATGGAACCCACCTTCTTTTATGCTTAAATTTATATATAAATAAGCCAGACTCAAGCATTTCAAATTAAGAGTGTGAAGCTTAAAATACCTTCACATTTAATTCACTAAATATTATATATAAATAAACAACATGAAATCTTTTGGTTTACTATGAAGCAATTTTAAAATCTAATGAAATGATAGTAACAAATGTAAATATATCAAATTTATTAAATGCAAGCAGATAATATGTAATAATGTGAATTAAATGTGAAGGTATTTTAAGCTTCACACTCTTCATTTGAAATGCTTGAGTCTGACTTATTTATATATAAATTTAAGCATGGAAGAAGGTGGGTCCCATCTTTTTATTATAATTCTGACTTGTGTTTTAGAATTGAGAGGTCCATGTGCAGTCATTGTTAGAACTGATTGGCTGTCACATAAGCATGTTTAAAGCACATTTTTTAAAGGTTTTAGCTTTCACATTATTACAATGTTATCTGCTTGTGCTTAATAAATTTGATATAATTATCTATTTGTAAATTTGCAGCTAAGATGAGTGTGTTTCTTTATAATTGGAGTCATTCATTACAAGTTTATTATATTTTATTATATGGATGTAAAGATAAATTTTTGATAGCTAGAATATAAGATGAAATTAATACAGAAATACTGAAAGCATCCAGTGAGCTACATGTAAACTAACTATTAGCAAATGTAGGTATAAAATGAGATATGTACATTTGAGCTTTGATCTTATATAAGCAAACCATTTAGTGATTTATATATGCAGAGTGTGCTTTTATATAAACTAACTTAATTTCAAGACAACTATAAGCTATTCCAAAATCACTATAAATAATCAGAAGAAAAGGCTAAGCATCACATTTAACAACCTTTAAATATTAAATCAATCTCCAGTTAATAGATGTAAATATAACTTTTTGATAGCTTAAATATAGATTAAATTAATGCCGATGTACTAGAAATCCCCAGTGACCTGGCTACCTATAGTTTAGCTTTAATTTTATTTAAGTATACTATTTCTGACATATATATGGAAAGCATAATTTTATACAAATTAATGTAATTTCAAGACAATTATAAGCTATTCTGAAATTACTATAACTAATTAGAGAGAAAAGTAAATATATCTCATTCAAATTTATGTTTACTGACAGTTAATTTGCATATAACTCACTGGGGATTTTCAGTAATTCCGCATTAATCTCATCTATATTTGAGCTATCAAAAAGTTATATTTACATCTATTAACTGAAGTTTAATTTAATATTTAGAGGTTGTCTTAAAATTATGTTAATTTATATAAAATCACATTTTGCATATGTACATTGGTATATGATATGCTTATATAAGATCAAAGCTAAAGTGTAGATGGCACTTTCTACATTTTATGTTTATTGAAAGCTAGTTCACATATAGCTTGCTGGAAGGGTTTCAGTTCTTCTGCATTAATTTCATTTATATTCCAGTGTATGTATTTCTGTTTAAATTATATAAATATTGGTAAATATTAAAGTTAACTCTTAAGATAGAAATTTAAAATAATTAGATGAGAAATTAATCTCAGTTACCTTATGTTGTCATAAATATTGTAATACTTATGCTTGTTTATGCAACTCACTTTTATCTCTTCTCTATTTTGTTTGGACTTATTATGATTTGCAACTTTATCTGAAATTTTGTTTATTTATTTAATTATTCTTTACTGGTACTATTAAACAAAAATATTATTATTGTTATATTATTATTATCATTATTAATATTATCATTATTGCATACCACACTACCCATACAGTAACCTCCAAGTGTAAGCCTTCATAATCAATGGTTGCAGAAAGGGTTGTGCATAAAATCCCTATCTAGTGCCTATTCATCCAACATCCCCAGATTAGTTTCTAGCTTGTGGCTTTCCTCAGCGAAGAGCCTTGGATTTAAAAGCACTGCACCTAGATCTTAGTATCTAATGTAATCCTCCAGCAGCCACCTTTTACTTATTTGGTTAACTATAAAGCTATAAATCATTTGATTATGAAGGCTTGTACTTGATGGCTCTATTGTTTGGAAAGTTTAGTACTCTTATTAATAACTTGTGTAGGTATATGAAATAGTGATCATGTGATGTTTTATAGTGTAATCATCATCATCATCATCATCATCATTATTATTATTATTATTATTATTATTATTATTATTATTATTATTATTATTATTATAAATAATATGACAGTTAATTTCAGTAAATCTTCCTTAGTCTCATACTCTAAAAAATCTAAAGTTTTATCTTTTTTTTTTTTTTATTAATTCTCTCAAAATTAATTATGTTGAATCCCAAAAAGATTTGGGTGTTATATTTTCTAGCAATACATCCTTTCTTATTCATTTGGAAATGATTATTGGTAAGGCTTTAAAAATTATAGGTGCCATTCGATGATAGGGTTATCATTTCAGTGCTGATACAAAATTCAAATTATTTTTGTCATTGGTTCTTCCCATCATTGAATATTGTTCAATCATTTGGAACCCGAGTTCTAAACAGGGATGTAATTTATAACAATCAGTGTCTAATAAGTTTTCCAAATATGCTTCTCTGGAAAATAAAATTGTTTTTCTTTTTTTTTTTTAGAAGAAAATATAGAAATCTTAAATATCTTTATAAAATTGTTATTCTATCTGGCACAATTTCCACTATTGTAATTAGATCTTATGTGCATGATACTCGGCCTGCTTCTGTTTGTTATGTTACAAATTGCCATTCCAATGTCCTTAAATCTCCTTTATTTAGGCTACCATTTTTATATAATCAGATTTGTAGTAATACTAATCACTTCAATTTAGAATATAAACAATTTTGTAATATTATTCAATTTAAATGTCATTGTTGATTAGTTTAAATTGATTTTGTTTATGTATATATGTATTTATTAAACTGATTGTTACTTTTTATTATTAAGTTACGTACATTATGTTTATCGCTTTTATTTTTAATATTGTTAGCTGTAATTGGCTATATGCAGTTGTTTGGCACTTAAATAAATGAATTGAATTATTATTAGAGAATGATTTCCAATAATTAATAGATTATTGCAGTGTATATTAAATTATTTGTCTTGTATAAATTCTCCATTTATCTGTAAAATATTTGTTGTTGTTTTTTATCTAAATGTCTTAATAACCATGAAGTTAGTCGTATAAACTATTAACAAATAATTACTTTGGAACTGTGTTTAAAATGTATTTCTCCAAACCATTTATCATCCTGAAAGTGTTTGTTTGCAATTGGCTGTGGAATAGAGAAAAAAGAAAGAATTTAATGTTTAATATTATTGAATGTGTTCTAATATGCTTGTAATGTTTATAATATATATATATTGTTATTATGTAAAGTCCCAATAGAAAAAAAAAATGGTATTTTATATATCTGAAACGGATAAAATGTTATGTAATTTGCTTTTGATTACCATTATTAATCTATTTACATGGTAATGGCTTAAAATATATCTATTATAATGTTTTTAAATATGATTCTAAATCCCAGAGGAAAATAAAAAAATCATTGCAATTTTTTTTATATGGGCAATAGAAATAGTCCTGTGTTTGTGCGTGTATGATTTTTTTGGTTCATTATTCTATTAATAAAGGGGTCATCAACTTAAAAAGTTGAAGCTAATCAATTATTTGATCTTTAGTTAGAAAACCAAACCATAATATAGCGTAATATTTTGAAGGATGTAGAAGAATATATAAATAAAATTTCGTGTGTAATATATTTAAATTTCTTGATTATTAGAATGTTTGATAAATAGTATTATTACTGTTATTAGTGAGAATTAGTTATCAAATTTTGGATTTGTGGGAAAATTGAATCTTTACAGGCATATATACATTGAATGAAGTTTGGTTTGCTAAAACATATTTATATTTGGTTGATATTTACCATAAATGAATTGGGTCTTTGTTTGTCATTTTAATTGAAAGTATGGATATGAAATACTCATTTATAAAGTAGTTTTTGTGCATGAATGTTCTTATATTTGAAATGATGGTGTATGCTTTATTGTTCAATCAAACACGTGATCCAGACCAACTGATGAGTGCTGGATCGGTATGAAATATATATATTGGAGATCCTTTATCTTTTTCACATGTATGTGGTCATTTGTATCAGATGTTTTCAATAAAGTGGTTAACTGTGGATGTCTTAAAAGTCTAGGTTCAAACCCTTTAATTATTCATAGAAATGTTTATTTTTTAGTGTTTATGGTAGATCAGAACTTGTTACCTATTCGTCTTTAATAGGGTTTGAATTTAAGTCTTAATTTATCTGCAATCCCTTTATATTTTAAATATTGAATGTTTGATTTATTCAAGATGAGTTTTTTATTTTAAGGACATGTTGTTTATTATGCTCTACATTGTGATGGATAAGCAACTGTGTGAAATATAATATTTCGTTTAATAGAAATGTTTGCTTGTATGATTAGTTAATCATAATATCTCCTACTTGAGATATGTCCATATTCAAATGTTTTCCAACCTTTCCTATTTTCATCTACTATTATTATCACATTTAAACACACGTGTATGTTGATGCACATGTCAACACAAACATATACAGATTTGTTTCTTGCATTAAAATGTATTTGAAAGTCATTAAATGTTTGATAGATTTTAAATTTGAAAAGTATGAAGGGAATATCTTAAAATTTATTGCTTCAAAATCATCACCATCATTATAATTTTCAACTATTATCAGTTCACTGCAGAATGAAAGTCTCTTCAAGTTTATTTTAATTTCTCCAACTTCTAGCCTCTCTTTTCCACATCACATCAGTAAATTTTCTTATTTCAATTGTTCATTTCACATGTGGTATCCATCTAGATTTACAATGTATTGGAATCTGACTTCACATGATCACTATCTCTTATACTAGCACATAATTGTTATTAAACAAGGCAAAATTCACCATACAGTAGTGCCACTCTGTTCCAACCAGAGTAATCAATGGATACCAGAAAGCTTGTGCATAAAATCCCTATCTAGTGCCTACTCATCCAATATCACAAGCCAGAAACTAGTCTGGGGATATTGGATGATAGGGATTTTATGCACAAGCCTTCTGGCATCCATTGTTTACTCTGGTTGGCACAGGGTGGCACTACTGTATGGAGAGTTTTGCCTTGTTATTGGAATCTGGTTTAAGATTTTAATGGAACATTTATTACCATCTCTTCTAGCAATAAATATTATTAATATAGCAGTTGACATATATTATTCTGTATGAGTTTTTTACAGAAATCTTGAACTCAATCCTATCTTACCAAATGTGCCTCAATAAATAATTTATAGAACACAGTTGTTTTCAAAAGTTAAATAAATACTATTTTACAATTTTTTTACATGATTCTTTTGAAAAACAATTAATGTAAAAAAATTATGTTCTTTTTTTTTTTACAAATAATTAATTCCAAATATGTTTTTTTACTTATTATAATAATTTATATTAAATAGTATTAAATATGAGTTAACTTATTAAATATATATTGAGAATTGCTTATTTGATATAATCATCTCCTTAGCTTTTAAAGTTTAGTGTTGTTGCAGCTTTGATTTACATCTATGTCAGTACTATAACCAGATGGGACTCAAATATGTTTAGCATTCTCTTAGCTTTTGATGAATGGTATCTACACTACTTTTTTAGATAATTAGGATAAATAAAGTTATTAGATTAGTGATGAGTTTGCAGTTTTTACAATATATTGTTACATGAATCCCAAAACAATTTCCTCTTTGAGATTGATAATAATTTAAATATGTTTAAGGTATATTTTAGTTTACTTTTGTTTGTGAACCAAATTTAATAACAATAAATGATTTCTATATAAAAGATATGGTGGGTGACAGATAATAAAATTCTTGTTCTGATTTAATTTGCACTCACCGCCATTTTACAATGTAAAAACCACCACTGACACATCCAACTGATGATATAAATATTGAATAAAAGTACTTTAAATTCATATTTTAGAAATTATAAGTTAATAAAAATAATATGGTTTATTTTATTAGGGTTTTTTTTTTTTTATTTACTTTCACAAAATATCTGAAATATGACTGGGAAAAGTGCTGGAATTTGCAAAGAGGGGGGAGGATGATTTGGCCGATATGAAATATCAATCAAAAGTTGCAGAAGTCTGATCAAACCAAGCTTATAATTTCCAAATATTACATGCCCATTTAAAATAAAGCATATTGTTTTTACTAGCGTATAATTTCTAAAATATGAATTTAAAGTACTTTTATTTAATATTTATGTCATTTCAGTAGAATGTGTCAATGTGGTTTTGCTTGGTCTTTAGATTTCAAAATGAGCACAAACTAAATCAGCACCAAAATTCCTTTTGGATTTCAATTGAAAGTTTGACTGCACTGTTTTTTATATGCTTTATAAATTTATGACTCTCTATATCATCTTCTACCATCATGCATTCATAGTGAGATACCATCATAATAGATATTTAAACAAAAAATGCATGTTATAAATTATCATTTATAACAACAACAACAACAATAATAATAATAATAATAATAGTAGTAGTAGTAGTAGTAGTAGTAGTAGTAGTAGTAGTAGTAGTAGTAGTAGTAGTAGTAGTAGTAGTAGTAGTAGTAGTAATAATAATAATAATAATAATAATAATAATAATAATAATAATAATAATAATAATAATAATAATAATAATAATAATAATAATAATAATAATAATAATAATAATAATAATAATAATAATAATAATAATAATAATAATAATAATAATAATAATAATAATAATAATAATAATAATAATAATAATAATAATAATAATAATAAATTAATAAAACTGTTAAATATTAATGAAAAATAATAATAATAGTTATAAAATTCATTAGTAATTTCAGTTATGTTTATAATCAAACTCATTTTAACTTATGAGAACGATTATAAAAATGAATAATTTTTATATTTGCTACAGTTAATATTTGACATTAATATTTATTAATTTTATTTATTTTATTCACATATACATATATACTTAGAATAAATATTGAAGATCTATATTTTTAATGTACAGGCAGTTATCAACTTATGCAGATAGTCCAATCCACAAATTTGCGTATAGATTGAAAAAAATATCAATCTTTATTAGTACGATATATAAAAGCACATTTATTTTAAAAGAACATGTGTATAAAGCATTACCATATTGAAAATCTTTTTATAATGTATATTTTTAATTAAAGCAAACATTTGAAACATTATATGTCTGATAGTATTTAATATAATAGATATTCTTTCTTTTTTTATGTATGCACTATTCATCATTATTCAAATTTAAACAATATGATAACTTGCCATAGGAAAATAGAAAGATATTTCCCTTTTGTTTTCATTTAGATAGAACAAAAAAATATAAAATTAATTTGCTAGTAAAATTGGGTATTTTTGCTGTTAATAATGTTTTCCCCCCTCAATTTCAGACTACTAAATTTATATTTATATAGTTTCTAAATATTGTAACAATTAAAATATTAGCTTGAAATGAGACTGGAGGAAAGATTAATCTATTGTTTGTTCATTTACTATTTAATTATCAGACCTGAAAGATGATCAATATGAGTTTAAATGGCAATTTCTTCTCAAATGTACTCTTATAGTTTGAGTAAACATGATACATCATAGAACAAAAATATTATATATTAGAATAATAATAACAATATTAAGTATATATTTCATTCTACTTTTTTATTTTCTCAGATTATCATTCATTCATGTTCTCCTATTCTTCTCTCAAGATTATTACATTCAACAAGTTATTTCCAGCATAGGACAGGAAATCATAACTCTTTGATCTACATAATATACAAAATGATCTCTAAATAAAGCACAAGAGAATATTAATTTAACAAACACAATAACATATTTATTATATACAAACTATATATAATTCTACCATTTGTTGATACCTCAATACACTAGTTTAATTTATTCACATACTAGTTTAATTTATTCACAAAGACCTTAACTTTTTTGTCATTAGTTTACTAACAATAGTTTTGAGTTAATGACGCATATTGTTTTTTCATGACATTTAATATGAAACTACATTTGAATGCTGTGCTAATTCTTCTTATACTATTTCTTTACTCAGATTAATTCATTATCTAGATCTAATTACATCTCGTTCAGTAGTATTTAAATAAACTGTTACATAATCATTATTTTCTAAATGATTAAAATAATTACAACTTAATAATGCATAGCTTTTTATTTGCTAAAATAATAATTATTCTATTTACCCTAATGTAACACTGATAATATATGGGGTACTCATGACATATAATGTATATACATACAATATTTTGGAACTGAATTCATTTTCTGCCAAACTTTATAAACTCTCTTTATATTAAAATAATCTCATGATTTATCATTGTAAATCCTTTCAATAACAATCCTCGAATTCTTAAGATCATCTTCTTGAACTATATAATTGTTCATACTGTATAATTAAATTCAAATAATCCAGAGTTTCAATTTGTCAGAGTCAGAGGTAATTAACTTAACAAGAAGCAAATATGTCCATGTCATCAAATAGCATTCATTAAATAAAACCAAGTGCATAAAAAAAACTCTTTAGGATCTTCATTCGATACTGCAGTCTGATATATAAAATAACATCTCAAAAAATAGCTTCATGTGTATGCATAATAGAGCTACGGTAATTTTAAATGGAAAAATATTACCAAATCATTTTTCCAACTACTTAAAAAATCCATTATTTCAAATGTGATTATGAGTTATGAGACAGAGCATGTTAACTGTCAATGGCAAAAATGCAAATGAATATGTGATAAATTATGTTAATTCCAATAATCACACCTGAGCTCACTCCTCAAGTTATGTACAAAATGATCTGCCCACAAACCAACTGCCAGGCTGCATATCAGCACAAATACGTGTACAATAAAACCAAAACCAAACAAGAAGGCAATTTCATCTTTTTTGAGCATGAAAGAACAATGGCCACAAATTCAAACCCACATCTACCAACATCATTTGCTCAGATGGACACGATGCTAGGCGCAAGATTGGAGAGGTGTTTCCAATAGCAAGTGATCCTAAGTCTATTAATCGAAGAGAAGCCTGCTTTGCCCTATCCTGAAAATGGCAGTTATAAATTATTTGCATCACGTTGCATAAATTTTCTTTTCTAAAACGCAGTTTTAACAACACCAGCTATAAGTATGAGAGCAAGAAGTCTCTTGAAAATGCTTAGCTAAAATAAATCAATATTCTTATATTTAAAGTACATTAATATCATGCTCTAATTATATATATTTACTAGCTTCATTCTATGCCTACAGCACATATATATAAAAGTTCTCAATACATATAACTGGCATGACTGACAATAAATTTATTCAGTAATTTCAAATTATATATATTCTTCAATAATATAAACATAATATTAACTCTGTATTTTGCTTTTTAAATCACTTTGTGAGCACAGAACAGTTTATATCTCAGCCATATACAGTTTTGATAATAAAGCATACATTATTTCTTTATTATCAGACATTAATTAAAATAAATTCTCACTAATCTACATTCTCTTTATGTCTTTATCAAGATTGCATTTCAAAATAACAAGATCGTAAGTAGCTTCATATTGTTAAATATCTATAATTTTTCCAAAATTAATAACTCATAACATAACTTTGTGAAGTTAGAAGAAAAGGTGGAGAGACAATTGATTTAAAAAGTGGACCTATACTCTATTATAAAGGCACAAATATTGGAAATACAAGTGGAGTAGGATTCATTATAAATAAAAAGTGGAAGAACAATATTGTGGAGATTGATGGTGTATCGGACACATTGGCAAGATTAGTTATACAACTTAATAGCAGATACCAAATGCAGATAATTCAGGTTTATGCCCCAACAAGTTCTCATAGTGATGAAGTAGTAGAAGATTTTTATATGGATGTACAAAAGGCTTTTGATCAGAGTAAACAACATTTTAAAATTGTTATGGGAGACTTTAATGCTAGAATTGGTAGACAAATGAAAGATGAAATTGCTGTGGGTAATTTTGGTTATGGTAATAGAAATAAGAGAGGACATAGACTTGTGGAGTTTGCAGAAAAAGAAAAACTTTATATTTTGAATTCATTTTTTGAGAAAAATGTTAAAAGGAAATGGACATGGAAGCATCCAAATGAAGGTACAGCAGAATTGGATAATATTTTGACTAATAGGAAATACATATTTCAAGATTGTAATGTTCTTAATAAATTTAACACCGGAAGTGATCATCGATTAGTAAGGTGTAAGATACGTGTTAATGTAAAACTAGAGAGACAAAAATTATTAAGAAAAACAATATTTACAGTTGATATTCCTAATCTTCAGAAACATTCTAATGAATTTAAATTAGAACTTACAAATAGGTTTCAAGTATTAGGAGATTTTGAACATGATTCAGATTTGAATGAAATTAATATGAAAATAACTGATACACTTTTAAAAACTGCAACAAACATAGCTGGTAGAAAAAAGCAGCAATTGACTAATAAAATTTCTACTGAGACTAGAGAATTTATGAAGAAAAGAAGGAATATGAAGATATACAAAAATGATGTATTAAAAAGAATTGAATATCTCGAATTTTGTAAAATGGTACGGAAAAGACTTGAAAATGATATAAGAAAGTATAACTGTGAAATAGCAAGGAAAGCTGTAGAAGAAAATAAAAGTCTCAAAAATGTTAAACAACATTTTGGTATTGGTAGGAAATTTATATCTGCAATAAGAAAAAAAGATGGAATTATTACTAAAAAGAGAGATGACATCATGAAATTGGTAGAAGATTTTTGTCAAGAATTATATAGTAATAAAGAACAAGTACCTCCTATATCTATTACATCTTTTGAATTGCCCAGAATTTTAAATGAAGAAGTGAGACATGCAATTAAGTATATGAAGAAAGGAAAGGCTCCAGGAAATGATGGAATTATAATTGATATATTAAAAGAAGCAGGTGAAGAAATAGAAACAATTTTAGCAAAGTTATATACCAAATGTCTAAATGATAAAGAGGTACCGGAAGATTAGAAGAATGCAGTAATAATATTAATATTTAAAAAAGGTGATAAAGAAGATATTAGAAATTACAGACCTATCAGTCTTTTATCAGTTTTATATAAAATTTTTACAAAGATAATTACAACTCGTCTACAGAGAACTTTGGATTTCCACCAACCAACAGAACAAGCTGGATTTAAAAGTGGTTTTAGTACAATAGATCATATCCAGGTATTGAGAGAAGTCATAGAAAGGACAAATGAATATGAGTTGTCATTATGTTTTGGATTTGTAGATTATGAAAAGGCATTCGATTCTATACACATTTCTTCAGTGATTAAAGCATTGGATCATCAAGGTATAGATCCAGGATATTGTCATATTTTAAAGAATATTTATAAAAATGCAACAGCAACAATTAGATTACATAATGATACTGGAAAAATCAACATTGAGAAAGGTGTAAGACAAGGTGACTCCATATATCCAAAACTCTTTACAGCAGTGCTGCAAGAAGTATTTTGTGAATTAAAATGGGAAACTAAAGGAGTGAAAGTAAATGGGGAGTATTTAAGTCATTTAGATTTTGCAGATGATGTAGTTGTTTTTGTAAATAATGCTTCAGAGCTGCAGGAAATGTTGCAGGAGTTAGCAGATGAAAGTAGAAAAGTAGGACTAAAGACAAATGTTAAAAAGACTAAAGTAATGTTTAATCGATTTGCTCAAAATATGAAAATAAAGATTGATTATGAAGAATTAGAAGAAGTTAACAGTTACAAATACCTTGGTCAGATTATTAATACAGATGGAAACATAATGGAGGAAATTAATCATAGAATTAAACTTGGTTGGAGTGCTTTTGGTAGAAATAACTTGATACTAAAAGGAAATATGCCTATGTGTTTGAAAAGGGTGTTTTTTAACAAATGTGTTTTACCAGTTCTTACTTATGGATCTGAGACTTGGACACTTAATAGATGAGCAATACAGAGACTTCAGACCACTCAAAGGAGTATGGAGAGATGTATGTTGGGAGTAACAAGAAGAGATCGAAAATGCAATGTATGGGTAAGACAACAAACAGGTGTTACTGACTTTATTGAAAAAATTAAAAGATTGAAATGGAGTTGGGCTGGACATATTGCTAGAAGAGATGATAATAGATGGACAATTGAAATTTTAAACTGGATTCCAAGAGATTGTAAAAGACCCAGAAAGAGACCACATGTGAGATGGATGGATGAAATAAGAAAATGTGCAGGGGTGTTGTGGAGAAGAGAAGCTAAAGATCGGAGAAGATGGATTAAACTTGGAGAGACCTTCATCCTGCAGTGGTTTGATAATGGTTGATGATGATGATGAACAGTCAAGTTATATCTAAAGAATAAAAATATTTACTTACAAAGATATATAATTAATCAAATCCTTCAGAACAATGCACATATATATTTTATGCACTTATTCATGCATATGTTGATACATTTTATTTCAATAGTTAAGAAATCGGTGTTATTTAAAGTTTTAATTTTAACCGAGTTATAATATAAATCTTTTATTCTGTAATTTATTAAATTATTTATTATTCATGAGATTAATCTCTCTTCTTAAATCAAGCTCTTCTTATTAAACTTTTAAACTGTCTTTAGAAATAATTTTAAACTCTTTTGTTTTTATCTTTTGCGCCGTGTATTTAAATAATACTGCAACACTTTAAAATTATATCTTAAAATTTATGTAAAAATATATATATGTTACTTTTTCAAATAAAGATAATATCTAAACTTATTACATTTCCAATTGAGAGTTGTTAATACATTTCAAATATTTACGTGTGATTTATCTAGGCCAAGATTTTTATTTAAGCTGAATAATTCTAACAGCATTCAAGTTAGTTTCCCCTATGAAATATTTTATTTGAAATATATTCTGATCCTTAAACAGTATATAAAATATTATTAAATGTAATAAGTGCGCTCATAAGCAACTATAGAGAAACTTGTTATTTGTATAAATTAAATACGGCTTTGCGCTTTCGAGAACTTATGGCGTTCTTATATTCATAGCAAGATGAAATAGAATAATCATCTTGCTATGAATATGAGAACGCCGTAAGTTCTCGAAAGCACTAAGCCATATTTAATTTATAGAAATAACAAGCTTCTCCATAGTTGAGTATAAACGTACTTATTATATTTATTACATTTCGTACAGAAATATAAACAATTCACGTCATAAAATATTATTGTACCGTAAAGTAAATATTTTCTCCCCCCCCCCCCCAAAAAAAAAAACAATTATCAAAGAGGGGAAAAATGAAAAATTATATTTATGATATACAATTAAATATCTGAATAATTTTTTTCCTAAAGAAAATTATAGTAAAATAAAAGTTAGTTTAAATGAATTACTTAGTTTCTTTATTAAATAGAAGACTTTCGGTAAATTAATAATGTAGCTTCTAATTGTGAATGGATTCCTTAAAGATGACTCATAGAATTGGTTCCTATCTATAAAAATAATTTCCATTTTGTTGACAATTTTGCAGAGTTTCATGCACGTAATACCATTTAAGATTTAATTTAAAATTTTCTTAAGATTTTCCAGAAATTTTAATGAACACTTTTATATTATTATTAAAAAGTATTTAGTTATAAAATCAGGTTATATTGAAGATGCAGTCATAAATATCAAAGCAGACAAAGGGATACCTCGAATACCATTAAGAACTGAAAGCTTACAATCCATAAATGAGTTCCAAGACATTATTAGTTATTTATTCATGATTTCTGTTTTACTCATCTAACATTTTAATTATCATTGGTTTGTCCATTACTGAATTCCTCATCGTGACTTTAAATCAAATGCAGAATGTCATTTTTCTTACAAGTTCTTTAATATTTAAACAGCATTAAACTGTTGTACATGTGCTTTGGATTTTAAATATAAAATGAATGATACTAACACTTCAACCATGTGGTTGAAGTGTTAGTATCATTCATTTTATATTTAAAATCCAAAGTACATGTGCAACAGTTTAATGCTGTTTAAATATTATTGTTTATAAAAAACATTGCACTATATAAAATAATTGACTTATTTACATACAAGTTTTTTATAGTAGCTGACTTATTTTGGAAAAAAAATCTATAAAAAAATAACTGTATACAAGCCAATTGCAAAAAATCAGTAACTTGTTACAGTAAGATTTTCTTTAATTTATGTTTTATAGCAATTAATGAGCTAATGTTGCTAATTATCAAACAAATTTCAAAACATCAAACAATAGTTTTACAAAATAATTCTAAAGTCTTTTGTTAGTTCGTTTTTTGACCTTATATTTATAATCAAAATATTTCAGATTGTTATTAACTTGATAATTCTCATATTCATTGAGAATCATTGGATGTTTCCCTTTAAAAAACATAATAGTTGTCAAGCATCGGTAGCCAAGAGATCAGCACAGCCGCCTTGCTTGCAGATGGTTGTCATGGGTTCGCTTCCCAGCTGATGCTTTGACATATGAAAAAAAACATAATAGATCTGCTGCTTCAGATCATTTTTCCTATTATTATGACTAGTAGTAGTGGAAGATTTTTTTATAATGTAACTTATTGTTATTATTAATTTTTTAATTGAAAAAGCTATAAAAAGATCAGTATGTTATGGATAGCCATCAAATATTAATCATCTTTACTCTATTGTTCTTGAATGAAAGATTTCTTTTAGGGCATCCCTTCTTTTCTGATCTGGATTTCACTCAATGTTTTTGGAATAAAAAATATATAATTTTTTTCTGGTTGTTTAAATATTTCTGGTTAGTTTTTTACACTAATTGGTTGACAAATTATTTAAAATAAAAAGATTGCACATATTTGATTTAATTGTATTGATTTATATTTTATTTTTATAAATAGAAGTTAATAATCTTGACTTTTAATACTAACAATGAAAATCATGGCATAGGTTTAAATGACTGGTAATCTTTAGCTATTTTATAATTCAGGGTTTTAAATTAATCACTTTCATAACTTGAGGATTTGAGTTTGAATATTCTCACTTTTCTTGATTTATACTAATCATTATCATTCTGTTGGGCACCATTAGATTACAAAAAAATTTGATGTCTATAGGATATTTTTTTAAATGTTATTGTAATTGATAATCATAATTAACATAACATAATAAATTATATATATATATTAATGGTTCTTTTATCTTTTTTTTATTTCATCACACTTATTTTTATCTCTCATTTAATCTTTATATCATCACCATCCACTTCCAGCAGAGAGATTAATAACTTACTTAAATTGATGGATTATGATCTGGTTAATATCAACAACTCTTTTAGACATATGGATTATATCAATGTTGTTATAGTCATATTTTTTTCAATTTAAAGAACGACTTAATTCCAAATAAAAATAAAAAATCTATTTATTAATACACTTAATAGAATCTCTCTATATTTTATACTCAAACAAATGACATAGCTTTAGATTAAGAATGTAAAATATAACTAACAAAAAGCAATTATAGAGAACAAGTTAGATTTACAACACAAATATGATTTAAAGTCACTAATAACATTCTTCATGATTTTCTCTTTTTCTTCACAGTTCTGTTATCTTACATAGACAAATTATTTAATATTTTAATCTTTATTTTGAAACATTTTTAATTATTTAGTGAGTGAAACATAGTATTTTATACAAACAGGACTTTCTTCATCATGCATATTCTCATTGACTACTCAGATGTCTTATAATTATTTTAATAGTTATATTATTTAGTTAGATCACATTATATACTTCTGATATATTAAATTCATACTCTTGTTATATATCCCTACCAACTCAGTGCTTCTTGGATATCTTTATTCCCTTAATTATAAAGACTAATGTATGTTAATATTGTGAGAAATTCCATTTATGTTACTCTCTTTATATATGTATCTACATCAAATCCTATAATTCATATTAACTCATCTTTATAAATATTCAGTTAAATACTATAAACTGAAATAGTAACAAATCTCTACTTATATATTTCTTAGCTATAACTATCACATTCTTTTACTATATCATAGAAATATGCAGAGTCAGTTATCTACTATATGAAGTGTTACTCTGTAGCCTTACCATTATCAATGACTGAAATAATTGTAGGCTAAAACTCTCAGCTATCATCAGCCTAGTTTATATATTATATATGCTATATTTTAGGATGTATCATTTTGACATATATACAAATTACTTTTCCTTTGACCATATTACTTAACTAATATTTAATGCAATACATTCATAATTTACTAATTATATTGAAACATACAATGACATCTTTCTTTTTTTTTTTATAAAACATTCGTATCCTTTTAATATATTTTAGTCATTAAAGTTATGCTTGTAACAATAATTCTTCATCGTTTTATATTCTTTTATTGTCAGATAAAAGATAATCTGAAAACAATCTAAATTTACTGTAAGCTTGTAATTTGTATGAAACATTAAAATGGCGCTAATTAAAACAGTCTTTTTATTTACTTACTTTCACAATGATATAATCTTTATTTTCCAAATTACATATATATTCATTTAACTTTAGTCTATAATATATATACTGTATACATATTCAACACATACCCTTCTTCCACGCACATGTGTATTTGTAACTGTGTGACATGTGTGATTTTAGTAATGATTTTTATTACATTAGCAATTAAGCTTTATATCTATTTAATGTAATAATCTGTCCTTTAGACTATCTTTATAACTATAATAAAATTTATTTTTAAATTGCAAGGCATTCGACTTTAACTTCAGAATCACCTTTGTTGATAAACTCTATATCTGTAAACAATAAATATTAAAACACACTTTCTTACAATCAATAAAACTTTTGGAGAATACACAATCAGTTTCCACTTTTAACAAATTAAAAAAAAAAATTCTAATATGTATTAAAGCTATTCAATGGTAACAATAAAATCTTACGATATTTATTACATCGATTAGATAAAATTAATATCAATTCTATTCTATTTAATACTAGCATATAAAAGTGTACATGTGTAATACAAATAATTTGGGTAAATAAATTATTTCAATAAATATACAAAAATAATTTTTGTAAGGAAAATAAAGAAGTTTTTAAAAAAAATTGTTGCATTAAAGTGTATATGAAAGAAGTGTTATAAGCAATATATATATATATATAACTATTTATTTCAAATTATAAATAAATGATACCTTATTAGCCTCTATTCTTTTTACAATAAGATTTCATATTCTAGTTGACTTTTAATACAGCTTTTAATGACTTGAGTTGTAATTGTCTTTCTTTCTATATCTGGAGATTGTGGTGTGTATACCAGATAAAGTACCTATAAATTACTTTATGAATATACAAATTAGTTTTTCCTAAACTTCCTTATTCAAAGATCCAAGATAATATAATTTCTTCAGATAATTTATGCTTTAATCATTGCATTTTATCGTAATAATATTTAAAATTTTGAAAGTTTTCTAGATTACTTAGTGATATTACATTTTCCCCCCCATATGTCAAAGCATCGGCTGGGAGGCGAATACGCAACAACTGTCTGCAAGCAACTGTGCTGACTTCTCGGCTACCAACGCTTGACTAGTGATATTACATTTAAATATAAATGGAGATATATATGAATTAGATCATATTTGAAGAACTGTTTGCACAATGTTGAAGAATGACTTTCTTTTTTTTTTTGCTTGGAGATTCTAATTTTTAGCAGAAAAAAATCCACATTTGGTGTGAAATATGACAAAATTTTATACTCATGTATGATAATATCAATTTCAATTATGGCTTCACACATCGAATGCAAGAATGACAAAATATCTTGTTGATTTTTCTTAAATTCCCTTTTTATTAGATTTTTTTCAATAAATGACACCAGTGTGCTAGCCATCAAATTTACTTATTTAATTATAGCATTAATTACTTGAACCAATATCTGTCTAATAAATTCAAATGCTTTATTTTCTTTTTTGTGTGTGTTTATAGCCAACTCTTATACTTATTTCCTAGTTCTAACACACTTTTCATATATATATATATTTCATAATTATAGCAATACTGACTGTACCATGAGAGCAACATTTTAAGATAGATTGATAGATAGGTAGGTAGGTAGGTAGGTAAGTCGGTAGATAGGAAGGTAGGTAGGTGGGTAGGTAGAGAGATATATAAATAGAGAGAGATACTGACAATTGAAATTTTCAACAGAAACTCAAATAGTTGTAAAATATATATATAAAAAAACCATATATGAGATAGATAGATGATATGGAAATCTGTTGGAATGATGTGATATATATATTAATGCTATACCTTAAGACTATGAACCTAAAAAAATGACAGTAGGGACCTCTGCAAATCTTTAACACAAGGTTTATTTAAAAGACAAGAGTGGCCACTCTTATCTTTAACATACTTTCTAAATAAATAGGAGAATCTAAAGCATTTTGTTTTGAGAGCATAGTGCTATTAAATACGTCACTGATTAAGTCCACAAATTTTGTAACACATTAACATTCGTGAAATCTTTCAATTTTCAATAAGTCAGTTTTGAGATTTTATGTTTAGAAATCTTTTAAGATAATATAAATTTGTAATAATTAAATTTTTAAAGTGCATACTTGTTACATAAAGTAATATATATATATATATATATATATATATATATATGTAATATATATATATTGTAACGGAATAGCGTTATATATATTCTAACCTTGCTCTCATGCCTCCTCACTTCAGAATAGTATATTATATAAAATAAAATGGGTTCTATCTCAGTTAATAATTAATAACTAAAATATTCAGCATTAAAATTAAAATATTTCACTAGCTCAAATTTAAGATACGAATAAGGTTCAGTTTATAAAAATAAAGTAAATAAATATTTAATATTTTCATGAGACTTGAAGTGAAAATACAGGTGACAAGATAGATTACATTGAGCCAATATCCCACAGGATACTACCTCAATGGCATAAGAACACTATCCTCTTTTATTACTATTTCAAATAACAAACTCATAGTATTCTTACGACTTTAATAACTTCTACTCACTAAGATTAAACTAATAATTAAATCTTAATCTTCTATTTAATAACAATCTAGCTCAAATAAAATAATCTCAGGTTCATAAAGTTTATTCTAAGTTAATTTAAAAATATGGTAGTAAAATATGAGAAGGGATTTTATGTCATAATCTACTACATTGAACTAATAATAATAAATAATAATAATATTCTTCATTGTTTAATTACTACTGGATATCTTTTCTTTTTACTATAATTTTATTACCATAATAAAATAATGAAATAATATAATATGATCTTATATCTTCATGTAATGATATAATAAATACATGGTAGCATTTTAATAATCTGACAAACAAAATATGTGTGGCAACTGATAGCATATAATTTAATATAATATTGTGATAACTGATTTATGACCAATAAAATAATGTAAGATTATGATTATTTAAGTATAATGAATACCAATAAAATATTTAAAATTCTTAAAATAATTCTCTATTTATCTTTTGTACAAAATTATATATTTGTTTCAATTATTATGCATATATCGTGATTTCATGCAGCGATGTGGAGAAATAAATAACTCGGACACAAAAATTTTAAAATAACAAATTTTAACAAAGTTTATTACTAACAACAAATAAATAAATAATTTATTTACACTATTTACAGTGGATATCCTTAACTTTTTTACTTTACAGGTTGATCTACCGGGTTATAAAAAAAATAATTTATATTTCAATTATATCTTTATTTAGATTTAGGACAAAATTTTAAAAAAATGTTACTATTTGGTTTCTCATTATGGTTAACTTATTACAAATATATTTATCTACTTTATTAGCAACAGCATTTTATCCTTAATATTATTAAACTATCTTATTTTAAAAAAATTCATACTTAGAAAAACATTCTATAGAAAACAAAATTTTATAATGAGTATGGACTTCTCAAAATATAAAAAATTTTCATCTTGCAAAGTCAAAGATGTTACACAAAATATTATCCAAAATTCAGTACTAGATTTTAGTATTTATCACACAATGTTTACTAATCATAATCTATTCTTCTTTAAGCCTTACTTTAGTATGATATAAGTGTAATAATTAATATATTTCTGTTAATCAATAAACAAAAAATATACTATGCATATTGTTTACATAATTTACTTTGTACTATTGTATTTTAAAAATATGCAATACTTATTTTTCTCTTAAAAAAATAATACTAAAGCATTTAAAATTATTATCACTTTTAAAAAAAATATCTTTGTTTAGATACCCTATTTTAAAAAAGTTTATATTTCATTTCCGAAATAAAATTCAAAATATATTTTATGATTCTTTTCTTTCCTTAGGATACTTTGGATCTTCAATTTTAAGTTATAACATCATATTCCTTCTAAGCAAATAAACCAATCTTATACAAAATGATAGCATAACCTAAGTTCTAAATTATTTATCATTTCTCTTAAACATATCTTACTGAACGATGCAGTTACATGAAATAAAGATAGCGAAAACAGATGCATATGATTAAGGAAGAAAGCTAGAGTATTACTCTTAACATATCTCAAAATCATGGCACAGTGCAAAGAGGTATGACATTTACCTGCCTAATATCCTCTAGTACAGGAACGATGTTAAAGCTATTTTTTCAGCTTTATTAGAACATCAAATATTTAAAGAAATATAAACACTGTCCAAATAAAATGTGTATCAGTCATAGGGCTTAGTTAACTATGCTGATATTCACATAAAGACTAAATATTATTTCCATTCCTTATAACATCCTATTTCTTAAAACATCATCTTGGTTTCCTGTTCACTAAGTACTTCCAAGCCACTATCTCAACATTATTTCTCAAGATTTTCCACATCTTACATCGATAAATAACTATCTGCATTTACAAAACAATAAATAAAATTCATTAATAGTTAAACAATCTAGCTGTTCCACAAGAAAAGTCTGCTTACTTCATTATTCTATATGTCTAATCATATACAATCTACTTAGACAATATTTGAATATCCAATAACATGAAAATTTTAAAAGAATCACATAATTATTTGTTATGTTGGATTATATCACTAATAATAAAAAAAATTGTCGTATGCATATTTTCAAATCAATCCTATCTCATAATGTTTTTTTAAAATGTTGTATGAAATGCGGTACATATAAGTAAAAAACTTTTACACTTCATTCTTCCAATTTATGGATGATCTAAAGAAAAAAAAAAAATATACATTATAAATTATCAATAATTATTATTATTACCAATAACCTTTATCTAGTCATCGTATTCAATAGGCTCCTTTATCCACTTGAGCATTGTAGATATAAAAAAAAATTCACACCCATACACTTTATATTAAAATATTTTTAGCTAAATTATTAGATTGTTATATTATAAAATTTTAATATTAATAAATTAATGTTTTTATGTTTTTCCTAATCTTATATAAAAATTTAGATTTAAACTAGGTTAACAAAATAAAAAGAATCAAAACTATAATTACATATTTTCTTGATGATAGTTCCTGATAAGTCCAAAATGTTTATTATTTTCTCTAGAGTTTTTAAAAATGTTCTCCAAGCGCATTAAAGTTTAAAATAAAAATAATTATTAATCCATTTAGTAAAATTTATAGAAAATAATCCTTCGTTTTAGTATTTAGGATGATAATTATTAAATCATAATATTAATTAATCCCGTGAAGTTTTTTTTTTTTAAGTATTTTCTCTGCCGGCGTATCCATGCATATTCCATCTAATTTAGCTTTAGTTATCCGATAAACCTTTAAGTACTATTTGTATTTTTATGGATCCATCTTTTATTCAACTATATGTTCACTTTTTTATATAAGTTTCCTTCTTATTACATTTAAACTTTCGTTTGGTATTTTTATATATCACTTTAAAAAAAATATAAAAAAATGTTACCTTCAGAAAGGATATAACATTTTACTCCTTTTGATATAAAATAATTTATGCAATATACAATTGTCTTATTACTATTTAAAAAATAAATCTTGGATAGGCTTATAAATAATAATGCGTCTCCAATTTTTTCATTAGACTCCGTATGATGTCCGAGCTGTGGTTTTTTATGTACCAAAACAGTTCTTTGGTGAAATATTAATAAAGCTGTATCAATAAATATTCCAAACATTTTTACAGTATTACAATTTCTATCCATTTTATTCCACAGTATATCCATTTTTTATTGCAAAGTTTAGGTTAAATTTTTTAGATAAAATATGACTGGTAAGTACTTTAAAAATTAGAAAATCATTTCCAAGAAGTTTCTAAATTATTATATTTTAAAACTCTCTTTTGCAAAAAATACTTTTAAAATTATCAATTTTTTTTTTTTGCAAAATAAAACGATAAGAAAATACTAAAAAAAAATTGACTAAAATAAAAAATTTAAAATAAATACTATCTCTTTGATAGTTATAATTTACCTTTCTCTAGTTTCAATACATTATTAATCTCCCCTTATACCCCTGTGCAATTCATATTTATAGTCTGTAAGAATACCTATTCCTATTGGTTAATTCTTACTTTAGCTTGAGAACAAATTTACATATTTTTAGTTTATAGTAGAATTAAATTTCAAAATTAGAAATTATGACGTAATGAACTTAAAATATTATTTAAAATATTATTTAAAATATTACTTTTGAATCAATTATTATTTTATTAAAACTATTTAATCTTTTAAAATAACTTTTAAAATAACATTTAATAACTTATTCCATTTCTTAATATTCAATTTATCTATTTTTATTTAAATAAAATATTTAATTTTTATATTATGAATGTATTCATCTTTATTACATCATTTAAACATGTTATACGATAGTTAACTTAATGTTTAATACTATTTACTTTTATGATAGGCAACAATTCCATCCAATTCTATAATATAACTTTTAAAATATTTTAAACTTTGTTACTTTAAATACAAACAAGCATGTGTGAAAGTATTAGTATACAAGTCACATGATTAATAACTTTGACAGACGATTTTCAATTTATTTCTCTGCCTAGATTTATAAAATTGATACACTTATTATATTATATAATGTAATTATAAAATTTGGAAGAACAATTTAGAAAATATAGAATTAAATACAATTCTCACCATCATAAAGTTTATTTTTAAAATATACTA
Source organism: Epiperipatus broadwayi (assembly GCA_028023455.1). Classification (NCBI taxonomy): domain Eukaryota; kingdom Metazoa; phylum Onychophora; class Udeonychophora; order Euonychophora; family Peripatidae; genus Epiperipatus; species Epiperipatus broadwayi. The sequence continues at coordinate 502,620 of JAQFVV010000460.1, forward strand.
TATTAATTTTGACTATTAAATATGATTATAAATTTAAACATAGCATTTATTAAATTATCAGTTTTTAAACTATTAAAATCGAATTTATTAAATATACTTTTAATATTTATAGCTGTGTTATTTAATATGGCCAGCTTTTACAACCATATGAAACAATATTTCAAGCTTTACATAACTATTTTTAAATGATTTTATATACTACGTACGTATTCTCTTTAGCTTCAAATTGTACTTTAAAGATATAATTGAATTAATACAATTACCATATTAAAAGAACATATTCTAAATTTAAAATTTTTTAGTAATTGACTGTTATGAACTATTACCAACCTATAGAAAAGGGCACAAATATATATATATATATATATATATATATATATATATATATATATATATATATATATATATATATATATATATATAGGTTATAACCTTAAGACTATGCACCTGAAAAAATGACAGTAGGAATCTCTGCAAATCTTTAACCCAAGATTTATTTAAAAGACAAGAGTGCCACTCTTATCTTCAACCTACTTTCTAAATAAATAGGAGAATCTAAAGCATTTTGATTTGAGAGCTTGAGGCTATTAAATACCTCACTGATTAAGTCCACATATTCTATAACCCATTAACATTCATCAAATCTTTTAAATAAATCTTGTGTTAAATTTTCAGAAGACCCCCCCATCATTTTTTTTTCCAAATATTTTTAATTTAATAGTTTTAATAAAAATATATATATATATATATATATATATATATATATATATATATAAAAAAAATATAAACTTTACATAACAAGTATGCATTTTGCAAATTTAATTATTACAACTTTATATTATCTTAAAAGATTCCTAAGCATAAGATCTCAACAGTGACTCATTGTAAATCCAAAGATTTCACAAATGTTAATGTATTATAGAATTTGTGGACTTAATCAGTAAGGTATTTAATAGCCTTATGCTCTCAAATCAAAATGCTTTAGATTCTATTTATTTAGAAAGCCACTCTTGTCTTTTAAATAAATCTTGTGTTAAAGATTTGCAGAGATCCCTACTGTTGTTTTTGCAGGTGCATAATCTTAAGGTTATAGCCTTAATATATATATTATTTTAAGTAATAAGTATGCACTTTACAAATTTAATTATTATTGGAATGATGTAAAAAAATTAAAATCAGAAAAACTGGATTAAATTTGAACAGTTCTTATACCTGTATTGGATTGTTTATATATATATACATAACTCAATACCAAAGATTTTTTTCTCTTTTCTGAGTAATTGTAATATTTACATAAATTTTCTGGATATCTATACAGAAAAACATGCTAAGCATGAATAAAAGCTAAATTTAAAATAAGTAGATTACTTTCTGTATAAATGTCCAAAACGTTTATGTGAATATGTATATTTTTAGCCAATGTATTTTTTGTTATGATTGTCTGATATATTTGAAGTATACCATTAAAGTTACAAAAAGCCCATACAATTAAGAAGTATTTATGTTGTTTGTAGAGTGGTTATTATTTTTTGTTATACATGTACATTCAACTGACAAATTTTTTATCTGTTGAATATAGTTTTACATAATTTTTTTTAAAGGCTTTTAATTATATTTGTCTGAAATATTATGATGGTGTTGTTTACTAATAATTACATGTGAATCCATTTCCATTTTTTAAGTTTAGGATTAATTTATATTTTTCCAAATATATTTACTTATTAGTAATAACACAATTTAATAAGTAATTTAAGATTTAGAGTGGTATAATTCTCCTCTCTTCTTCACATGTTGCTATCCTGACCAGTGACATTAATAGTATAATGAAAATACAACCAATGATATTATATTTATGACTACTGAATTTAGATGATACCTTAACTAATTAGGCTATTGAGTCAAAGTCATCAGTCAGTAAAAATTTTACAGGGGTAAAACTTTCCATACAGTAGTGTCACTCAGTGCAAGCCAGAATAATCAATGGGTTCAAGAAGTTTTGTGCATAAAATCCCTATCTACTGCCTGCTCATCCAATATTTGCAGGCTAGTTTCTAGCTTGTGGTTTTCATCAGTAAGAAGTTCTGGATCTGAGAGCACTGCACTTACATTTTATTTTACATAATGAGCATCCTTCTAATATCTTTACTTTTTTAAGGGAAAAGTTAATTAATAGTTTCTAACATTATAAATTACTTTACTAGGTAAAAAATATTTAAAATCTCTATCTGGGACATTCTTATGCCCAGACCAATTGGTTTTGAGATTATGGCTCACCTCAGTGAGGAGCTAGAACATTCAGACACTAAATCTAAAATATCAATTCAAAAACAGCACTTAAATAGCTATATGGGACTGAACTGAATTCAGATCTACCATATATTAATAGCCTTATCTTTGCCAAAACCTTAAAAGTAAAATTATAATAATTAATAGAGCAAGTCATATATATATATATATATATATATATATATATATATATACTTGCTCTATTAAATATATATTGTAAATATATATATAGCATGACATTGCTTTTATAAGCTTGTATTTACAAATATGTAATATAGAGAGTGTACCAATAGCTCAAACAAGCTCTTAATTGATAAGTGTGGTAAGAGAAAATATTTAAAATCTCTATCTGAAATGTTCTTATCTTCATACTAGTTAAGCTCAAAACCAATTGGTCTTGGGATAAGAACATTCCAAATAGAGATTTTAAATATTTTTTCTTACCGCACTTATCAATTAAGAGCTTGTTTGAGCTATTGGTATGTTCTCTATATTACATATTTGTAAATACAAGCTTATAAAAGCAATGCCATGCTATGTATAACTTGTTTTATTAATTATTATAATTTTACTTTTAAGGTCTTGACAAAGACAAGGCTATTAATACATGGTAGATCTGAATTCAGTTCAGTCCCATAAAGCTATTTAAATTAGATAATTGGAGTTAAAGAGATATTCATGTCTGAAAATTTCAGAGTTTCTATTTAAATATTATGTATTAAATAAGTGCTGGTTTGAGTTGATATTTTAAATCTAGTGTCTGAATTTTTTAGCTCCTCACTGAGGTGAGCCATAAGCTTGAAAGCAATTGGTCTGGGATAAGAACAATCCAGATAGAGATTTTAAATATGTTCTCTTAGTGCACTTATTAATTAAGAGCTTGTGTGAGCTATTGGTATGCTCTCTATATTACATATTTGTAAATACAAGCTTATAAAATCAATGTTACACTATATATGACTTGCTTTATTAATTACTTTACTAGGTAAACTAATTGGGTTATTTTCTATTATCATATGAACAGGGTTTTTTTTTTACTTTTATACTTTGCCCACTGTTCTTATATTCTCCTAAATGAATGAATAATCATGGATTGGTGTATAGTTTTCCATTTAATTTTTTAATAGAAAGGTTTATTTAATCAATATATTTGTCACATTTACATACTGTTTCATAGATGCAGTTTATATTCTTTCTATCTGACATTTAGAGCTTATGGTTTCTTAAAATAAGCTAAGGCTTTGGAAAGCTGTTCTGATATCATAACAGAATTTCTCGTTTGCCCGTTATCTCTATTATGTATAAATATATTGCAAAACTTATCATTATTTTTTCTTTTTATGTTACTTTTTATTGTTAATTTAAATTTTTTTTAATGACAACCTATTGGCTAGCCATTTTTTGAAAAAAAAATATTTTTTTTCAAGTCATTGGTATCTGAACAAACCTTTTTGATACATTCCATAGTGATAATATATTCCCAATTTTTATGCTTCTGTCTTAATCATATGTAATTATTGTATTTTCCTGTATGAAGAGTGTTTTTATAGAGCTTAGATTTGATTTTGTCAAGACAGAGTTCTGAGTGTTTCCAGAATGTTTGTAATATATGACTAAACAAAAAATATCTAATTGATATTGCTAATCAATAATAATAGAGGTGAAACCATGAACATTCCTTGATTTTGATGAAATAATTTTGTGTGTAATAAACGTATATTGTTGTTAAGCAGAATAGTTAATTACCAATAAGAGTAGTTGTTCTGGTTTGTAAGCTATTATCTTCATTCAATCTGTTTATATAATAGACAGTATTCATTAATGGATATATTTGTAGATTATTTTTCCATATCAAAGCTTACTAATTTATCAGTTCTATTTATTGTCGTGCTTTTGGTTAACTTCACAAAATGTTTTATTATTATCAAAGACTGTGCCTTATATGCCACCAAACTAAGAATCCCAAAAAAAATCTTGACAAATATTGACATGATGAATTTTTAGAATTAATAATAAGTTTTAATGTCAACATGGTTTTTGTGTATTTTAGGTAAAACATGAAAATGTAGGATTTTGATGAAATATATTAATTCTTTTTCTATATCAGTATTATGCTTGTCCTGCTTTGTTGCTGCAGCTGATAAAAGGTCTTTGTCATCTGTTTATATTAGCCTGTTATGAGGAGCTTTCTTATTACAACTGTAGACCTATTCTTGGTAGCAAGGAGAATGTTTATAAATATGTTTTCCTTTGAGAGATTTAATAGATTCACTTTTAACAGAGACAATGTTTAACTTTAAATGATAGTCTTTCAAGTGACCTTTTTATTCTTCAGTATAAAAATTATATCTAAAAAAAGCTGCATTATATATAATGATGGAGTATTGAAAGATATAATGGTAAATTTAACTCTAATTCCAGAAAAGAATTTTCAGTATTTGTTTAAGTGTTTGGAACTATTTGATGTAATATGAGCTTTGATATGTTCGTAAAAATTTATGTTTCTTCTTTTGACATTACCTATCAGTTATCATTGAGGAAACTTTAATTAAGTAATAAAAAAATAACAAAAAACAACCAACAATAGGTATTACAACATATTTGTACATACTAAAATAGTAGACAAACTAAAGAAAATTCTCTTACAATACAGTCTTGGATAAAGTCATAGTATACTATGAGAAATTCTAATCTTTACAAAACCTTAACTTGAAATACTGAAAAAATAAAACTTGTATTTAGAAAATATTACATGAATAGAAAATATTATATGAGTAATGATGAAACATATATTGGTGAACCAGTCACTATATTAAAAAATGATTAACAGAGCATAAAAGTAATTAGAAAGAAAAAACAGATGTATATAATGTAACAGATGATGCATATACCAATGAACATATGTTTTATTGAACAAAGAGGAAAAAAAGATAAATATAAGAAAACTGCTGCCATGATAATGGTAAATAACCCCATAAGTCAATATAATTCATGTTTGACAGAAAATGAAAAAATCAGGAGGATTCTTATGGAACATATTTAAACTTTTTAGGTCTGTTGCTTCTGAAAGAATGATCTAATTGGTTAAAATGTCAGCTTAAATTCAGAGTTTGTGATTCTAAACATCAGCAGTTCAATTCCCATGATAATAATGTTACTAATACCATTTGAATGTTGTGGTATATAGTAATGGGTGTTATTATTAATAGTTAGATGTTTAAATTTTTTTAGAAATATTTAACAATTAAGCTAGATGATCAAAATAACCCAAATTTTATAATTGCAAGTATAGACCAATATTTTATTAAAGATTATAAAAAATTATGTCCAAAACTAATAAAAATTAAAAATCAATTAACTTTCCTATGCTAATGTATGTCTGACAGAATTATCCCTAAATGTTTACTATTAAAATATTCAATTCGTTCTTTAAAAGCTGAGGAAATTACTCAAAGAGCATACTGGGAAATGTTAATAGCGAAAAATGTTTAAAGATTTATCAAGCATCAAACCTTGCATTCCATCAATGATATAAATTGTTGTTTTAAAAAAAATAAACTTAGTAATAAAGATTTCACAAGAGTTTTTCATCAGTAAAAAAAAATTGTATTCTAAATTATATGAGAACAAATATAAGCTTATAAACTTATATAGCCATATCAAACATCATATTACTTCCAATAAATTAGTAGCTACATCTCTGAAAAAATCTTAGTTTCAAACATCTAATACTTGCTAAAACTTCTGTTCTAAAAAAGAATTAAATTTTGCCATCGCAGCAACTAATATTTCCTTATTGTAAAATATTTTAATGAAGAATTTCTTAACCTAACCATATTGTAATCATTCTTTCTGTGGTAAAGTTAAAATGAATACTATTGACTATGACAACAGAATAAAAGAGCTTCTCACAGCAGACTAAAGCCAAAAGACATTAAAAATTTTGTCAGAAAAAGAATTAAACTATAATTATAATTCATAAAACATTAAATGTATTTCATTCATTCAGAAAAAAATAAATTAATAATATATTTTAGTAGAATTTCATATTTTTATAGTCTATCTAAAATACATACGAATCATGTTCCATTAAAACCTATTGTTAGTTTCAGAAGTTTGCCATTTTAAATTTGTTAAGATTTCCTCTTGGGGTTCTTATCTTTTAGCATGTAAAGGTATGGTTCTTTGTCATAGATTTTAAATACTTGACAGATCTGATAAATTTGTAAGCTTTGATTTGGAAATGTTCATAAGTGTCTAGTGATGAGGCATTGCATATTGCAAAAGAAGAAAAGATTACATGAAAATAATAAATTACAAGCAAGAACATTTCCTATTTATATTATAATGAAACACTTAATATTCTGCATGACAACATAGAAATCTTTCAGCACAATCAACAAGTTATTATGGGTTCATCACTATTATCTCCAATTAATAATATTTGCTTAGAAAATCATGAGATCATAGTCTATGTGCACCAAAAGTCTTGTCTAGTTATGCTAATGATACATTTATTATATGAATATATCATGAAGCAGTAGTGTCACTGTTCTAGAAATATAACAATAATGTACTCCTTCAATTAATTTCAATATAGAATTAGAACAAAAACAAAAATTGCCATTCTTAGATGTTCTTGTGACAAGTCCTCCTCAAAACAAAATCAAACTTTTTCCCACACTGGAAAATATTTAATATAGTCATCCAACTATGGTGGATGCACAAAAATAGGAGTTATACTATTACTATGTAACAATGCAAAAAGTTTATTTAGAAACTAGTGACTTGGGGGGGATTAATGAAACTCATATAAAGAATGTTTATCCACAGCTTTCATGGAAAAGATATCAAACAGGCAACAAAATGTAACATAAAAAACAACAGTGATAATTATCATAATCTAATTTATTTGCTTTCCATAGCAAACAAACTAAAAAAACAAATTAAATATATTAGAAAGTTTTCCAATGCTATAGCATACAATAAGAAATATTAATTTCTAAAAGATCTAAACTTGAGATACTGAAAAACAATAACAACCACTATGAAATACTATGTGTATGTGGAAGAATATATTAACAAAACCAGACACTATTAAAAATGATTAAATGAACACAGAGTAATAATTAAATAAGAAAAGCAGATGTGTCTCTGTGCATGTATCAATATTGAGAAAACACAAGAACATTGGGCAGAGAGAAAAAGGTAAAATGAAAACTTAAAATAGTTGCTCATATGATAATGATAAGTAATATCATACATCAATCTAATGCTGAAATATATAAAGTTTAAAAACCAATAATTAATCTTGCCTTTAAAAAGAAAAAATTGAAAAATCAGGAAAATCATTATAGATAAGTAATTGCTACTAACTGTTGCCTTTGATAAAATAGTCTTATTAGAACGTTTCATCTTAAATTTATTATTCATGAATCTAAAGCTCACCACTTTGATTTCCTGGGCTTGTTCTGACACTTGTCAGACTAGTAGTACCTAAAGACAGACGAATAGCTCTTAAAACATTGTTTTATACATTTGATATTATTGTTAACAATTGCAATCCTGCAGAGGATTTGTAAATTATATGAATGCTTTTGTGTACTTTTATTACTATATATATTTTATAAATAAGAAAAATATAGTAATAAGATAACAATGTTAGATTAGCTATCACTAATTCAATATTAAAAAATTTAACTATTTTTTTATTGTCATTTCTAACCAACACTTTAATTCACATATTTATCTGCATATGCCGTATATGCAATAAAAATTTGTTAAAAAATCAACAAATTGAAAGTAAAAATGGAATAAATTACAATAAAATAGTCACTATATATTGTATTCAAATTTATAAAAAAAATGACTGATGTAAATTAATGTTTTTAGTATTAATTTATTTAAGTTCTGTTTAAATAAACCAAGCAGAAAATTTAATTTGTAAATTTTAATTCAATAAAATTCTGTCTGCAAGCTAAAAAAATAAAAGGATAAATTACTTATAAATTCACATTTTTTCTTCTTACTAGTAATTTAAAACAACTATTTTAATTTTGATACACATAGACATATATGTAAATAGCACGTATCTAGCTCTACAAAAAAAAAAACATAAACACATAAACAATACTATGGACTAGGTTAGTAAAATGGTTACTGAGAATTGAGTTTTGTTTTTGTTTTTTTAAATTTTACTTTCTAGCTAAAAACAGCATATAACAATTTACTGTGCATTAATTGGATGATTAACTGTATTGGCTAACAAATTAGATATTGGAAAAGGGGGGTGGATCTTAAAGTTACCAGGAACTTTTAAAAAAAAATACATTTCAATCATATTCAAACTTTTATTGAAGGAACTATCAATAAGACACACCAACCTTTACACTACATAGTTTTATATATATGTAACTGAAACAGAAGTAACTACCACCCACTGAATTATGTAACATCAACAACTATGGAAAGATAGAATGATGCCAATCTATCTTTTAATCTCTGCTGTTCTTGTAGTTTTAAATTATGGTGTGAATTTTGTCTTGTATTATAATTTATATGCAGGCTAAATAATCTGAAATCACCATTGATATTTTCCAAAGATGAAGAATGAATCTTACTTTTAATAATCTCTGAATATTAAATGAAAAATCAGTTTTAATAAATATAATAATAAATAATCATATCTTTATATATATATATATATATATAACTAAAATATGAAGTAATATATATAATAATAAATAATCATATCTTTATATATATATATATATATATAACTAAAACAGAAGTAATTACCTCTTAGATATCTGAAAGTTTCAGATCTTCTTCTTAATAGTTAAGTATTAGATAAATGCTTGGCTAGAGTTAGTATTTTTGAATCTGGTGTACTAGCTCCTCTTTGAAGAAAGCTATAGCTCAAAACCGGTATGGGGACAATCATAGATAAAAATTTGAATACTTTTTCTTGTAGCATTTATCATATAAAAGACAGAAATAAAATAATAAAAACAAAATAAGCTTGTTTAGAAATATTGGTGTGCTCTTTATTTTATATATATATTCTAACCATGCTATTTGTATACTCACTTCCAGGCAATATAATATTAAACAAAATGGGTTAGCTCAGTTAATGATTATGTGTGGTTCAATACAAATAATTAATAAATAAAATATTCTGCATTAATATTAAATGTTTCACTAGCTCAAATTTAAAATTAAGAATAAGGTTCAGTTTATAAAATAAATCAAATAAATATTTATTATTTCATGAGACTTGGAAGTGAAAATACATGTGACAAGAAAGATTACATTGAGTCAATATCCCACAGGATATCTCAAATCATAGACTTATAGCATTCTTATGACTTTAATAACTCCTATTTATTAAGATTAAACTAATAATTAAATCTTAATCTTATATTTATAATAATTTAGCTCAATAAAATCTCAGGTTCATAAAACTATTCTAGGTTAATTAAAATCACGGTAGTAAAACATGATAAGGGATTTTTATGTCATACTCTACTATACCTAAACTAATAATACTAATAAATAATAATAATACTCTTCATTGGATGGACTAACTTTTATGTATCTTTTCTTCACTATAATTTTATTACCATAATAAAAAATAAAATACTATAATATAATATTTTATCTCCATATAATAATGTAAGAAAAATGTGGTAGCATTTATAATCTGACAAATAAAAGTGTGCGGCAACAGATAGCATATAATTCAATGTACCATTATGGTAACTAATTTATGACCATAAGATAATGTAAAAATATGATTGCTTAAGTAAATAAACTCCAAGAAAATATTCAAATTTTTAAAATAATTCTTTATTTATCTCTGTGCAAAATTATATGTTTGTTTCAATTTATTCTGGATGTATCATGCATTTGAATGGAAAAGAAACAGTCTTAACACACACATTTTTGAAAACAAATTTTAACAAAGTTTTATTATTAACAATAAAATAAAATAAACAATTTATTTACAGTATTTACACTGGATATCCTCAATTTGCACCGTTATACATTTTTATTTAGAACATAGTTAAGTCTTCACTCTGACTTTAAGTAATAATAATAAAACAATGCAATCTTATTGATCCCTTTATGATCAATCTTATGATAAAATTACATTTATTTATACTTATTTAAAAGATATTATCTTAAACTATTATTTAACTATGCTTCTTTTTTATTAAACATCTATTGAAACATATTATGGAAAAAAATAATAATAACAATAATTGAGAGCGTGGATATTTTTTACTAGACAATTTCATTTTGCAATGTTAAAAGATATCATATAAAAAAAATTTTTACTGATAATTTATTACTAAATTGTGTGGATATCGTTCACTACACTATAATTATAAAATATAATACATCCCATTTATTATTACTCTAACACTATATAGTTGTAATCACTGATATATTTCCTATTATTTAATAATATAAAATTGTACCTATGCTTATTGTTTATATCGTTTTATTTTATAACATTGTATTTTAAAAATATGCAGTACTCATTTAAAATGAAATAAAATATTTAAAAGTTATTTAATATTCCAAAAGCAACTTTGCTTTACATATTATATTCCTGAAATTTATTTTTATTTTCCAAAATAAAAATCTAAAAAACATATTTTGTGATTCTTTTTCCTTTTGGATCCGTTGGATTTACAATTCCAATTTGCACAAAATATACTTCTTCTTATAAGTAAATGAACTTATCTCATTCAAACGATAGCATATCTTAAACTCTAAATTATCTATTATTTCTTTTAAAATATACCATACTGTACTATAACAGGGCTGCGTTCAAACCCTGTTCTAAGTCAGAGGGCAATACTACCAAGCATACCTATCTAATTAAATCAAAAGTAATGTTAAGGAAATTGTTATTTTTCTTTTTTGTTGTGGTCTTGTATGCGAGTGCATACATATATATTTCAGTAAGTAAATAAAAAAAAACAGATTGAAATATAAGAAGGACGGGGGATTATATGGTTTGTGCTCTGATATTTATTTATATGAGTGTTTATATTGCTGCATGAGTGAGTAAATGTAATAATTTCGTAAAATAGAATAAATTTATTTTAATTTAAAAAAAAGAAATATTCCAAGATGGTCGATTAAAGGAAAAATGTTACAAATTATAAAAAAATTAATTAATTGCAAAGAAAGGACCCGAAAAGTTGCAGATCGCTATCTTGAAACAAAGACATTTTAATTAATAAAATAAAATGTTAAAAATAAGAGACAATGAATGGTCGAGTGTAGATCGCAAGGCAAACTGGAAATTCCTAAGCATAGATAAAAAAAAACAAAGAAAAGAAAGGCTATTGAAAGGACTTTCATTTCGCAAACCACATGGTTTAATGAAAGAAGAAAGAACAATAGTATAATTAATTAGATTCGAGAAAGCTGAACTTTGAGGACTTCTAGAGCTGTGACTACCATGAGCAGGATCATAAGAAAAAGTTAGTAAAAAAAAAAGTTTATAATCAAAAAATCATGAACAGGCTGGGGTAGAAGAACAGAACAGCCAGGCTATGCCATCCATCCTGTGGAGATACTACCATCACTGTCAATGTAGGAGCGAAGCCCTTCTTAAAGCCATGAAAAAAACAGCATTCACCGGACACCATTGATTGCCTTATGGAAATTGACCAAAGAAAGAAATCCTTTAATTGTATAGCAGCATGAAGCCAGTGGAAAATTGCAAATAATCTACACCCGGGTGAGATAAACGAGGTAAACCAAACATTTCCGTAAGTGATAATAACTATTTTGAAAGAAAGCACATCCTATTAAATAATGCATAAAAGGGTTAAAGTAAATGAAGAGAATGTTGAAATAATACCCTGTATAAAGATACGCCTTAATAGACAATGTCTGATTGAAATTGTTTTCAAGTTATGATCTGTATTTTTGTGTATTGCATTTATGAACTTGTGCGAGTGTATTTACATGCAGGTTATTTAGTTATTCAGGCACAAACCAATATCCAATTATGGGATTCTATGGGTTTTGTTTTTTATTATTTGTTTTATATTAATAAATATTAAGTAGTACTATAAATTTAATTGTGTGTGTTAGTGTTAATTTCTTAGAATAATATTAAAAAAGCAAAAAGTAGGAAAGCAAACGAATTGTTCATGCGCTACATATGCATTTTTATATGTTCCCTCCACCTCTTTCCCACAGTCACCAACTACTACCCCTGAGTGAGCTAGTCAGAGGTACAAGCTCTAACCACCAGAAATAGATACTCATCCTCTCCCAGCATAATTCTTATTTGTTCGTAGGTAAGATTGGCGCTTGAGGTCATTATTGATGCTCATAAATATGCTGGGCGAGTAATTAGAGTACATTGCAAAACCAACCACATATATATGTGTTCATATTATAAATTTTTGTTAAATAAAAGAGCAAAACTTAGGTTTGAAATACGTAATAAATGTATACCACATATATACGTGTTTACGCCGGAATAAACCATTACAGTACGATGTAGTTACATTGGAAATCCAGATAGCGAATAGATGAGTAGGCAAGGGAAGCAAAATTAGAGTATAACTCATAGCACATATCAGAGAAAAATACCATAGCACAGTGTATCTATAAGAAATAGAGGCATGATCTATTCTGCCTATTGTCCTCCAATACTATCAGTGATGTTAAAGCTATTTCTTCAGCTTTATTAAAACATCAAAGAAAATAGACACTGTCCAAAATAAATATATCAGTCACAGGGCATTGTTAACTGTACTGTATACTTAAGAAATTTATAAAATACTATTCATATTGCCTTATTACATCCTACCTTAATATCATCTCTTGGGATCATGTTCATAATACTACAGCCAAGTCACTACCGTATCATCATTTCCTGAAAGATTTATCAAATCTTACATCGACCAAAACTAACTTGCATATTCAAAATAATAAACAAAATTCAATTATAATTACAGTGATCTCATTAATCCACAAGAAAAGTTTGCTTTACTTTCTTATTCTATATTCTAAACACATACAAACTTGTCATATGAATCCTTGGAACATCCAATAATATGAAATTTTTTTAAAAGAATCCCACAAATATTTATCATCATGTTGTGTTATACTACTAGTATAAAATTATAGTATGCATATTCCCAAAATAAATCCTAATCTCATAATTTAAATGTGTTGTACAAGTGTGTTTGCATATAATTTTAACATTTAAATTTCCATACATTATAATTCATAAGGCAATCTGCAAAAAAGAAAAACAAAATATACATCATAAAATATATCAATATTCATTAACTATTACCATGTGATATCGACTTGTTATCACTTTGCAGTCTTCAGTTTTCCATTAATTAGATACAACATTGCATACATGAACAATACATCCATACCTTTATTTAAAATGGTCTTATTTAAATTATTAAATTATTCCACTATAAGATTATAATATTATCAATAAATTAATATTCATGTTCCTAATCTTATAAACCAAAATAATTACATTTTTTAAAAATAAATGAGTTAAACTATATTTATTTAATCTTCAGCTGAAATGAAATTTTCTTTATAAAGTTCAAAATGCTTTTTATTTTCTCACAAGTTTTTTTTTTAAATGTTCTCTTCAAGAGCAATTCTACAACTCCCTCATTGCTACAATGATGAACAAGACAAAATGTTTCCGGCGGTAAGTGTTGTACGAACTTCCGGTATGAAAATCTCAGATTTAAAAAAATGAATAATAAATAATAATATGACATCTTTTAAAATCTTGAAAAATTAAATAAAATAATCATCAATCCATCCTGGAAGAGTTTATAGAATAATAGTTTATGTTTCTATTGTCCAGAAATGATGATTATTCAAATCATAATATTAAAAATAATCCTGTGAAGCTTCCTATACTATAGTATTCCATATCGGCATAGTGATGCATCATGTTCCATTTGGCTTAGCTTGATCTATCCAGATAAATTATTTGCACAATATAAAATATTTCATAATTCCATATTTTTTATTTACTCATGTATTCCTTTTCCTTGTAGGTTTCATCTTTAATAAATTTATTGCTATTTATTATCTATTTTCAGTGGTTTCATTATTGTCTTAAAATTCAGTTTTTTAAAACAATTTTATAAGTGTATAACCTATCTATCTCAGGTTTTATAACATATGCATTCGTAAATATTTTCCATTAGTCTCTACTTAAAATAATTTCTTGCAAGTATTTTAAATGTTTCCTTCAAAAATGATATAACATGTATTTCCACAGCATTGTTTCCATAAAATTATTATAAAATATACTTGTCATATCACTAATTAATCTTGGACAAGGCTATCTTGCTGTTATATAAAATAATGCGTAATTTACTTTTATCGGCTATTAGTTTTTCTGTTAAGCTTCCTGTACAATGTCCACAATAATAATTTATTTACTGGAATAGTCCTCTTATTTAATATTATTAATATTACATTCATAATTATTATATTTGTTTTTAAAATTTCCATTAAATACGTTTTACTTATCAGCATTTTCATATTTTTATTGTGAAGTAGATTAAGTTTCCGATGAATACTCCTGGAAAAGAACTTTAAAAATCAGCAAGGCATATTAAAAAGAAGTTATTAAATATATTTTTATTTTACACTCTCTTTGCAAATACTTTATAATAAATGTCCTATTAGTTTTGCAAATAAATTGTACAAGAGCACTAAAAATTGACTAAAATAAAAAATTTAAAATTACTATCTCCTCGATAGCTTCTACACTTGATCACTAATACCTTTAATCATCCCAATACATTTTTAATCACCACTGATACCCCCTCATTCAATGGTATTTATATTCTAGAAAATACCTCATCCTATTGGTTGATTCTTGCTTTTCATTTGATACCGAATTTGCATAATGTTACAGTTTTATACAATTAAATTCTAAAAATAAAAAATATGACATATTATAACTTTAAAAATATTATTTAAAATATTAATTCCAAATCAATTATTACTTTACTAAATTGATTAAACATTTAAAATGACCTTTTTTTAAAACAATATTTAATAATTTATCCCACCTTTAATATTTAATTTATCTATTTTATTTTTAAAACAAAATATTTAATTTTTATTAGCCATCTTCATTTTATAACATTATTTAAAATATTTTATAATGACTAACATAATATTTGCTTTTATGATAGGTAATAATTATATCCAATTTTATAATACAATTTTAAAATATTTTGAACTTTACTAATCTAAATACTAGCAAGCAAGTGTGTATAACCATATTATACAAGTCACATGACTAATATACCCAAGACAGACTGTATCCGATTTTCTGTCTGGGAATAAATAATAAATTGCAACACTTGTTGTATTAAATAAAATAATATAATACAAAATTTGGAAGAATAATTTAGAAAATATAGAATTAAATACAACTTTCACTACCATAAAACTTACTTTTAAAATATATGATATTAATTATAATTATTAAATATAATTTATAAATTTAAATATAACATTTATTTAACTATAAGTTTAAGACTATTAAAATCGAACTTTTTAAACATACTTTTAAATATTTATAGCTGCATTATTTATTATAGCCAGCTTTTGCAACCATATGTAACAATATTTTTAGCTTTATTTAACTGTACTTAAGTAATTTATCATAATTTTAAGCATTACATAATTTTATTTAGTTTCAAATTGTACTTTCAGATATTATTAACGAAATATAACTTACACATCAAGAGAACATATTCTAAAATTTAAAATTTTTATTAATTTACTGTAATGAGCTGATTCTGACCTATAGAAAAGGGCACAATATATATATAAACTCTGTAAAGTAATATCTTTATCTTTCTTATTGCATTGACAAATTCATACAATATTAATATCATTTACTTTCTTTATTACGTTTACAATGATTCATATAATTAACACCCAGAATTTAAAAGTTTGAATAGTTAGCAGTTAAGATTTGAAAATATAAGTAGAAATTCTGAAGAAGATTGCTGTGGCAATCAAAACTGTCAATAATGGGTTGTAATTGTATGAAGGATTGTTAAAGTAATAAAGAAAGTAAATGATATTATATTATTGCTCTTTATGATCTCGTAATTTGTAAATACAAATTTTTCATAGAACTTATTCTCTGTTTTATCTTTTCACTTATTTTTTCCTACCTTTTTTCTCTTTCTTCTATTTTTGTTTGGATTTTTTTCTATTTGTTCCTCTTATAATGCCTTAATAGTGATATATTAGATATGTAGATAAATATTGATGATGATAATTGGTCTCATTCACATCATGGGAAAAAACAATAAGGTTAACTATTTTATGAATACCAGAATGTTTTTCATTTGATTACTAGGTTCTACAGTCACTTTATGGTACCTAATAATATAATAATAATTCATGATAGTGAAAAGTAGTGACTTTCTATATCCACTCTGTAACAATCAATAAATACATTAACTAAAAAAATTTAAATAGTACAACAACCAGATTTATAAGATCAGACCTCTGATCAATTAACTTTCTATGAAGCACTGTCATCCTTAATCCATGCAGAGGCAATCTTTCACACCTTATATGTTGTTCAATAATAAGTTGAATGTGTTAACCACTGTAACACCTTTAATTATGAATCAGCAATTATATTTAGTTTATTCTTAGTTATAATCTATTATTAACAACTATGATTATTTTAGTAAAAAATCAGGTGATGACAAAATATAATGTCTATAAATATTAAAAACTTTATTTGGAATAATAAAACCTATTTCTGAACTGTACATATTATACACACACACTAGCAAAAATCAATAAAATATTTGTTCTCTATATCTCTAAAAAGCATTATTCTCTGAAACTGCTCATGTACTATAATATTAACATGGGTACTTATGGACCCATATAAGTTAACTAGTTATAGGAGTAATGTTTTCTATTGTTTACTTGTTTTTTTTATTTTGTTTATATTATTTTAATATCATAAGATTTTGGAATCAAAATGTTTATGTATTGATAAAAAATTTCTCACCAGATCATCAATCAATGAATATACTTTATAATATATATCATATTTTATATAAATATATTTAATTTTATATTTAAAATATTTTTTCAATTACAATTGGGTAATTTTTAAAGTAAATATATTTTACTTAACTTTATGACAACCTTTGTTTAGGGTATACTGGTACATGAATGTAAGACTAGATATTTGGCAAAGTGGAATAAATAAGATTATAACATATGGAAATATGATTTTGGACAAGATTGGTTGTCATATCTAAATGAAGAGGAGACTAAAAATCTGATATTGAAAGAAATCTGTATGGAAAGAGAAAATAATATGATGGAGGAAGATAAAAATTTTGGCATACATTTTGAGAAATGATGTTTTCTACAAAACATTTTGGAATGAAAAATTTTTAAGGAAAAGTTGAAAGGAATGTTAAACCTACCTTAACTTTAAAATTTGATTAGAAAAATTGAATATAATTTTTGTGCAAATTCATAAAAAATAATTGAGAACTGAATGACATGTAGTAACAAGACATTATTTTATATCTTATCACACTATTTTTCAAACATTATTTTAAACTTTTATGTTTAGATTAACATTTAAATTTCTTCAACAACCGTTGCAGAATAAATAAGTAATAGTCAGACAGAATAATCATATTATTTTGATATATATATATATATATATTATGTGTATGTATGTATATATATATATATATATATATATATATATATACATACATACACATAATAATTAAAAACCTGTCAACACTTAGACAATCCCAATATCAGTAACAATCAACAGTTTGAAATTGTTGAATGTTATGTTATTGATATTGGGATGGTCTAAGCATTGACTGGTTTTAATGATTATTTATGAACCCATTTAGCCTAGAGCATTATTACATTTATATATTATAACGATCCAAAAGAAATGAAGATCGGATCTTACCGCATCTGCACTACAAGGGCGCCATCTAGGCATTTGAACCTAGATAAATTTATATAGTAGGCAGATACGTAAGTTAAGATCCCACTTTATTTTATATTTAGACCATTAACCCATTGTCACTAGCTCAGTGGAGATGCAGAGATAGTAATCTATATCTTTAATTTATATTGTAAATATAAAAAATAAAAGCTACTGCCAATAATTAACACACAAACATTTACTTACACTCATATAAATTTTGAATCATTTTAAATTTTGAGGAATAATATTTATTATTTTAGATTTTAATATTTTTTGAATTTAACTTATTATTTTAAAATTTTAAATCATCTACACAGATAAATTTTATATTTATTTTAAGATTGTTGTGTATGAATAAACTACATAGATTTGCACTTGAAAAAAAAAATTCTATCCCTTATTTAACCTTAGGCCAAAAGTTCGCAGTCAAACCAGCATCAATCCATCTGATACATTGATGTATTCAATGTAGCATGAAAATACAACAGCACTATATACTATACTGTCAGGAATGGACATCTGAACAGTATAGTTAGGGAAGACATTGACTCTTGTCCAATACAGGAATGTTACATCTGTATGGCAAGGAGAACAATAAAATAAAAACTCCATAGGAAGGGACTGTGGTCCTTTTTGCCAACATACAATCCCATCCATAGGCAAAAAGGTTTGTGTGGTGTATACAGTGATTCTGCATGTAGCAAACCTCATCCTACATCTACTAATTACACCAATATATCCAATCCATTGACCTAATTCAACTACGAAATGAATAACCTAAGATTACCCTCCCTTAATATAACTTTACAAATCTATATAGTCATTTACACCTGACTTAAATTTAACATTTATTTAAATTCGCACAGATGGATTTATAAAAGTTTGTTTTTTTAATGTTGAGCATAGATCGACTACAAGATTACATGCTCAGAAACATTTCAAAATAAACATAAATGATCAAAATATAAAGTCATTGATGTAATTGCAAGAGGGAATTCACAAGAAACCCAATGCCATTCATCATAAGATGCCGCATTAACACCAATAACTAAAAAGACATCCGAATAAATACATTTTAGATATTCAATGTAAGATATCATTATTTACTGAATGTCTATATATTTTAATCATATATGAAAACAAAAACGTATTTAAACGTGAACGAATCCATGCAAGCATCTATGCCCAACTTAAATGTAATGCATTTAATAATTTCTACTATAAATATTAATAAGAAAAAAAAATGAAAATTGAAATGATTTTAGCAAACTTAACTATATAAAATTTAAACATTAATTATTAATTTGGACCGTCAGATTAAAGTTCATTTTAAAAAAAATGTTTAGCTTGTTAAATCTTTAAAGTTCTTAATTATTTGCAGAAAAATTTTTCCATTTACACCTTACAGTAGAAGAGCTCCTGGTTCCTGGTGTATTCCCACGAAGACTTTCATGGAAGACCGGTCTGATATTCTGGAGGTAGCCTTAGCTGGTTCCATTCTGGTATCACAGTCATTTCATTTTTAAAATAAGTGAGAGAGAACGACAAGTGCGTCTTATCCTCTTCTCACAAACTCAAGTTGGAACTGTCAGGAAACCTGTCTTAATTTGAATCGTTTTCCTTTTATAATCCTCCTATGGATTCCATGAACAAAAACATCACTGTTCCATTTTTCATTATGGTCCAGGCCTTTATTTGCTGCTTCTATATTGGACAAGCTAATTCTTTTTATTCTCTTATCTATATTTCATTTATTTTAAGTGTCCCAAGGGTTAGTTTGCTTTTCAATTAATTTATAAAACAATCATTTCCATTTACAAAAATATATAAATCTTTTTACAAAAATATACGTTCAAGCACTTTTTTCATTTATTAAAAAAAAACATATTTTTAAAGTTTTGCATCTGTGCAAATATATATACGTTTAACAACTCTTTAATTTTAGCTTTTAATAAATTTATTTTATTTGCGAACTTAAAAGTTTTTATTTTAAATTAATGTAATGGCATATTTATATATCCTTATGATATATATATATATGAATAAATTTTTCTGCTTTGTGAGGTATGTGTTTAATGTTACATTACTGATTTGAATACAATATATACTAGCATTTATCTACCATATAATTACACTTTAACAACAAACAGATTATTTTAAAATATAGTAAAAGTCAAAGAACATAACTTCAATGATACATTATCCAAAAAAATAAAATGTAAATAAATGAACAAAAAATATAAATAAACAAAAAAAACTTAAAATTTGCAAATTTAATACATTTTATGATATCTGAGCAGGCATTTTCTATTTCTGAACATTGTATGTGATTACATTTAAAGAATAAAATAAAATTTTTACATAAATTTTAAATTGCACCAGCAGCCATTTTTACATTGCCAAGTACCATAAATAATCATATCCATTAATGAAATTTTTGTAATATATGTGAAAGCATATACATTTTATTCTGCTTTCATTATCTTTTTCAAATTTAATGCATAGTATTTTATGTATTAAAATTTTTCTAAGTTTAATAGTAAAAGTTATACAAAATTTTAGAACATTTAAAATTAATACTAACTTTAAAAACATCAAAACACAGAAATCATAGCTTTTTTTGTAATAGAATTTGTATTTTATTTAAAAAAAAACATTATTGAAATGTCTGAAACATATTTAATTGCAATGAGAGTCAGACATTTTGCTATTTACTATATTTATAAAATAAAAATATGGTACTGTAAGTTTATTATTATTATTTTTAGTGTATGATAAATATATGTGAATGTCTCCCCTCATTATATTATTAATAACTGTATCATTAAAGAGAAAGGATTTAACCTTTTTCACATATGCAACTTACTGATTTTTATAATAGCTTAACAAGTCTGTGTTGAGTACAGAGGAAACCCTCAAACCCAAGAGCATAAGATAGAGACTTTATAAAGTTAAGAGTAGTCATCTTGTTTTTAAGATAAATTCTGTTTATATAGGCCAATCTGAAGCATCTTGGTATGTTTTTTTTAATTTGTTTATATTATAATTTTAATTTACATATGTATACTATATATATAAAAACATCTGTGTTATGTATATGTGCATGTTGAAAAGTACTGTACATTCAATAAGCAATACATATTCTATTTTACTAAATGTTAGCAACAAAATGTGAGTATTGTACACTATGTACAGCATATGATGAGGGGGGAGGGCTTGAAATAAAATATGATAATCCCTCCATTGTATTTATATGTAAAGTCCATGCCACTAATCATCAGGTATTGAAACTTAATATATTTTATGAAGTTAGTAAATTGAATTTATTTTACAATGGATAATAATTTATACATTTAAAGCTTATACTTAAAACAGTTCCCTACATTACATGTTTATTTACATACATTTATTTTACTTTATAAAGATAATGCTATTTACCAATTCATAAATGATTGCAAATAAGATCATAATTGTTTATGTTTTAATAACTATCTGTTTAATGTTATATTAATTGTTAAAGCATAATTTATATGAACAAATATATAGATTGTATTAAGATGCTTTTAAACCTTAGTGTGTTAATCTAACTTAATTGTCAGGAGTTCAAACGTTTAGCACAACAAATAAGATTTCTAAGAGAATATATATATATAATGCAAGAGGAATAGAATAACCTGTAATTTTATGTTATGTAGAAATTCATGATCTATATGTATACATACGTAGTTCATGTTCTGATCTAACATATTGTTTAATCACTTATATTCGAATTGCTTTTAATACATTTACGTTTGTAATAGCATAAGAGAATCACCCCTGACAATCATGCTAGATAAATAAATAATTAGTTATATACATTTATATTTATATGTGTGTTTAGAAATGTCTAGGTAAATAGAAAATGGCTACAACAAAAAGCAGTTGTTTTCTGTAAAAAAAATTAAAAAGGAAGTTGCTACTCGCTATAAAAAAAAAATACAGAAAAACGTAATTTTTTTATTATTAAAAACTGATATTTTTTGTACATACATTAAAATTTAATAATTTGTATAAATCCAAAATTATAACCTTTTATATTTTAATTAAAAAAATTAAACAAATTTAATAAAATTTTGATAATTAATTTATACTATTGTTTATATTTTATTAAAATTCTTTATTAGTTATTTGAGTAATTTTTATTTGATGTCTTCATAATTGTCTTTTCAAAGGACTTTATTCGACAAAGCAAAATAGGTTACATGCAATTGAAATGATTGTTAAGAACACAAAAATCATAATACAGAGATTGATATGTGGCTCACAAAATTTTCAAATTAAGAGAAAGTTCACAACTGGATAAGTTGGTTTTCATTTAAGGTATTGCAATAGTGGTAAGTAGTACCTTTTAATTTCTTCTCTTTGTTTCAGATTTATTAATCTCGAGTATTGATTTCTTTTTTATAGGCTTGTGCATTAATGTGAGACTAGGTCTCAATAAACGTTTTGGTTTGTTATTCTTTTATCTCTGATACATACTATCCAGTTTCGTTTTAAAATTATTAGAATAGCTTCTTGGATTGTTGTAATATATATGTACACCTCATACACCATAAAACATAGAGGATGAATACACTGATCCAGATATCAATGAAAACTTTTTTAATGATGCAAATAGATTATATATATATATATAATTTTTAAAAAGTATGAGCATTATTGAATGAATGTTATTGAGGTCTCAGCATAAAAAAGATGATTCTGTGTTTCTGAATCTTTGTGACAAAGAGCACATAAATGGTCTTTAATTTGGGAGCTGCTTTTAAACCTTAGTAATTGTTGCATGTGTAGCAAACTGAGATTAATTTTAAATAAAAATTTTGATTCAAGTGACCAGAATTTGAATTTACAGCAAACTTTATTGCTGATGAAGTTTTGTCATATATAAAGGGTGTGAAAGTAAATGGATTTGTCAATATGTGAATTCATTTTGGGGCAATTTGAAAACCAAACGTTTATGGACAATAGTGCTTTGAGTAGTGTCTTCGGGTATCCTTGATTAGGAGATAGTTTGTTTGTGGGAATGATTTTGCAGGCTATTTTTATTTATGGAAATTTTTTTGCATATGCAGAGATTATATTAATAGTTTTTTGGATGCTGAAAGTGACAACCAAGTGTAGACTTAGACTGTTTTGAAAGAGTGAATTTTTTAAATGTCTTAATAATATTACAATTATCTTTTTTTTTTCAAAAGAGTTTCTTGTATAGTGAGTCTATTTGATTTGAAAATGCTTTGGTGTTTATCAGAGTGTAGTATGAAATTTTGTCACGATTAGCATGTTAAAAAGTTATATCTTCACATAAAGTGATAAGTATGGTTTTGTTAGGGAAGTGACTATAATTTCTTTTTTAATTTTAAGTCTATTTTGAATAAGTGACTGCATTGATGAATGGTGCAGGTAGAAATGGAAACCAAAGAATGAATTATGTTTGCCTTTAAAATATTCTCTTATAATACTGCCTGCATAAGTGTGTCAGACACAAGATTTTTCAATGTTAAAGGTTATATTTATTTGTATAATCTGAAAGAATCTTTAGAAGTTTTGGAATGTGTTTTTGGATGGCATAAAGACTGAGACATTATCAATGTAAGCTATACATGTGATTGTAATCTTTAGGCAGGATAAGTAAATTCCAGGTATTTCATTTTCTACGGTGTTAATTAGGGGATTTGTGTAGGCAGTGAATAGCAAGGCACTAAATGAAGATTTTTGTGTGATGGCTTAATGTGGTATGATTGCGTATGAGGTTTTGTCATTTAGAGTAAGGTATATATCATGATTTAATAATAGTTAGCAAGTAAATATAAGTAGCCTTTGGTACTTTATTTTGTTCCAGAATTTTAAAAAGTGTGCTTATTGGTAATATGTGTTCCTAATTATTATAGCGCTACGAACAATAAAAATAAAAATAAAATAATAAGAAGATATATATTACATTAAATTTTACTAAAATTCAATGTTCAGGAAATTATATTTTTTTTAAAAAAGATTATTTTGTTTAAAATTTCCATAAGCAATTTAACTTCATTTCCAAATAATGATAAATAAAAATGTATTTTATTGAAAAGTAAGTAAATAATAAGAATAATAGTTATTGTTATTAAATGCTAAGCTGACATTAATTCCTGGAAATAATATAAATGGCACTCCGCTTATTCAAAATAGTTTTGTTATAATATAGAGGAATAATTTGACATTTTCTTTCAGTTTAAAATGACATTACTACTGTTACCAAAGTAATGGTCAATTGTTATAATTTTATTTTATATTGATACTGATTAATATATATATACTAATAAAAATCTCATTTTAAAATATAAACTAAAAACAAAGTGTAAACGTTCCTGATAAAGATTATTATAAGAAGTACCTCAGTCTCATTGCAGGTTTTTTAAAAAAAAAAAGCGGTATAATTAATGCATGAGAAAATTTACATCTACCTAAGTTATCTCTGCATTATACTTGTGTGATCACTAGGAATGAGCCCATAAAGTAAAACAATTATTTCCTTTAGGGATTTTATGTTTTTATGTACATGATTTCTTTTTTGTAAACATCATAAACTTATATCCACAACTTCAAAACATCTGCTATTATTCACTGTAGCAATCTTTCAAAAATGACTATTATACAATTACAGTAGAACACCAGTTTCATTTAAAGCATTAAACATCACATGATCACTATTCCTTATGCTTACACAGAAGCAAAACTCTCCATAATCAGATCTATACCACTTTACAAGCTAACGAACTTGAATTGAAAACATTATTGTGTTTTCATTTCAGTCTCAAAGTTTTACCATTAGCTAATAAGGTAAAAAGATAGCTGCTCTACATGCAGTGCTCTCAAATCTAAGGCTCCTCACTGATGAAAGCTACAAGCTAGAACCTAGTTTGGGCTTATTGGATGAGTATGCACTAGATAGAATTTTTATACACATACATTCCTGAATCCATTGATTACTCTGGCTTGCACTGAGTGGTGCTACTGTATGGAGAGTTTTCCCTGTGTTCATTTAGAACAATGTGTCTTTTTTTATATAAAATAAAATGTAACAAATTTACATAAAAAATAATAACAAAAATAAAAAATTCATTTTATAATGCCAAAATCTCTGAACCTGTAATAGCAATATAAATTTAAAAAGAAACATTACATTTATTAAAATAAGATTTACTTATATAATTTTTATTTAATGTATCCATAATCACAATAAAGTTACAAAATCGTCCGCTCACCGCAGTTAAGCAACTTTAGGCTCAGTTAGTACTTGGATGGGTGACCGCCTGGGAACCCTGAGTGCTGTAGGCCTTTCAATTTTAGTCTTGCATTGGTGGTCGAGAGGTCAGCACGACTGCCTTTGCCCGGGTTGCGGGTTCACATCCCGGCCGATGCTATGACACCTGAGAAAAAAAAATCATTTAAAACAGGAAAAGGTTTATTTATTTTCAAATTTCAAAAAAAAAACTTTCACTACATAACCATTTGAGCAGATCAAAAAGTAATCAGAAAAAATATATATCCTGTGAACTAAATTTTTTTTTTTTGCTTTTTTTTAACTTGATTTATTTTTCTTTAATGTGTTTGTATGATTCAAAATACTATCATAACTGCATCGAAATTATTGTTTTCCACGATTTAAAAAGCCTTGACCACATAATAAAGTGCATCAGAAAAAGAAAATATACAGTAAAGTAATATGATACATTATTATTAATTATTCATCAGATGATGAATTTTTTAAAATAATTTAAATCTAGTTATAATCAACTAATTAGAAAGATTTTTAATATGTTTCACTCAATAAAGTGTTTTTATATACAATTTCAGAAAAATTAAAATAATTAACTCATTAATATTTTTCTTTGATAATTATTTTAAACTTTAAAAAAGCAAATTAATTTTATGCTTTTTTTAACAGATGATATTAACTGGAAGTAATGCATTTGAACACCTGAATTGTTGTTTAGACAATTAAGATAAATAAATTAAAAGTTAAATTTAATTTTGAAAGATAATAAAGTTTCTAAGTTGGAAAATAATAATAATAATAAAAACATTTTTTTTCATAGAAAAAAATCTTCACATGATCACCAAAACTCTCCATAGCATCCATTGATTACTCTCGTTGGCACAGGGTGGCACTACTGTATGGAGAGTTTTGCCTGTTTAAAAAAAAATCATTTTCGAAAGTAATTGCTGGCATAAATTTGGTGACAAGATGGTCTTTTATTTGTTTTCTAGCTTTTTGCATTTTTGATGGTGTTCTACCTAGGATATATTATAAATAAATTGTAACTGTTATGCTCGATTACTGGAGTTTGTGTCATAAAAACTCTTCACTAATTTATTTTTTGCATCTCAGAAAAAACAAGTAATTGTATATATATATAAATTGAACAATACTAAATAATATATATAAATTGAACAGTACTAAATAACATAAAATATATTTGAAGAAA
The DNA here is from genome assembly GCA_028023455.1 of Epiperipatus broadwayi. Classification (NCBI taxonomy): domain Eukaryota; kingdom Metazoa; phylum Onychophora; class Udeonychophora; order Euonychophora; family Peripatidae; genus Epiperipatus; species Epiperipatus broadwayi. The sequence goes on from JAQFVV010000460.1 coordinate 529,461, forward strand.
TAAACAGTTAATTGATGTAATGCACTGTGACTTTTCCTTATACAAAGTCAGGAATCTCTCAGCAACTATGCCCAGAGAAACCTGTTAGCCACTTTACCTTCCCTTTTCATTCCCAGCCCTAAGTATTTCCATATTCTTCTCTATTCCACTCCATCCCATTTCCACAACATAATCTTTGTCAACTCCATAGCCTTTATATCTAAATCTCCCTTATTTTTTCTAAAAGCCAGCATAAAACCAATAACCCACTTTCTGTATAATCACTTTGTTTATATTTATTCTTCCACAACTTGATTATTTGTACCCTTTCTGCTTTCAGGCATTTACATTCAATTAACAAATTCCTAATATTTTGTATGCCTTCCTTAACACCTTGCAAACTAAATCACCCACATTTTTCCATTTATGTGTATATTCGCTTGTTGTTAAAGATCCTGTTCGAGCCTTAAACAATAAACTGCTAATTTCAATATCTTCTTAATACAGCATCATCTAATAATAAAAAATCAACTTTCATTTGTTTCTAAGTTGATTTAAATCAGAGAGCTGATATTCATGCAGCCTCATTCAAATTGGTTTCTAATCCAATTTTCAATGATAGTAATCATTTTAAGAGCCTTATAAACAGCAAAAAATATGAAATACAGTCAAAGAGATAAACTTCTATCTTAAATGTGACATGATACTTAATTTATGATCTTCCAATGTCAGATTTGTAATATAGTGAACAAAAATGAAATCACATTCATTCATTCCCAAGTTAAAACAGGCAAAACTCACTATACATATGCCACACACAGCAAGCTAAAGTAATCAATGGATGCCAGAAGGCTTGTCCATAAAATCCCCATCTAGTGCCTACTCATCCAATATCCCCAGACTAGTTTCTGGCTTGTGGCCTTCATCAGTGAGGAGCCTTGGATCTGAGAGCACTGCATCTAGATCTTAGGATCTAATGCAACCCTCCAGCAACCACCTTTTATCTCCATTTAACTACAAAACTATGAGTCTTAAACTGAAAACACCTTAATGTTTCCAATTCAAGCCCATCAGCTTATATAGTTATATGGGTCTGAACCCAGTTTAGTTTAATTTATCAAGTAGAGCCAAAAGTAATAAAGTTGATAAATATTAAATTTAAGGGTTAAATAAAACCTACAAATGTTGTAAGTGTAACCAATGCGTATATGAAATTATCTAATAAATATTTCCACAGCCAGCTGAGAACTTCACTGGAAAGGTAATATTATTAAAATATTATTATGTCATAAGAACATGAGTATAGAGTATGTGCACATATGATGATGATTGATCTAGATACCGATTTGTTTGCATTGACTTAGTCCCATCATACATAAAGTATCTCTATTGTAAAGATTAGGGCAAGAGAATGTTAGATCAAAATGATGAAATAAAATTAGTAAATTTGCGAAGGAATATTAAATTAAAATAGTTAAATAAAATTATTAAATTTTATTGTGGAAAGAATTAGCTCTAAAAACATATCAGTAATTTGAAAGCATTAAACATGGGAAGAAATTTAGTATTCTCTGTATCTAGGATAAAAATGAAAGCGAAAATATAATATATGTGAAGGTAAATATTATTTTTCCTATTTGATATTAATATTACTCCATGGTAATCGTGATTCCCTGATAATTAAAAAATGAACATTGATATTTTAAACTTATTGATATTTTCCATTGATTTAAAGATATTTATGTGTTTAGTTTATATATATATATATCATTATATGGTTGTAAAACAGGAGAAAGTCATGTGAGTGAGTCATCAAGTAAATGTGTATATTCTGTATTGAATTGTAGTATGTCAATAAAATTTGTTATTTGTTTTAAATAAAATTTGCATATGTCTCAATGTTTTTGTGGGTTATTATTATCTAGACATCTCAAATCCAATCATGCATCAATATATTATTGTTAGTATTTGAATCATCATTTTTGTAAATATGCAGTAAAATTATTTAAAAATGGTTAATTTTCCAAGCCTATGTGGCATGGAAATACCCCAGATTACCAAATAATTTAATATAGTTGAAATATAAATTATGAATAGGGATGGTTATTAAGTGATAGTGAATGCAGGGGGTGTGCATAAAATCCTTTCCCCATCTGTTCTATTCAAACACTTCTCTAGATGCACGTCTTTATAATTTTGTTATTTTTGTGAATATGTTTATAATGTATTTCTAAAATATTTAATAAGCTTAAATTATTCTGAGCTTTAATGTGAATAGATATTAAACTGCATTAAAGACAACCAAGATCACCTTGGGGGTGATCATGAGAGGAGTGTTTATCACCAATAATCTATTGCAGCTTATTCAATTTCCACACCTAATTGTTCTAAAAAATCCTGAGAAGAGATTATAATGGGAGAAATGAGCTAGCAGTCTGTAAAAATTAATAGTAATATAGATAATAATATAATAGACCTATGGGTGTGAAGTTGATGGAGGGGTGGATCAGGAAGGTGGAGATGGATATAGAACTTTGTAATTGGAACAAAATTTTAATTGTAGCTTTAATGATGGTGAATGAGAAGTGTGCTGAAAATAACCAAGAATTTCCAAAGATATTAATATTATCGATTTTAACGCATTCCCAGTGTTCTCTTAATCAATTGATTATTTATTAACTCATTCATTAAGTAGTATTATGGAAAGTTATTGAAGTGAGATTTAACCTTTATATTTTATTAAAGTTGCAATTTGGTGCCCTGGCAATTAAGATTATAGATGTTCTGTACCATCATCATCATCCCAGTAGGCTTTAGAAATAGTGTCAGCTGGGAATGATGAAGCATCCATCGATCCATCCTTAAAATGTTACAATTGGCATACAACTGAGCTGCCAGTGTTTAAATGCTATATAGATTTGAATAAAGTTATAATTAGCTTAAACTGTCTGATAATATATGTTATGTTTATAAGCTCTCCCAATCATTTTAGTTATATTTGAAATACAATGTGGATGACCGATCGAAAGATTACAAAATATGTTTTATATCAATTTGATAAGTTTTTATAAAATTAAAAAAGTAAAGCATAACTTTTCATTTGTTATAATTGGCTTACAACGCGGTCGCACAAAGGAAATGGTACTTAAATATCTTTAATTATACTTAGGAAAATCCATTTTACTTACAATTGGCCCACAACGTGGATGCCCTATTAAACATCTCAATTTTTTTTTTGTTAAAATTGGCTACAGCGTGGAGGTTATAAAATAAGTTATAGCTGGAAAGGCTCAAAAATATAAATTTAATTTGTTAGTATATATATATATATCACTAAATATTCCTGCAATAAGTTAATATGTATACCCCTTATGTATATATCTCATTTAATATATGCCCATTGTTATATATATATATGTGTGTGTAAATAATGAATTACTGAAGCTTAAAATATAAAGATATTCTTTCTGATAAAAATTGTTTGACACTTTTCCTGTTCCTTAAAAATGCTTACCAAATGTACATTGTAAATGAACTTTTTTTTTTAATATTACAATTTTACTTTAAATTGATTTGTCATTTCTAGTTTACACACACACACATGCATATATATATATAATAATAAAGAAATCAAGTCATTGTCACGTGACCTAATTTAACAAGCTTGTATTACAAATGTTATTCATAGAGCTCGCAAATAAGCTCTTAACAAGCCTTGCAGAGTATTCCTAACCCCAGACTGTTTTCTGCTACTGTCTTCCTCAGTGAGGTGTTATATCCTAACATCTCACTGAGGAATCCAGTAGCAGAAACCAGACTGGTGTTGGGGATATTCTGCAAAGCTTGTTAAGAGCTTATTTGTGACCTCTATATAATATATATATATATATATTTCTTTAATACATATGGTTTTACTGTAAAGTTATAAACTGTCTTTATTTTATTCTAATTAAACTCAAGCTTTCAATTGAAACAAATAAGTGCTCATTAGTTTAAATGTATTGAAATTCAAAATGTCTAATAAACTTTTTTAATACATATAATTTTATTTTAACATAAGTTGTAAAGTAACTTTATTTGATTGTAGCTTAAAATAAGTTTTCAATTGAAACAAAATAAAATCACATGCATTACTTAAAATGTCTTAAGCTTAATTTTAAAATAAAAGTTTTTAGTTGAAACCAAAAAAATCTCTATACCACTTTCGCATGTATCTTATTTAACTGTTTCATAAAAGTAACCTGTGATAGTACTATCCTTCTTTGACATATTAGGAAGCATGATGGCACTGTGATTGCTACTTTTAAAGTGTTGTATATGTTAAATTATGATATGTAAAAGGCTGCTGCATTTTTTTCTAAGAAACTTCCATTTTAATGCATTAATTTTAAAAAAGTTTCAAGTGATGTCAGCAGTTACAGGTCTTTACAGACTTTTGTCTGTGGTTAACAGCACAGTCTAGTGTTCTGACAAACTATGAAGGAGATAGTGATTTGTGATTGAATGATGCTTTACATTCCTTTCTCCTGCAATTAAATGTCACACATAACATGATTTCCAGTAATTATTAATGACTATGATGCAATATTTTTGTAAAAGACCTTATTAAACTAAAAATTACATCACTAGGGGGCAGGATTAGTCTTTGAAAACATTTTATTTTTAAAAAGACAGCTCTTAGAAAGTATATAAATTATGTTACAAAAACTGAAATTTCCACAAAAAAAGCCATTAGAGTCTAACAAGAAAATCATTTATGTAAAAACTGTAAGTGAAATATTTTAATAACAATTAATAATTTGTTAACTTTTAGAATTTTTTGTTTCTTTGATGATAACTAATTTTAAATATATCAATTTTAATAACATAAAATTCTAATATCTAATATTTCATTCTTTTAACTTTTTTGAATAGTTATTGTGAAACCAATAATGATGTTTACCTTTGTTATTGCTAAGTCTGACATATAATTATTTTAATAATTGTAACATATTAATTTTTTATGTTTTAGAATTTTAATTATTAGAAAGCTTAAATATTTGTAATATAGCCTATAAATAAATCCTGTATTATACATAAAAAAGATTTAATTGCACAAAAAAATTAAACATGACATTATATTTAAGCACAAGTGCGTGTGCAGCACAACTGCTCCCAAAAGCTGTTAATACAAATACAAATAGCTAACTAAAAATATTAAAACAGCTGAGCGCTTTCAAAGGATCTTGCCTTCATAATCATAGCTTGCTTACGTTTAAATTTATGCAAATATGCTAATTCCATCTTTTTGATAGAGAAAAACACGTGTCCTTCCTGTTTATGGCATCGCTGTTGCAAGAGATAAATAAAGCCTCTTTGATCTTTCTTTTGAGGTCATGTCTCTCTCTACATACGATGGTAGGATTGTCCGGAATGCACTCATGGTGACTTGTGCACTGGTGCTGATAAAAAACTGAATAAGTAGAAGGATCGTTGCAAGCTCTATTGTACGAATACCTGTGTTGTGCCAATCGTGTGGCCAAAGATGCTCTGCTTTCCCCATAATATGTGCCTTTGCAATAGTTATTTGGGCAAGCAATGTTATATACTGTATGGGGGGTCTGTAACAGTGGAGTTTGATCTTTGGTATTGTTAATTAGATTGTTAGAATTTGGAGGGGTTCGAAAACAGAGCTGATATTTGTTGTTAAAGATGGAATGTAGTTTCTTGTGTAAATTGGGTATGTATGGAAGTAATAACCTGGGTTTATCATGTGTAGCGTGAGAGTTGAGAGGTTTATTCTGAATGTGTGAGATTTTTTTGTCGATGATGGATTGTCTGAAGCCTAAATTCAGTAGATCATTTCTATGTTCTGCTACATTTGTTTTTGCATCTGCCTCGATTTTACACAACAATCTGTTTCTATGCAAAAAAGATGCTAGACCCAATAATTTATGTGCTGTGGGTGTGTGAGATTGGGGGTGTGTATGGCATCTGATTTCCAACGGTTTGATGGCCATGCTATAATGGCAGTGGTTATTTTCTCTTTTTATTTTGACATCAAGGTATTTGACTTGTTGGTGAGTGTCTTCAGTTGTGACACTAACAATTAGTGCTGTGTTGGCTTCTAATTCAGTTTTGATCTGTGTAATGATCTCGGGGGTGGCAGCAATGAACAGGTCATCCACATATCTAGTGTATGCTAGAAGGCATAGTGGGTTTAGACTAGGTATGATTTTTCTCTCATAATAGTTTAGGAAGATGCTGGTGACTACACCACTCAGTGGTAGTCCCATAGGCCAGCCTTATTTCATGGAGAGGCACTGGTTTCTGAAGAATGCCACAATGTTGCTATCCAACCAACATAGAAAGTCATGGATGAAGTCAACCAGTGGTTGAGCTATTTTTTGTGTCAAAAGTTCATTTCTGACTATTTGGATCGATGTGCTTCTATTGACAGAGCCATACAATTCGGAAACATCCATAGTGGCCAGTCTGATGTTTGGGTTTAATTGTAAATCTTTGACGGAGGAAATGAACTGTGCAGATGACTTGATGGTGTGTATTCCAAAGCCTAACATTTGGATGAGTTTTTTTGTTCACCCACTTGGCTGTCTTTGCATAGTGTACTCCACTGAAATCCAGCATTAATCAGACCGGTGTGTTGTCTTTATGCATTTTGGCACTTCCAAAAATCCTGGGTGGCACTGATGATGATGGGTATAGACTGTAATATTCTGCTTTTGTGAAGGCTTTGTTGCAATGTTTTTTAAGAATGGATGAAATGAATTTATCTCTATTGTTAGCAATACTGAACTGATCAATTTTCTGAAATTGTAACTTATCAATCTCTGTGTTAATCTTGTCAATATATTCCTGGGTGTGCATCAACACAAATCTGTTTCCCTTGTCTTCACGCATGCATGTGATTCTTTCTAACTCAAAGAATTGCTTGGTTGTTTTTACTTTTATGTCCCACTGTTTGGTATTTGGTTTTAAAGCCGCGTGTAGTCTATTCAAAAATTTGGGAGTTAGATTGATACTAAAAAAAATCAAACAATATCTATATACACAACCAAAGCAAGATTTTAATTGAATCAAAAAACATATTGCATACCTTACTTAAAGTGTACTAAGCTGTATTTTAAAAGCTTTCAATTGAAATAAAAAATCTCTATATCACCCTCTTGCACATCTTACTTAAACTATACCTATGAAATAAACACACCTACAAATAATGTAAGTTGAATAAAAGCATTTAATAAAAATACATCTCTCGAAGTGAATTTCATAGGAGAAATTGTGATCCACTTTATAGAGAAAAATTATTAATTAAAACTTAAATTAATAAAAAATAAAAAGTTTTTTATTATAAATATTTGAATGATTATTTATACCAAATTAAGAATTTGGAAGTTAATACTTTTTTAATTTTATATCACCATATAAAATATTCTCTGAGCACTCTTGGATTTAATGCCATATTGTTTTATTTATGCTAAAGAAGTATAAAATAACTTTCACATAGAAAGTAAAAAAATGAATAGAAGTACATCACATTTGTTACTGACATAACAATGGTTGTAAGTATCAAGGTTAGAAAGCGTGAATTGAGTTTCTATTAGATATGGAGTGGGCACAAGTTTATAAAAGACTAAAATTTTGTGAGGGAATAGTGATACTAAAAGGATAAAAGAATCAAATATTTAAGAAGTTGATTGAATCATAATGTTTTAGTTTCTATTAATGGAGTAAAAATAATATGTTGTGGACTAATTTATTATGTTCATGTTTGAGAACAAATCTTATTGTTGTCACTTAACAGATTATCCCAATTTTGCTTAGCTATTTTTTAAAAAAAAAATAATTTATAGAAACTAGGAAGTTTGTAGTCAGACCAGAAGCAATAAACAAAAAATTGAAATCATTTAGTTTTAAAAAAGACAAAAGAAAATAATCTGGGCAGTTAAAATTAAAAATAAAAATGATTGAATGTTATAAACATCATCGTTATTTTAGTGGTGCAGGATTTGAACTCAGACTTTCACATGACCCTCAACTCTCCATGCCATCTCATATTGCTGAACCACCTGATCACACACATGTTGAAAAGACAAATAATCACCAATACAGTTGGTCCAGATTACCATCTCCACACATATAAAATTAAAAACTTAAATTGATAATGTCTATAGAGGATTATGAATTTGAAAAAGTATATTATAAAAAACTAAAATAAAAAAGTTGTTAGTTAATCTAAAAATAGTAATTATTTTAAGCATATTTAAAATATAGTGATTTCTTAGTTCTGTAACTGCTTGAGCTTTTTGTAAATTTCTGAAAATAAACCATTTAATTACTGTTTCCCCTGAATGGTTTAGAACAGTGCTAGAATGGCAGCTTCCAATGCTCAAGGTCCATAGTTTATGGTCCAGCTTTGTAACTTGAGATAAACTATTTAATTATGCGTATAATAATTAAAAAAACATGATGATTGATTTAAATTAGTATATAAAATTTGCTTTAAGATCAATAACTTATGTTAATGATGGAATTAATGGGATATTTTTATTTTAAATATCTATCTAATATGATAAAATATAAATAAAAATACTAAAATAACAAATACAATTATTAAATACCATCAAATGTTTATAAATGTTTCAAATTATATAAGGAGCACTCTGTCTACCTGTGGAATTTTAAACATTACATGTGGAAGTAGTTTATGATTTAATTTCCTTCATTGCTATTGTCTAATTTAGATATTAGAAATAAAAATAAACAAAACAAGTAGAAGATAGCAGGGCAGAATAAATGACTAATAAAGGTTAAAAAAGACTAACTTTAAAATAGATTTTAGTATGTGATAATAATAAAACTAACCAATAGATGAAGATTATACCTAGTAGTGGCAGCAAATCAGTATATTGTAAAACATAAAAAGCTTTCACTCTATCGCCATCTATTATATGGTATCTGATAATCATTGATAACTCAAACATATAGCATACATCATTAGAGAAAAGAATTTGTTTTACCTAGTGATGACAATTCTGTTTGCCTAACCTGAACTCTTTAGCAGTGAGACCATGAGGTAAAGGTCATATATACATAAAAAAGTTCACAACTTGCAATAAATATGTTTACATCATTTTGCAATAAATATCTTTACGTCATTCTGTATATAGATATGTTTTATATATAATCATTATTTCTAAATAATACAATACTAAGCCATCAACGATTAAAATTTCAAACTAACTGATAAATTAATTAACTAAGTTATTACAAAATATAATGTATAATTAAAAAAACTCATATAATTACTCAATTTAGCATGTCATACAGCTAAGAGCTATATTTAAAATTAATAAACAATTTATTTATTGATTTAAAAAGTCTAACTTAGCTTAGTATATAACATTTTAAATAAATAAATAATGAAGCCTCAAAAGACAGGAAATAAATTACCTCTAACCTGCTACTTTAAAAAAAAAAAAAGCAATTTAATTGCTGTGCTAAGGTGGATTTAATTTAATGCTTACACCCACACGCACCCACACACACACACACATATATATATTATAACGATCGAAATGAAAGTGAAGATCGAATCTAACCGCAAAACCAATATCTGCTCTACAAGGCGCCATCTAGGCATTTGAGCCTAGAAAAATTTATAAAGTAGGCAGATACGCACTGTTAAGATTCCACTTTATTTAAATATTCCGATCATTAGCCCAAGTCACTAGCTCAGCGGAGACGCAGAGATAAAAATCTATATCTTAATTTATATCTTAAATATCAATAAATAAAAGCCACTGCCAGAAATTAACACATAAAAATATTTATTTACGCACATATAAAATAACATTTAAATTTTGAGGAATAAGTTTAACATTTTAGATTTTTATATTAACTTTTAATTTTACATTTAACTAAGTTTCAATGAGTTTAATATTTTATTTAGCTAGTCAAGTATGAATAGACTACATAGATTTGCATTTGAAAATAAAACATTCTATCCCTATTTAACCTTAGGCTAAAATTCGCAGTCAAACCGGCATCAATCCATCTGATACATTTATGTATTCAATGTAGCATGAAAATACAACAGCACAAATATACTATACTGTCAGGAATGGACATCTGAACAGTGTAGTTAGAGAAAACATTGACTCTTGTCCGATACAGGAATATGACGTCTGTATAGCAAGAAGAACAATAAATTAAAAACTCCATAGGAAGGGACCGCGATCCTTTTTGCCGACTTACAATCTCATCCATAGGCAAAGGGTTGGTGCGGTGCATTCAGCGATTCTGCACATAGCGAAACTTATACTACATCTACTAATTACATAAATATATCCAATCCATTGAGCCAATTCAACCACGAAACGAATAACCTAAGATTACCCTCCCTTAATATAACTTTAGAAAACTATATAGCCATTCACGCCCGACTTAAATTTAACATTTAAATACGTTTGCACAGATTATTTTTATAAATTTGCTTTAAAATGTTGAGTACAGATCAGCTGCACAGATTCCACGGTCAAAAACATTCCAAATTAAACACAACCGATCAAAATACAAAGTCATCGATAAACGTCACTTGCATAGGGAATATACAAATCCCATTAGCATTCATCATAAGATGCTTGCAGTGATATCATTGACCCATATATTCTAATCGAATGTGAAAACCACAACATAATCAACCGCTAACGAATCTATGCAACGTCTATACCCAACTTAAATGTAATGCATTTAATAATTTCTACAATAAATATTACTACAAATAAAAATAATAAAATGGAAATGATTTTAGCAAAACTTAACTATATAAATTTAAACAATCAATTATTAATTTGAAAATCAAATAAGAGTTCATTTTAAAATTTAAATTAGCTGAATCTTTAAAAAAAAAAATCACTGACGAAAGTTCTTAATTACTTTTTTTGGTTGTTGTTAATTTGTAAAGTTCATAGCTCACGGTAGAAGAGTCCAGGTTTCTGCTTTTAATTCCCACGATGCCTCCATTGGAAGATAATGTTCTGGAGATGGCAATAGCTGGTTCAAGGTATCACAGTCTTTTCATTTTTCCTTTTTAAATAGAGAGTGTGGTATGTGCGTCCTACCACCTCTCAAACACACAATGCTGGAACTGCCCGAAAAAACTGTATTTCCCTTTTTATATTATCCACACAGATTCAATCAACAAAACGTCACTAATCCATCACTTTCGTTAGGGTCCGAGCCAAGGCTTAGTGCTTCCATTGGTCAAGCTAATTTCTCTTTTTTTCTTATCTATCTTTCATCAGATCATTTTAATTATACAAGAGCCCATGGCTAGCTTGCTTTTCAAACAATTTATAAACAATCATTTCCATTTACAGATTACAAGAATTAATTAATACCTGTTTTTATTTTTAAATCTTATACTTTTTTTTTTTATAAAAAAGTACGTTCAAATACTTATTTATTTGTTTTTTTTAAAAAAAATATTTTTAAAGTTTGGCATCTGTGCGAATGTATATACGTTTAACAAACATTTTAATTTTAGCGTTTAGTTTTTTACTTTTATTTGCGAACTTTTAAGTTTTTATTTTAAATTAATGTAACGACATATTTATATATCGTTACAATATATATATATAAAATCGCATTATAAATATTTATCAAGATTATCAAGCTCATATTACGGTTAAGCATTGAAATATTAAAATGAAAACATACTGTGTTAAGTTAGAAATTCTATTTTTATAATTCTATATACATATATTGAAAAATCTCCTGATATAATAGTAGCCAATCTTTATATCATGCAAACATAGGATTGAATTTAGGCTTAATAAACTTGGGAAAAAATTTCAGCAGGCTTGAATTTTTTTTAAAAAAAAAAAAGTCCCTTAGCCAACAAAAATAACCAGTCTTGATTCGTAATTAGATTTCTAGCTAGAGATATAAGAATAATGAAAATCTATCTAAGCGATCATCCAAAAATTAATAAGCCTGATAAGTACTCTTTGTTTTTCCCTGTTTACCTATGAGAATAGGTATATGTAATTGTGCTGTGCAATTGGTAATTTTAAAGCTGTTTTATCCACATGTCTATATATTAAATGGAGAATTATTTGTGAAGTTGGAAGAAAAGATAAAGAAAAAATATGAAAAGTGGACATATATTTAAAAATATTAGTACTAGAAGTACAAGTGCAGTGGTATTTACACAGAGGTTAAACTCTTCATGCAGTAGCGCCACCAGTAATCAATGGATGCAACAAGGTTTGTGCATAAAATCCCTATCTAGTGCCTACTCATTCAATATCTCCAGATTAGTTACCAGCTTGTGCACCTAAATCTTAAGATCTAATGCAACCCTACAGAAGCCACCTTTTACCTTATTAGCTAACTATAAAGCTTTGAGTTCTAAATGAAACCACGATAATGAAAATGCAATAATGTTTTTAATTCAAGCTCATCAACTTGTATAGTTGTATAGTTAGATAGGGATTTTATGCACAAACTTTATTGCATCCATTGATTGCTCTGGATTGCACTATGGCACTATGGAGTGTTTAGCCTCTGTGTAAACGGCTTGTGTAATTATAAGAAATGGTGATCACGTGATGTTTAGTTATTGTAAATAAAAAGTGGATGAACAACATTGTGGATAGAGGATATCAAATGCAGATGATTCGGGTTTGTGCTCCAACAAGATCCCACTAAAAACGGAAATGCTTTAGATTGTAGCAAAATATAAAAAAAAAAAAAATTAAATTGTCATGGGAGTCTTTAATGTTAAAATCAGGAAATGTTTGAAAAATGAAGGAGAGCTATGAATAAATTTGGTGATGAAAAATGAAATAGGAGAGAACATAAACTTATGGAATTTATAGGGAAAAAAATTGTACATTCTAAATTCTTTCTTTAAGAAAAATACTAAATGGAAATATATATGAAAATATTCACATAAATTTACATCAGAAGAAGATTCTATCTTGATTAATAGAAAATATGTATTTCAAGATTTAATATTCTTAATAGATTTAATAAAAAAAAAGTTATTATTGATTGGTGTGGTGTAACACAAACTAGAAAAACAAACATTATTTAAAATATTCTAAACCTCAAAAACACACTAATAGAATTAAATTAGAACTTGTTATATTGTTTTAAATTATTAACAGACTCTGAAGATGGATCATATTTAACTGAGGTCAATAAAAAGATAACTGATACTCCTCTATGAATTTCTACAAGAATATGGTTCAAAAAATCTTAACTCATCAGATAATTTTCAATTGAAAATTTGTAGAAGAAATCTAGTACAGACACTTTAAGCCATCAGCCAAGTATGAAGAGATGTATGTTTGAAGTATTTATAATGTATCAAAAAGTAAAATATTTGTCTTGCATCAGTGGTCAAGAGGTCAGCACGACTGCCTTGCACTTGCAGGCAGTTGCCCGGGTTGCATGTTTGCATCCCGGCCGATGCTATGACACTTAAAAAAAAAAGTAAAATATTTTGATAATCTGAGCATAATTCTAGAAGAACATTCAAAGTCTTAAAATGGATCCCAAGAAATTTAAAAGACCATGTGTGATTTAATGGGATGAATGAAATAAAAAAGGTTATTGATGTGAAGAACAGAAGTTATGGATTTGTTAATTCAGATCAAAGCAGAAAAAAATTCATTCTGAAGTGAATTGACAATATATGTATATATATATATAAATCTTTTATATTTATTGCAAGTATTAAACAGCTCATTAATACACTTTTTTTTTGCTTGTTAGATAGAATAAATCTATAATGATTTTTCTAGTTTTGAACAAATAACAATAAATTTTTAATATTAATATTAAATAATCATTTATAATGCAGATTATTATCCTCGTATCTCTTTAAAAGTAAATTTAAAATAATTATACAAAGCATTAAAAATACAAAATATTAAAACATCTCTCTGGCATTATTTAAGAAATTATTAGATATTTGTTGTTTTTTTAAGCATTTTAAATATTCAAAACACCAGACCCAGAATTAAACAAATATTAGATATAATACTATTTTGTGAATTTGAAAGGTTGCTTTCTCAGACAACCCTCTTCTTGATAAATTCTGGCTCAATCCGTTAGTAAATATTGATTTGCAGTTGATTAGTAGAATAATTTTCTAAAACCTTAAGTTATATCTTTTAAGTAGAATGTTTCTTTAATCATGCTATCAAAGTAATGACTCTTTACATTCATTAAGGTTTAAAAACTCTCTTTTATGAAGATCAAGAACTTATACTGTATTGTCAAATTTCTCTTTAAATACATCTTAGTTTATTGATGTTACTTGTTCAATCTTTCAACTTGTTTTTCGTAAAAGTAAACATTTAACTTTAGGAACGTAGAAATCATTAATCAAAAAAAATTGTTTTTAAAAATTATTCTGATATATTATACCAGCTTGCTCCTGTTAAAAATGTTCCACTTGTAGGTATAGTTACACTTATATATGTGTGTGTGTGTGTGTGCTGATTAAATATAATGAATCATAGTGTCAATATATATATATAATGTTCTAGGCAATTGTTGAAATAGTAAATAGTGCGCACACTAACTTTTATCATTTGACAATACTAATAATACGATAATAGTACCACATTCTCATTACGTTATTCTGCTATAAATGGAACCATTTTTGTATTATTAGTATTGTTAAACTGTTAAGTGGTATGAATGTCATCTATTATAACAATATTTATGATTTAATGATTATAAAGAACATTATACTATATATTGTAACCAAATATTTAGTCCCACGAGTTAAATATATTCTGAATGTTTTAAAATTTATTTATTTATTAGCTTAAATTGTAATAAATAAATTTCCTTATTGTTAAATTACAATGTCTTAGCTAAATATTTTAATTTACTAAATAAAACAATTCATTCAACATGTTTGAATATTAATTATCTATGAAATATTAATTAACTTATATAGTATTTGTTTAAAAATCCCAAGACAATATTTTAAATCTGAATAAGAGTTAGTTTGAAGCATGCTGTGCTTTAAATGTATGCAGTAAATAAAGTTATTTTTCATAAAATATTATTATTTATTCATGTTAAAGTTTTTATTTGCTAGTTTTAAAATTAATACTTTTAAAATTGTAACTCATAAAGTGTTAGTTAGTATAATATTTGATTGTGGTTAAAATCTGAGACATTAAGCTTAAAGATAACTAATTGAGGTCAAGCGTTGTTAACCGAAAGGTCATCGCAACCGCCTTGCAAGCAAGTAGTTGGTTGCAGACGGTTGTGGGTTTGCATCCTGGCCGATGCTATGACGTATGGAAAAGAAAAAAAAAGATAACTAATTGGGATAAGCTTCAACTTAAATAATTTTTTTTAATTCATTTAGCTTCACTGCTTTTAAAATATTGATTATATTTAGTATATATATGCATATAGATGTTTGTGCATACATATGAACAAAAAATTGAAAGTTTTAAAAGGAATTATTAAAAACCATAATATTTTATAATAAAAAAAAGAGTAAATAATGACAATTTTAAGAGTTTTTAAATAGAATGAAAAAGAGTGTATTTTGAATTTTACAAATGTTTAATTTAAACGTAAGTAAACAATTTTTATTAAAATTAAATAAATGGTTTATTTAATAATTAAATCACATTAATAAAGTTCATTATATGGTAATTATCAGTCTAAACATTATATGATTAGATAGTCTTGATTAAATAAAAAGTTGAAGGTCAATAATTAAAAGATTAAAATACACTAATACATAAAATCTCATTCTAATACTCAAATGTGATTGATTAAAAATACACCATGCACAGATATTTTGTAAAAAGAAAAACCATAAAATAAAACTTCACTACTATTAAACTATAAACAGAGCAAAACTCTCCATACAGTATTGCCACCTGTGCTAAACAGAGTAATCAATGGATGCCAGAAGGCTTGTGCATAAAATCCCTATCTAATGCCTACTCATCCAATATCCCCAGACTAGTTTCTGGCTTGTGGCCTTCGTCAGTGAGGAGCTTTGGATCTGAGAGCACTGCATCTAGATCTTAGGATCTAATGCAACCCTCTAGCAACCACCTTTTATCTCTACTTAACTACAAAACTATGAGAATGAAATTGAAAACACAAAAAATATTTTCAATCTAAGCTCAATAGCTTATATAGTCATATGGGTCTGAACTCAGTTCAGCACCCATACATTTTGGTGTCTTTGGCTCTTTTACAACCATAGCCACCACTATCCTATTAGACAGGATTGGTGTTAAACCATTAAGCATCACATGATCACATTTTCTCAATTAATGTGCTAGTATAGGAAATGTGATCATGTGATGCTTAATGGTTTACTATTAAACTACTTCATCATTTCTCAACATTATTTTGTTTTAATCAGTTTGAAAGCTTTTAAGTGATTTTTTGTTGCTTATTATTTTACCATTTTAAGTGTCTGGATAAGATGCTAATGTTATCCTTGAGACACAACATTACAGTATGTTTTCAGCTATCTAGATAATCACTGGAAGATGCAAAAAATTATATTCACTTTAAAAAGAAAACCCTAAAGCGTCTTTACATAGAAAAGTTATTGGAATCAATTGATATTTTGATATACAAATGTTTATTTTGTCCTATTATAAACTTTAATTAATTTAAACTTTTAGCTATTAACAATTGCTTTTAAATTTTATTATCTAAAATTTAAATTTGTTATTGACACTAATGTTAATATTTACCAATGTTACTTTTTATATCCTGATAAAATTATGACTATTATAATATATGCAGATAATTAACTAATAAAGATAGTCACTATTTGTAAACAAGTTTGAAAAACAGTGTATTCTTTTTCTATTAAACCAAAAGAATGGCATTAAATAATAGTTTTAAAATTGTAGCCAGTCTTGAAAATAAGACAAAATATGATAATTATAGACTGTTTTCTATAATTTTGATGAAAGAATATGTCCTTCAAATCTATTTTATTAATAGTTTAGAAAAAAATCTATACACTTGTTTTATTGCTAATGAAATTAAAATATTAGATTGACATCATAATTCATTTATCTAGAATTCATCTGCTTATTTGATTGGAATATACTTTAAATTACTTTATGCTTTAATATTATTAAAAAAATATGTGGTCTTTATAAAGGAACATGTTTGTGGCTTCTTATATCTGCTCTCAGCTTACTTTTTTTTCAAGCTTATATAAAAATTGCAAAATATTATTATAAAAAAATTTCTGCCTTTGACTGTTGTGTGCATTATTTATTTTCTCTGCTGGAATGAAAGATTGTGTTACATATTTTCTTTTAAAAAAACAACAGAAGGACTCGATTAAAAAGGGATTAATTTCATTGTAAATGAAAGAACTTTAATATTTATGTTTTAAAATAAGTAAAAACAAAATATAGTATATATGTTTTATATACTTGAAATTATTATTGGTATTATGTAATTATAATTTATGACCTATTATTAATTAGTATTATTATTTGATGTTATAAAATGTATTTATGATGATACACGTACATGAAATGGATCTGGTAAAAAATATCTTGGCAAAAGGTTTATTTTAGAAGTTATTGTTATTATTATTGGGAGTTCTCATCATTATTATTTCAGCCTAATAAAAAGGAATTATTGTACCTGGAGTTAAACAGTTTTTTATATCTAACATAAAATATTTATAAATGAAAGTGTTCTGGAGATTGGTATGTGTGAATTTAGATAGTATATAAAATTTAATGTTTAATATCATTATGTTATTATGGTATGTCAGTATACACATATTATTAGACCGAATGGATGTGTTCATATGCTTATGAATGTGTGTGCGAGTTGATTATTTATTTATTTATTTATTATTATTATTATTATTATTATTATTATTATTATTATTATTATTATTATTATTATTATTATTATTATTATTATTATTATTATTATTATTATTATTATTATTATTATTATTATTATTATTATTATTATTATTATTATTATTATTATTATTATTATTATTATTATTATTATTATTATTATTATTATTATTATTATTATTATTATTATTATTATTATTATTATTATTATTATTATTATTATTAAGTTTCAACAATAGTAAACTTTATTGATCCAATAGTTACATAGTATTATAATGCCATAGCAAGATACATGTTGAATCTTATTATTGTTAGTTCAATTTCAAGTCAACAATATTCATTTTTTTAAAAATACATATCTGTACGGGTAATTTTACATGATTCTATTCACTTTATCAATGTTAATTAATCATATTATTGTCCAATAGGAGCATAATCAGGACCATGCTTTCTTAAATTTTTTTTATAGCTTTGCTATCTGCCTGAGCAGGGACCAAGTAGCTGCATAAATATCCGGGCTGGTGATCTGCTTGTCTCTAACTTGAATTTTATTCAACTTATTTTCAAATGTGGCTGGATGCCTTCTGGGATTATTACCCAATATGAATACACACCTAGTGCACCAAAGTGCATATAAAACAAACGTTGAGGCCCTTATGGCTGGTATAGACCTACCTTTGTAATTTGATATAATTTGCATCATTGTAGTATTTTTTTTTCCTGTATTTGGCCTGCAAAATGCATCTAGTCTGCTCCAAGGCCTTGCAGTTGAAAGTTATATGCTGTAAAGTCTCCTCAGCCATATGGCAAAGGCCACAGAATGGATCAACTGACCTATACATTCTTCTGTGATGTAAAAAATACTTGGTAGGTAAAGCGTTCAAATTCATTTTGATTATAAAATCTAGGAACTTAGGTTCTAGTTGCCATTTTTTGTATTGCTTGATCAGATATTTGTTTCCTATTTCTAGTATTTATGGGATCTCCTCATTATAATTATTTTGATGTATAAACTTATATATTTCCCAATATTTATATTTTTGGTCCAATTGATCTGGAATTTTTTTTTTCTCCTGCATTGGTAAACAGTGATTGCCAAAAAACAATCTTTTGGAGGAGGTCTATCTGTAGGTGTTATCTGCTCTAGGTGTCTTAATTTAGGAAATTGAGTGAGTATAGCAATTATAGCATTCTTTGTTTTGAATGTTTGAAATGTTTGTAAGCTATGCAATCCCAGTCCATTTGCTATAAGAGGGCGATTCAATTTTGCCATTGAAATTGCCACCGTCTTTTTCCCCCAGATGAGCTTGCAACATATGGAATTAATGCATGCCATAAATTTTTTTGAAAATTCAACTACAGGCATGTAATATGTTATCTTGGTTATTATAAGTTTGTTAATCAGTTGCACCTTTGCATATATGGACAAATATGCCTTTGAGAGTGATTCAGCTATGCTTTTGACTTCCTCTTTGAGCTTGGCTTGGATCTGACATCTCATTCCAGTGGCTCCTAGAAAAAAAGGAAAGCCTAGGAATGGAGCTGGTTTTGCTCAATACATTGGTCCACATGGCTTTCCAGTGAGTAGAGTCCAGGCCACAAACTTTTCTGGGTTTATGCTCAATCCATATTGCTTTGAGAATTGTTCAAGCACTGCCTGAATCTGTGGTATTTGCTTCATTGATGTCAAGAAGACTATGATTTATGCTCAATCCATATTGCTTTCAGAATTGTTCAAGCATTGCCTGAATCTGTGGTATTTGCTTCATTGATGTCAAGAAGACTGTGATATCGTCCATGTATGCGAGACATGCAATCTTCTGTGTTGTACCAGGTATTTGAACTCCAATGAATGTGCTATTGATTTTTTCAATAAGAGGATTGATATAATAAATAAACATTAATGCACTCAGAGGAGACCCTTGTGATAGTGATTGTGTTGGGATAAATGAAGGTGAATTTCAGCCATTCATAGTAACATACAGTTCTCTGCTCAGTATCAAGTTTGCAGTCAAATATAGCAGACCTTTGGGTATTTTAGTCTGCTTGAGCATATCCATTAACACAGGGATTCTCACTGAATCAAAAGCTGAAGTAATATCTATTTGCACCACTACTGTGCTGTATTTCTTTCTACCCCTGGTGGCTATCATCATGGTCTTGAATAACAATGCTGCTTGCCCCATTGATGATGTCTTCTTTGCAAATTGTGATTCACTGATGGTTGGTAAAATATAGGGCTCAATCTTATCTTATATAATTTTTCCAATATTTTAATAGGAAGTGGGCCCATAGATATTGGTCTAAGCTCATTTGGCATTGGTATGCCTTTCTTTTTCTTATTATATGGCACTATTGCCATGGGATATATCCCTGTGGTTGGTTTAATTTCTTGAGAAAGATAGTTTGCTAAATCCTTGAGGTATTTAGCTGTAAAAAAACTTAAATGCTTCAAAATGAACAGTGGTATCCCATGGCCACCTGGGTGACAAGCATTGCTGATAGTTCTCATTTTCTCTATTATATCATTTTCACTAACTGGTAATTCACCCTCAACCTCTCCAAACATTTTTGGCTGAAAAAAAAGGTGAGGCTCCGCACTTAACTTATCCTGAAAATATTTGAACAATGGCATAATCATGTTATGGCCAGTGAACATACCATCCTCAGTCTGTATGGCCATTGGCACTTTTACGTCTGGTACATAACCCAAAACCCACTTGATAAACCTGCGGGTCCATGTGTGCTGTTGTGCCATGCAAAGCCTACTTTTCTTTATCATCAGATATTCTTTCAGTGATTCACAGGCCTTGTTATAAACATCAGTCAGCTTTCTTATGTGTATTTGGGTGTTGTGTGTTGGAGTCATCATCATCATCATCATCATCATCATCATTATTATTATTATTATTATTATTATTATTATTATTATTATTATTATTATTATTATTATTATGTTTCA